>LLKO01000025.1:0-110338 GCA_001513895.1 Graphilbum fragrans
GCGGCGGCGGCCATGCGGTCGGCCCATTCGGCGTCGGCCCGGAGCCGCAGCTGCTGCTGGAGGCCGGCGTCGCCGGACGCGTCGCCGCAGACCCCCGCCGTGGCCATCCAGCGGCCCAGCACGCTGCCGCGGTCGAGCGCCGCGGCCGTGTGCGCGGCGTCCTCGGCGTCGGCCTGCTGCCGGTGCCAGGCCGCCCGCAGCGCCGCCCAGCTGCGGCGCACCAGCTGCTCGTCGCGGTAGCGCTGCACAAACGCGAGCTTCTCGGCCAGCGCCCAGGCCT
Organism: Graphilbum fragrans; assembly: GCA_001513895.1. Classification (NCBI taxonomy): domain Eukaryota; kingdom Fungi; phylum Ascomycota; class Sordariomycetes; order Ophiostomatales; family Ophiostomataceae; genus Graphilbum; species Graphilbum fragrans. The sequence goes on from LLKO01000025.1 coordinate 281, forward strand.
GCACGGCGTCGCGCTGCAGCCGCTCCGTGTGCGCGGCGTCGAGCCGGGCCGCCGCCGCCGCGCCGCGCCAGAACCGCAGCGCCTGCGTCTGCACCGCCGCGTCCTGCCGCGCGGCCGCCGCCAGCTGCTCCTCCGTGCGCCGGCGCCACTGCCGCGCGGCCGCGCTCCGCAGCGCCGCCTCCCGGGCCGTCTGCCAGCACCGCCGCTGCTGCTCCATCGCCGCCAGCCGCCGCCAGTCGTGCAGCGCGCCCTGGCCGACCGTCTGGCGCCACTCGTCCTCGATGCACGTCCGCGTCGCCGCCAGCGCCTCGGCCCGGTCGGCCCACGTCGCCGCCGCCGCCGCCTTGGCCGCGCGTTCGTAGCACGTCTGCGCCGCCTCCGCCGCCGCCGCCTGCGACGCCCGCGCCATCGCCTGCCAGTGCGCCAGCGCCTCGCGTGTTTCCGCCGCTGCCCACATCCGCTGCGCCCGCTGTGCGCCGCTCGCCTCCGCCCACACGGCCACCGCGTCTTCGCCCAGCCGCCCGGCGTCGCCGTCGCGCGCCTGCGCTGCCTGCTGCGCCGCGCGCCGCGCTGCCCGCCGCCAGCGCCACACCGCCCAGTCGAGCGAGAAGCCGCGCACGCGCGCCGCGTCCGCCGTGTGCTGCGCGTGCCACGCCCCAAACACCTTTTGGCGCACCAGATGCCGCCGCGCCACCCGCGTGCGCTCGCCTTCGTCGGCCGCCATCACCTGCCAGTGCGTCACCGCCTGGAACAGCACCGCCAGCTGCGACGCCCGCGCCGCGCGCTGCATCATGTGTTCGCGCTGCGCCAGCGTGCGCGATCGCGCCGTGAGGGGGGGCTCGTCATGGTGTTCACGGTCATGCCTCTGGCGTCCACTTCCGTGACTTCCGTAACTCTCAGCGACCTCGTCCCTGTCGGAGAACTCGCCCCTTTCGGCGACCTCGCCACATTCGGCGTCCTCGTCCCTTTCGACCTCCCCCTCGCCGACCTCCCTTCCGACCTCCCTCCCCCTCCACACCACCACCGCCTCCGACGTCGTCAGCTCGCTGTCCATCTGCGCCGCATACGCCCGGTACTGCTGCTGCTCCGCAAACTGCCCATACCACGCCGCCAGCGCCTGCCCCCCCAGAAACGTGAACCGCAGAAAGTACGTGTCCGCCACTTTGCCCATGATCCGCGGGTCCACCTTGGCCGCCGGCCCTTCCAGCTCGTCGCCCACCGTCGTGTCGCTAGCGCCCCGGAAGCCCTCCGAGTCTGAGCCAGGCGACGCGCCCGCAGAGCGCGCACGCGAATGCGCTGACCGCGTGCGCGCAGCCGCCTGGTCCTGCTGTGGCCGCCGCGGCCGCACCGGCAGCATCGACAGCATCGACAGCGATCTTGTGTACGCGTCCATGCCGTCGTCCATGTCGCCGATGTTGTCCATGTTGTCCATGTCCATGTTGTCCATGTCGTCAATGCCGTCGTCCATGTCTTCTTCCTCTGGGTCTTCGTCCTCCTCGGCATACTGTGGAATCTGCGACAGCCACGGGTCAATCGGATGCGCCGTGTCCCGTCGAGGCCGCAATGGTAGTTGTAGTTCGCCCTGGTCCGCGGCGCTGTCCGAATGGCGCCGTCCCCCTCTGGCCACGAAGGGAGCGGGCTGGGGTCTGGCAGAACGCCGCGCCGGCAGCTGTGGCGACGACGGAGCCGACGACCGCACCGGGGACCCCGGCAGCGTCGGCGATGGTGGCGACGCGTAGTGTTGTGGCGCTATGCGAGGCAGCTCCCGGTGTGGTGCGTGTGGTGCGTGTGGTGCGTGGGATGTGTGTCGTTTTTCTTGCCGTCCTTGTCGTTCTTGTTCTTGTTCTTGTTCTTGTTCTTGTTGTTCTGCTTCCCCCACAAACTCAAGCTCAATGCCCATCGACCCCAGCACCGCCCGAAACCGCTCCGACAAACTGTCGCAGTCGCGGCGCCCGCCCACCAGGAAAATCAGCCGGTTGAGCTTGTGCGCCGCGTCGGGGTCCAGTCCGTGCTCCGGCAGCACAATGTCGGCCGCCTTGAACAGCGCCGTCGTCGGCAGCTGGTCGCGCTTTGGCAGCGTCGGCCGCAGATGCTCTCCGAGTGTGACGATCCGGTGCAGCAGTTCGATTTCTGTCTGTCAGCGTTTTTCTTTCTTTCCTCGCCGCTCGTTTCTCTTTCCTCTTTCCTCGCTTCGCTCGTCCCCTACTCTCGTTCCTCTTTCCTTTTTCCTCGCTTCGCTCGTCCCCTACTCTCGTTTCTCTTTCCTCGCCTCGTCCCCTACTCACCCTCGTTTGTGTAAAATGGCTCCTGCGTCGTCGGTCGGAGGTGCCCATCTCCCGGGGACTCCGGAGCGTGAGGCAGCATCTCGTCCAGCGCGCCGGCGAAGGCATTCTAAGACGAACAAAGGACGGCCTGGCCCAACTGTCCAGTCGCCAGCCGCAACCCGACTGGAAATGGACAAAGACCCTTGGCCGTGATGCTGTGCTGTGCAGCAATCAAGTCGCAGACCGTGGCGGAGAGGATAGACGTTCGTAGCCAGAGACGGAAATACACCCGGACGCCGTCGTAGGACACAGAAAGTCGCACCGTGAGTGATGCACGCCCGCTTCTCTTTCCGCGCGATGGCCCAAACGCAGAAATGGACGTCTGGCGTGGAAACGACGCGTTAAGAGGTTTAGCGCGTGCGGCTGTTCCCCCTGTCCTCTAGTGCTCTACGAGTATTGCGCTCTTGCCCAAGCTGCAGGAAGTGGGGCCCCACCTCAATGGCCAGCACCTCCGCCAATAGGAGCCAGCCAATATCCATGTCCCCCATATCTACTTTTCACCGTCCTCGCAGCACCGCCTCGCATCCGCCACCTCGCAGCTCTCATCCACCATGACACGCGCACGCCCGATTCGCCGGGTCGCCGAGGCCGCCTCGAAGTGCGCCGCCGAGGTAAGTGTGAGGGCGAAGACGGCGTCAGGGCGCAGAGGCACACAGCACAGAGCACAGGAGCCGGCCGAGGACAGTGGAAGAACAATAGAAAGGACAATGCTAACACGCGAACAGTCTGCCGCCTATGGACGCTGCATCGTCGCCGACTACAACACCGTGCACAAGGACAGGTGCGCGGCCGAGTTCCTCAGGCTGAAGGACTGCTACCTGGTGCGTGGGGGGCGTGAACAGCGGATTGGCGGACGCGTGCTGACGGGGGTAGGCTGCGGTGAAGAAAACGAAGTGACGACGAGGCAGCGCATGCCGTTGACGTCCATGGACGGCAAGCCGATGCCCGATCGGCCAAGGGATAGCAGCGACGCCATCGACCGCCGGCCCGTCGCAACGCGCTCTACACGTCCGTGCAGAGACGGCCGCTGTCAACCAGGGAAGCCGAGGCGGCGCAAGAGAGCAAGGGAAGGCAGCGGCCACTCGATGAATCCAGAGACAACCCGTCGGCTCATGTGGCACCGCTGGCAAACACCTGCTCACAGAAGCCTTGGCCTGGCCGCTCCTCTTGTGTTTGGTAGAGAGCTGTGCTGTGTTGTTGTCTGTTGTGCTGTTGTGCTGTTGAGCTGTTGAGCTGTTGAGCTGTTGAGCTGTTGTGACGGTTGTCTGCTGTCTGCGTCTGTGTTCGTTGATTATTCAGACAGGCAGCCAATAGGCCTCACATTCCCAATACAGAACGGCACCGTCAGCCATTTTGACATCAGTGCTAAGCTCGTAGTGTACGCCGCCGTGACTCCTGTATCCGTGGTGGCAGTTTTACGTGCTGGCGCTCAGGCGTTTCGTGCCCTGTCGTACGAGTACAGGTGCAGGCCTTCCACTACGGCGCACCACCAATCAGCCGCTAGGGCGGGGCGCCAGCGTGCCAGACCCCAGCCCGACAGCGAGTCCCCGCTCTGCGGGCGGTTGCTGCGACTGCCCAGGGGCCGACACAATCGACACCAAAACAATAGCATGTAAATAACCAAGACTTCGTACACAATTCATCGTCCACGCCCGCCTCGCCCGCCTCGCACCCCTCGCCTACACCACTCGACTTGTCCGCACCCGTCCGCATCACTGCGTCATGTCCTTCTTCTTCAATCGCGGCCGCAGCCGCACCAGCGCCGCCGATTTGGCGCGCCAAACCTACGAACTGCTGTCTCGCCTCGATCCAGCCAACCCAAAGGTCTCTCTCTGTCCCTGTCTCTCTCGCCCTCTCTCTGTTTCTGCCTCGCTCTCGCTCTGTCTCTGCCTCGCTCTCCCTCCTGCTACACAGGCTAACTCTCAACCAGATCGACGAAGCCCTCCCCCGTTGCCTCGGCCAGATGAAGGCCATGCTGCAGGGCACCCCCGACGCCGAAGCCAGCCCCGAGCAGGTCTACCAGCTCGTCCACGGCCTCGTCGAAGAACAGGTCCTGTGTCTGCTGCCGCCCGTGCTGCACCTGCTGCCGTTCGAGTCGCGCAAGGACGTCCAAGTCATCTTCTCCTTTGTCTTTCGGTACCGGCCGGCGAACGGGCTACCGGCCACGTTTGGGTCCAGCTCCAGCTCCGGCTCCGGCTCTGGCTACCCCCCCGGACTCCCCGCCACGCGCGCCGACACCCCGCTGGCCGTCGATTTCGTCACGCGCCAGGCGCCCGGCGTGCTGGTGGCGCTGTGCCGGGGCTACGAGCACAAGGAGAGCGCGACGACGGCGGGGTCGATTCTGCGCGAGGTGCTGAAGCACGAAGCCGCGGCCGCCGTGATCCTGTACGACGAGGGCGACCAGAGCCCGGGCAACACCGCCAGCACCGCCAGCACGCCGAGCACACAGGCGCAGTGGGACCAGCCGCAGAGCGGGCGCGGCATCTTTTGGCAGTTTTTCGCGTGGATCGACACGAGCTCGTTCGAGGTGGCGGCGGACGCCTTTACGACGTTCCGCGAGCTGCTGACGCGGCACAAGGAGCTGGTACCGCGCTACCTGGCGGCCAACTTTGAGCTGTTCTTTGCGCGCTACAACAGCGCGCTGGTGCAGTCGAGCAGCTACGTGACCAAGCGGCAGAGCATCAAGCTGCTGGGCGAGATCCTGCTGGACCGCTCCAACTACGCCGTCATGACGCGCTACGTCGACAGCGGCGAGCACCTCAAGATCTGCATGAACCTGCTGCGCGACGACCGCAAAATGGTCCAGTACGAGGGCTTCCACGTCTTCAAGATCTTCGTCGCCAACCCCCACAAGTCCGTCGCCGTGCAAAAGATCCTCATCATGAACCGCGACAAGCTGCTCTCCTTCCTCGCCCACTTCCTCGACGAGCGCACCGAGGACGAGCAGTTCATCGACGAGCGCGACTTTCTGCTCAAGCAGATCCGCAACATGCCGCCCAAGCCCGTCCCGCCGCAGCGGTAGCCGCCCTGCCGCTGTGCCGCTGTGCCGCTGTGCGTCTTGTCTGCCTGCGCCGTCTTTCCTGCATCTGTTTGGCGTTGGGGCTGGGATCCTTTCCGTTTTGCATTGTTTCTGGCACACATCCACCCTTGTTCTCTACCTCTTGCATACATGTCTCTTGCATACACATGTCTGCATACACACTGTTCTCACGGAATGCAATCTGTTCTCACCACCATGTAGTCCGCACGGGAGCCATCGCACAGTCTCACAAGCCCGGCTCCGTAATCTTGAGCTCCGGATAGACGTCCCTATCGCTGTTAGCCAAAGCCTGCCTCATACCGCCGCCGCCATCCGTCGTCTGCTGTGACTCACGTTCTCCGCTGCAGCGGCATCCTCTCGCGGACGCTCTCCCACAGCTCCAGGTCAATGTCCACGAGCCCCAGCGCGCCTACAGCGCCCGGCTCCGCCTCGCCCGACACCGCCGCCGGATCGACCGCCGCGTTGTCGCCGTCCTCCACGCCCCCGAGCTGGCACACGACGCGCCCCCACGGATCGATCGCGAGGCTGCGGCCGTAGCTCACCCGCCGCTCGTTGTGCCGCCCGACCTGCGCCGCCGCCACCACATAGCACTGGCTCTCAATCGCCCGCGCCCGCAGCAGCACCTCCCAGTGCGCCCGCCCCGTCGGCACCGTGAACGCCGACGGGTACGTGATGATGTGGGCCGCGGGCACCGCCGACGACGCCGGCGGCTGGCCCAGCGCCAGCGCCACCTCGGGAAACCGCAGGTCGAAGCAGATCAGGCTGCCGACCCGGCCCACGGCCGTGTCGCGCGGCACCCGCAGCTGCGTCCCCGCCTGCGTGTGCGCGCTCTCGCGCAGGTTGGCCCCGGCGTAGTCGAAGAGGTGCAGCTTGTCGTAGGCCGCGTCCGCGTCGTCAACCCGGCCGCCCGCGTCGATCCAGATGGCCCGGTTGTACAGCTTGACCCGGCCGTCGCCCGCCGCCGGCGAGGACGGTGAGGGGGGGGCGGGCACGTGGATGCCGACGTGCACGGCGATGCTGTGCGTCTTGGCGGCCGCCTGCAGGCCGAGCACAAACGGCGACGTGTGCACGGGCTGCGCGAGCGCCAGCGAGGCCTCCGGGGAGGCGGCGATGTAGTCGGACGCCTCGGGGAGGAAGAGGACCTAGGGCGGGTGAGCGAGGCAACAGACAACGACGCAGCAGAAGGCATGGAAAAAACGCCCGCAGCAGCCCACCTTGGCTCCCTGCGCAGCAGCGCGGCGCACGAGGCTGACGCACTGCTCGAGGTTGTGGGCCATAGAGGCCGTCGAGCAGATCTGGCCGATGGCCTGCGAGGTTAGCGGGAGCAAGCGAAACAGCGAAAACAGAGCAAAACAGAGAGCCGTGTCGGCGATACCCACTGCAATCGCCATGGTGAAGAGTCGGTGTCGGTGGTGCGGAGCAGAGACAGCTCTTTGTGTCGAGGGTGCGGCGTCGTTGGATATCCGACAGCCAGGGTTGCGGTGGAAGTTCGGCTGTGGTTGGCGATCGGTGATAAAGACACGTAGTTTCGGAGCTCGCGCCGACGCCGGAAGACGCAATCCATGGCGTCCGACAGCCAGCCTCTAAACGATACGTCATATCCGTGCACTCTGCGTTCATGGCCACACCCATGGCTTCTGATTCAGAGTGGTAGGGCGAGAGCAACTACTAGGCAGAGAAACACGGCTTTTGCTCCGTAGGCCTACATAAAGAACGGTTTGCCTTTTGCAGCCAATCTGCGGCGTGTATGTCTGTCTTTTTCTATGTACGAATAGTCCACCTGGCCAAACCCAGGCGGGCATGCTATGTACAGCGAACCATGTGCATGAGAAAAGGGCGGGAGAAGACTCCAGTCCTGTGGTGGTGGTAGTATACAGGCCATGCTAGGGGGAAGAAGAGAGAAAAAGGGAGAATAATAAAGAACAGAATAAAAGAGAATAAGGAACAGAGAAGGGAAGAACGAAAGGAAATGAAAGAATAAAGAACAAAAAACCAGTCACCTAGGCGTGATGTAAAAGGGCAAAAGAAATAGCAAAAAAAAGAATCAAACGCCACCAAACGCCCCTGGAATATTTTAGCAAGCCCCGGCCGAAATATACGCCATCAGCGAATTGTACTCGTAGCAGCCCATGTCCCGTTCCAACTTCGCCCTGGGCAGGCCGCCCAAGTCTCGTCCGGCGCCGTTGTTCTCGTCGTCTTCGGCGAAATCCGCGCTCTCGCTCCCCGCCCTTGGTTCTAGCACGTCTTCCATGCCCGCGTTCTCTCTCGCGTCTGTCATTCTCCGCTCTCCCTCGCCCCTCTGCCTCCCTGCATCCTGTGCCCCATCCTTGTCTGTCTCTCGTCTCGATCTCGTTCGCTTTTCGCCTCCTTCCGGTTGGGCCGCTCCGTTTCCGCCTCCGCTTTGTCTGCTTCCGCTCTCGTCGCTCTCGTCGCTCTCGTCGCTCTCGTCGCTCTCGTCGCTCTCGTCGCTCTCGTCGCTCTCGCCTCTCTCGCTCCCACGCCCACCTCCGCCCCCTCGCTTCTTTGGCCGTCCGCTCAAGTTCGGCGCCACCTATGGTCCGTTCTTAGCCGCCGGCAGGTTTCCGTCCAACTTGTTGTATGCGTCCTGCAGCGCCGTCACCTCTCGTCCGTCTGCTTCGAGCACCACCACCCAGTCTCGCAGCTGCACTCCCGCACCCCGTGGTCCGTCTTCTCGCCACACGCCCAGCTTCGACCGGCCCTCGCCCGTCAGCCGCCCTCCCATCCCGGCCCCTCCACCGCCATCGCCGCCGGCGCCGCCGGCGCCGCCGTTTCCGCCGTTGCCTGCTCCGGGTGTGCCCGGCGTCCCCGGGCCACCATTTCCATCGGCACCGCCTCCTCCTCCAGGTGTCCCGGCCCCGCCACCTCCGCCACCGCCCCCGCCAGGTCGCTTCGGTGTCGATGCTCCGCCCGACAGCCACGAGTATTGCTTCTTGCGGCCACCCAGGAATGTCATACTCGTGCGGTTGGCGCTCAGGGTGTCGTTCTGCTCCGCGGCCTTGGCGGCGGCCGTCTTTTTGAGCTCCTTCTTCGTCGGCGCCTTTTCGGCCTCTGTGCCTCCTGGTCCTGGTGTTGCTGGCGTCCCGCTTCGTGTAGCTGCGGTCGCCGGTGATCCGTCTAGCCGCTTGCCCTCGCGCTTGAGTCTCTTGCGCAGCCGCTTCTCCTCCAAATCGCGCTCGCTGCGTCCCACGGCGCGCAGTGTTTGCGCCAGTAGGTTGGACGTGACACTCGCCTTCGTCGGAGCCGTTGTCGCCGTCGCTGGGGCTGGGTCTGCCGCTGCGTCATCTGCTTCCAACGGGCCTGTGTCTGTTGTTAGTTCTTGAGCTAGTGCATGCCTCCCCTGCTCAAAAGTACTACAACACCACTTACGTTTCAGCGGGTTCGCGCGCGGACTGTCGCCGCTGTCAATGTCCATCGCCGTGTTCAGGGCCACCGACGAGCTTGGCACCTCTGTCAGCGGCACCGCTGCATCTGCCCATTCTTCCGGGATAGCGCCGTGTGACGTGCGCTGTCGTGTGATGGCCACGTTGGCCGCATCCTCCAGCAGCTCGCGGATCCGGTGCTTGGCTGCCAACGACACAAGTGCCATCTGGTCTGCCAGGTAGGTGTCCTCCGGCAGAAACGTCCCCGTTGTCGTCAACATCGCCCCGTCCGGCCCGACTGTCGTCTTGACTGTCACCTGTGGCTTCGGGAACTCCACGTCCTGTCGCATCCGCGAGGACGTCTGCTGTGCCCCCGCCTTTGGGTCGAGAACCAGCGTCAGCCCGTGCTCTCGCGAGATCTTGTCCAGTTTGGCGTGCAGCGAGTTGAACTGCAAAAACCGGTTGCGCAGCGCGTTGCCGCGCGAGCTCGCCAGCCCCTTGGCTGACTCCTCCCACGCGTGCTTGGCCGCTTCGGTCGCGGCGCGCTGCTGGTTCACTTCGTCGATCGTCTGTGCTTCCTGGTTGGCCACCAGCGATCCGTAGAACGAGCTCCGTCGCCCCGGCGTGTTGGCAGGAAATCCCGTCCGCGCTTCCAGCCGGAACGACCCTGCAAAGTAGTCGGCCTGGAACTGCTCTTCCTGTCGAAGATCAATGCCCGTGCCTGCAAGTGAATCGTCCACGTCGTATTGGTATTCCTTGGTCGGTCGGTCGGCCGGCTTCAGCGGCGGGCCCATCACTCCAGGCGTCTGCGCGGCCGGCGTCATCGGCGTCGTGGCTGTCCCGAGCGGCACAAATATGTTGTTTGTAAGCGGAGGTGCCGGCGCCAGCTGCGGAAGAGGAGGCCCCGAGGGCGTCAGGGGCCCAGACGGCGTGAGTGGTGTCGGGGAGGATGCTGGTTTGGGTGAGATCGCTTGGATGCCAGGTGAGCCGGCTGGGAGATGGAGAGACAGCGGAGGGGCGCCGTTGCCGTTGCTCTGTGGCAAGGTAAGCGGGCCCGGTGCCACACGTGCGTTGTATGCTGATGACAAGGTTGGGGTAGGCATCGGAGCTGTTGTTTGAGGAAGAGGAAGAGGAAGCGCAGGTGCCGCTGCCGGTGCAGGCGAGGCCATCGAATTAGGAGTGCCTGGTGTGGCCGGGCTGTGGCTGCTCTTATAGCCGTTGCTTGGTGGGAGCTGCGTGTACAGGCCTTGTCGGTCGCCTGCATGGTGGGAAGGCGACATCATTTGTGGTGACTTCACTGCAGTTGGTCCTGGTAAGGAAGCTGGAAGAGGAAGTGGTGCAGGAGACGGCGACATTTGAGAGCCGGGTGAGAAAGGCTGTGGTTGCGCCATATTGTCTGCAAAGGTATCTCTGACAGGAGATGCTGTCGGTCGGCCAGAGGAGGCGAAAAAAGAGAGTCGGCAGCCTGAGTTAGCGACGAAGCGAATGAAAGCGAATAAGGCGTCGAATCGTCAAAAGGCGCAGGAGCCGCCGAGAGATGTGGAGTTGTCGAGTGGCAAAGGAAAAGCGCAGCGAGTGACACGGTCAGTGAAGGCCGTGAGCGCCGTTGCCTACTGGCAGGCTGGCACGCCTGCCAAGCTGTTCAAAGCTGTGCCGAGCTGTTCAAAGCTGTGCCGAGCTTGGACGCCTCCAAATGCTTCATCCACGGTTTTCAATGCGTTCGAGAACAAGAGAGCTAGAACAAAGGTCACCGTGGAAACCTGGCCGTCGTCCTGCAGGAACTAGGCAGTCGTTCGCAATATAAATCTGTTGAGTGCAGCGCTTCGATGCCCGTCTCGCAGAAAGGCGCTCGCGTGGTTGTCGCGAATTCGTGATGTTGTGGATGGTGGCAAGGAGACGCCTGGCATCTTTTTGACAGTTCCAAGAGCAAAACGCCAGGGTGCCGCGCCTACTACCTACCGCGATTGACGGTCACGTGATCGACTGCTATTGGGTCGGCGCGGAAAATCCTAATGCCGTCAACTGCCTAGGGGGGTATAGTTACTTTGGAACGCTGTAGCATACTCCGTACAACGTTAGCCACTGCGCGACAGAGCTCGGTGGGTCAACAAAGCTGTCCCAGCGCATCTCCATCGTGAAAGCGATCCGGTCGTCGCAGAGTTTCTTCATGCGAGTCGCGCTCCTTTCGCCTCCATGCTGTAGCGCTCCGAGGACCTCGACTTGCTTATGTACTCAGCAGCTGCTGAGCCTTTCTTTTGTTGGCCGCCGTTAGCGACTAGCCTCTTTCTCTGAACTTCTTTCTCTCTCCCTCGTTTCGCTTCTAAACTCCAGCATCATCATGGCTTCCAAGCGGAAAGCCGCGGCCATGGCCACCGCGCCAGAAGAGCCCGTCGACCCCTCCGACGAGCTGATGTTCTTGTGTCTCGGTGGCGGCAACGAAGTCGGCAGGTCCTGTCACATTATTCAGTATAAAGGAAAGACAGTCATGGTAAGCTCCTCCTCCAATGCCGACTCTACTGTTCTGCTGTAGCTACGATCATGACTAACTCGCTTCTCTCCAGCTCGATGCCGGCCAACATCCAGCCTACGATGGCCTTGCTTCCCTCCCTTTCTTCGACGACTTTGACCTCAGCACCGTCGACGTACTCCTCATTAGCCAGTAAGCCCCTCCTACCCACCTCGTGCGCCTCTCACATTCCTCTCTCGTTGCGATTTGTATGCAGTCTCTCTGGCGTACGGTAAAGTTTTGTATTACAGGCAGATAGACGATGAATGGCAGAGTGGGCTAGATGGCCTCTAGGTTAGGCTGCAAAGTGGTAGCTGTGCATGTGGTTACTCTCTGCCATGCCTTTCTGTTCCTGCCTTGGCTTGCGTATATACCACGTTTAATAGAAATATCCTTGGTCCATGATTTACTTCCCAACCTCTTTGCCCTGTTTGATATTGATTTCAATGCCGGCATAGCCAGAAATAGTGTCGACTTTGCTGACGCTCTTCCCCTTCCAGTTTCCACGTCGACCATGCCGCCTCCCTTCCTTACGTCCTAGCCAAAACGAACTTTCGCGGTCGTGTTTTCATGACACACCCAACCAAGGCCATCTACAAGTGGCTCATTCAGGACAGTGTCCGTGTTGGAAACACATCCTCCAACCCGACGTCGCAACCAGTCTACACCGAGCAGGACCATCTCAGCACCTTTCGCCAGATCGAGGCGATCGATTACCACACAACACACACCGTTTCCTCCATACGAATCACACCCTATCCAGCCGGCCACGTTCTGGGAGCTGCCATGTTCTTGGTCGAGATTGCCGGTCTCAAAATATTCTTCACAGGTGACTACTCGCGCGAACTCGATCGGCATCTTGTCTCCGCCAAAGTGCCTAAGGATGTCAAAATCGACGTCCTCATCACAGAATCTACCTATGGTATCGCTTCCCATGTGCCGCGCCTTGAGCGCGAACAGGCACTCATGAAGTCGATTACGGGCATTCTGAATCGCGGCGGCCGCGTGTTGATGCCCGTCTTCGCTCTCGGCCGTGCCCAGGAACTGCTGCTGATTCTCGACGAGTACTGGGCCAAGCATGCCGACTTCCAGCACTTCCCCATCTATTATGCCAGTAACCTGGCCAAGAAGTGCATGGTGGTCTACCAGACATACACTGGTGCCATGAACGACAACATCAAGAGGCTTTACGCTGAGAGAGCCAAAGAGGCTGAAGCGTCGGGAAACAGTGCTGGAGGCGGTGGGCCCTGGGACTTCCGGTTCATTCGTTCGTTGAAGAACTTGGATCGATTTGAAGACATTGGCGGCTGCGTCATGCTGGCAAGCCCTGGTATGCTGCAGAATGGTGTCAGCAGAGAGCTGCTGGAGCGGTGGGCGCCGAGCGACAAGAACGGTGTTATCATCACTGGTTACAGCGTTGAGGGCACAATGGCCAAGCAGATCATGCAGGAACCGGACCACATTCAGGCAGTCATGTCCCGGAGTTTGGCTGGTGGTAGCCGTCGTGCTCCCGGTGCGGAATCAGAAAAGGTCATGATTCCACGGCGGTGTAGCGTGCAGGAGTTCTCATTTGCTGCTCATGTCGACGGCACAGAGAACCGGGAGTTTATCGAGGAGGTCAATGCTCCCGTAGTGGTAGGTTTCTCTCTGAATTCTTCCAGGACTATGATAATGGGCCGTGCTAAGTCATAACATAGATTCTTGTGCATGGCGAGCAACACAACATGATGCGGCTGAAATCCAAGCTGTTGTCACTCAATTCCGGAAAGGCTGAGAAGGACAAGATGAAGGTGTACAGCCCGCGTAACTGCGAAGAGCTCCGTATCCCCTTCAAGACGGACAAGATTGCCAAGGTCGTGGGCAAATTGGCTACGGTGCCGCCGCCCATGCAGGGGTCCTTAGACGTGGATTCACAGCAAGATCACCACACAGACACAGAGTCTATCTTGACTGGTGTTCTCGTGCAAAACGACTTCAAACTGTCTTTGATGGCCCCAGAGGACCTGCACGAATATGCCGGTCTCACAACGACGACAATCATGTGCCGGCAACGGCTCACGTTGAGCACGGCTGGCGTTGACCTCGTCCGCTGGGCACTGGAAAGCACATTCGGCGCCATCGAGGAGCTTCCTGAAATGCACCGGAAGCGCGTGAAAACAAGGAAGCTGAAGAATGGCACCGCCGCTCAAAACGGCGACAATGCAAGCGACGCGGCAGTCGAAGACAAGAAAAACGGGGTTGCAAAGGACGAAGATACCGAAATGGCAGGCGGCGCTGTTACGAAGGCAGACGGCAAGGACGAGAAGGAAGAAGATGGAGAAGGGTCGGAGGACGACGACCTCTACGAAGAAGAGGAAGAGGAGGAGGCAGACGAAGAGATCAACCAGCTTGTGGCTGCATATATGGTCATGGGCTGCGTGGCTGTGCGCTACTTCTCGACCGGTGAGGTAGAGCTGGAGTGGGAAGGCAACATGCTCAACGATGGCATCGCCGATGCGGTCATGGCTGTTCTCTTCTCCGTGGAGAGCAGCCCAGCCGCCGTCAGACGTAAATTCCCCCCCCCCTGTCAAGAAAACGGAGTGTGTAGTGTTTTGCACTGTAGCTAACAATATGATAGGATCTGGCAAGAACGGCCACTCTCACAGCCACCACGACCACGGAGCGCTTCCCGTGCGCAACCCACACGCTCATATTTCGCCCGAGGAGCAGTTCAGTCGGCTCTGCATGTTCCTCGAAACCCAGTTTGGAGAAGAGAACGTGTCACCAATTGAGCTGCCGCGGTTGCTGGAGGAGCCGGGCGTGGATAGCGGCGAGGACGCGGAAGAGGATACGAAGGCGGAGGATGAAGAGGGTAGCGAGGGCAACGACGTCGCCGACAAGTCCAAACAGGTCAAAAAAGATGAGCGGGTCCGTCGTGAGCTCGACAGGCTGCATCGCGCGGGCATTCCTGTTCCTGGTGTCCTCATCAAGGTGGACAAGATGGAGGCCAAGGTGTGGCTCGATGACTTGGAGATTGAATGCGCACAGCGCGTGTTTGCCGATCGTGTGCGGGCTGTCGTTGAGCGGGCCGTGGAGGTCACGGCGCCGCTTTGGCGCTGATCTATAGCCGGCACCTATGGAGGCATTTATCTTGGATGCTCAGGCCCGACAATAGCAAGCATGTGGATTGTTGGTTTTCTATGTATGGGCAAATGTACTAGGATGGGAAAGATATCGGAGGACTCTACAAAGTGGATATTACGCGGGGGGCGTCTGTATTCATAGCTTAACCTTGCATCAAACCAATTCAACCAGTCTATTTCTGTTTTGAGAATATGTTGAGAGAAACTATGGTACACCTTTGAATTTCAACAATTCAACAACATTATTTGAATTTACAATTAGTTTAGTTATTTATTTCATACGCCCGAATTCGGGAAATATCTCCATTCTATATATTTTACTATATATGATAAAAAAACCCGTCAATTCTAGAACTAACCCAACCGCTGAATCCAATCACGTATTCTCCCTCGGCAACCTCCGAACATGTGTTAGAAGCACGCATGAGTAGATCAGATGCAAGCGAGAAGCAAGTTAGTCATCATGGGAGCTCTAGCCCAGGGCCGCCGATAAGAACCCGCCGATAACCCCGTTTTTTTGCACGCTATACCGCATTATAGTGAGCTCAACCGACCGCCGCTGCAATGGAGAGTGGTGGTTGGCTGAACGTGGTGGATGGCGCCAGTTTTTCTCGTCCCACTGCTGCTGCCCCCCCAGGACTTGGTTAAATTTTTTTTCACGCTCGGAAGGCTCGTGAACGCCAGGGTCTTCGTTATTATAGTGACCGATTACTCTCTGCACGAAGAGAAACCGCGCGCGGTACTTTGCAACTAGGATACTGCCAGTGGGCCGCCCACCTTGTTCTCTTCTCTTTCTTTTTTCCGCTGCGTGGATTCCCCCCTCCGAACCTTCCTAGATATTTCTTTTGGATTCGCATTGACCGATTTCGCAAACCTCGCCAACCTCGATCTTGACCTCGACACCACCCCTCCTCCTTTCTATTTTCCCGGTCCCTCACCTACACACAGCTTCACCCAAAATGTCTCCGCCCGCTGCTGGAGGTCGTCAGAGGGAGTCCAACCTGGCTCGTCTGCTGGGTTCCGGTACGGAGATATCCCCAACCCTCCCTGTGATCATGGCCGGGGCGCAAAACGGTTTTCTGCGAAGAAGCATTATACTGACGGCCCAACTACAGGATCCGCTGGTATTGCCGAATTGGCTGTCTTCCACCCGGTATGCGTCGCAAAGGCAGCATGGGCGTCGGAACGAGCGCAACAGCTCTTGCTAACCTTTTCTCCCGTGGCGCACAGGTCGACACAATCGCTAAGCGTCTGATGAGCAACGAGTCCAAGGTACGGCCACCTGCCCCTCGTCGTCCGCCTCCACAGTGATCGCTAGTACTGTTCGTCGTTATTACGTGCTGACCATGGCGGCTTGTCCTTAGATCGCCAACACCGCGCAATTGAACCAGGTTATTTTCAAGGACAAGGCGAATGCGCCGCTTGGACGCAAGTTCGTGTCCCTGTTCCCGGGTCTGGGCTATGCTGCTGGTTATAAGGTGGGTTTCCGCACCGGGGCCCTATTCTACAAAGGCCCGAAATCGGCGGGGAACACGGCCTTGGCTGACATGCACAGGTGCTGCAAAGAATATACAAGTATGGCGGCCAGCCGATCGCCCGCGACTACCTGGACGCACACTACGGCAAGAACTTCGAAAATGCGTTCGGCCCCAAGACCGGCAAGGCGATCTTGCACTCCACCGCCGGCAGCCTGATCGGCATTGGCGAGATCGTGCTGCTGCCGCTGGACGTGCTCAAGATCAAGCGCCAGACGAACCCCGAGGCCTTCCGTGGCCGTGGTGTCCTGCGCATTGTCCGCGACGAGGGCTTTGGCCTGTACCGTGGCTGGGGCTGGACGGCGGCGCGCAACGCCCCGGGCTCGTTTGCTGTAAGTGACTAGTTTGTCTGACAGGATGGGACGCGCTCATTGCTCACACATTATCACAGCTCTTCGGTGGCTCGGCCTTTGCCAAGGAGTTCCTGTTCAAGCTTGAGGACTACAACAAGGCTTCCTGGTTCCAGAACTTTGTCGCGTCCATTGCTGGTGCCTCCGCCTCCCTCGTTGTGTCCGCTCCCCTTGACGTGATCAAGACCCGCATCCAGAACCGTAACTTTGACAACCCGGAGAGTGGCTTCCGCATCTTGTCCAACATGGCCCGCAACGAGGGCATGTCCAGCTTCTTCAAGGGCTTGGTCCCCAAGGTAAGACCTTTGGGAGATTTTTATGGCGATGACTACCATTATTCTAAAATAATGAATGCCCTGCTAACTCGAACAGCTCCTGATGACGGGTCCTAAGCTGGTGTTCTCATTCTGGCTGGCGCAAACCTTGATCCCGGCCTTCGACACTGCTCTGAAGCGGTAGGATGTCTTACACCACGAAGAAACGCACAAACAGAAAAAGCGGAGCGGGTCGCCTGCAACGGCTGCGTGTATAAGGAGAACCGGTGTATATTGGGAGGATTGTCTGGCGTTTGCGCATTAAAATCGTGTCGAGCTCGAAGCTTTGTTTGGATTTCTTTTTGGAATACTCTAATGTTATATGGAAGAGTTTCGCGTCGTAGAGACGTCTCATTTAGTTTAGACGACGTAGAGAGACAAAGGCAACGGAGAAAAGGGGGCGTGGTTTCACATTGCCAGCACTTTGCACACGCCACATCTCTACTCATTGTATTAGAAGGCTGAAGCCATTTGTTGTATGTATGTATGTATGTACGTATAAAAGCGAGATATAAATAAACTGGGCCTACAGCTGACCAAATGTGATCAGTTTGATACTGGCGCACGGGTGTGTTCAGACGTGTTAATGGGGCCCACTTTTAGGCTGCGTCACGCCTGGTTGCCCGGTCGGCTTGTTTGTTTATGTTGTACCACAAAGTTTCCTGTTGTGATCGACGCCAGCCGCTGCTGGAAGGCACGGCCCACATCCCCTCTACCCCCGGTGTTCTTTCCTAGAACTTATGTAACGTATTGACAGCCATTAATTCTCGCGATATTATGTCTTGCTAATAACGGTGTCAACCGAAAAAACCGAGTTGGGAGCTTCCAGACACCGTCTCCTTGATAATTCGTTTCTTACTGTTTACTTAGCCTTGCTCAGCCGTTTTTTTCTTTGACAACATCGGCCATTGGAGCTAGTATTTTAGATTCCGTCGGACGGTGGCCGCCGTCCGTGGCGCAAACTACATCAACACATTGCAAAATATTGTCATCGTGGGCGGTTTTCGCCTCACCCCATTCCAGCACAACATCCCTTTCACACAACGGCACATTCCAGTGCCCCGCGGACCTCTCCCATGGCTCCTATCAAGCGCGACACAGTGCTTCCCGATAGGGTGCTGAGGCACCAGCATTCTTCTTCCTCGGATCATGGCACCGCCCTCATTCCAATGTGAGTTCTTCTTTGTTGGTATCTTGCCCTTCTAGTGTTTCTGGCGTCCCCTCCCACCGTTTTCTGGCTCCAAAACCTGGCGTAAAGCCGAATTCTTCCACTCGTATTTTGTCTCTTGCCCTCCTATTACTGCCTATTGCCCGCCCATCCCGTCCATCCCTCCATATTTACGTCCATGCCTCGCCTTTCATGGCTCCCATTTGGCGGCGACTGACGAAGAAACGCAAAAACAGGTGGGACAGCTCCGATCCAGACCGTGCGCCACCGCCGCTGCCTCTCAACCCCCAATCGCCGTCGGTTGGCACCTCTAGACCAGGCACCTCCACGGCCATCCAGTCAGCTCATGCTGCTCTTACTGAAAAGGCGCGCGAGAGCGCATTGGTGCCCAACAACCTCTCGAAACGCATAAGTGAAGTGTCGCCTGAGCGCACACCACGCGGAGGATCTACTTCGCACCGGCGCATGCAGTCGCTGCAGCCCGCATCTGTCCGCGACCTGAGTTACATGATTGAGAGCGGTGCTGGTCGCGAATCCAATAACTCGGCCCCCCGCTCCCCCGAGAAATCTGCTCGCGCCTCTACGCCTACCAGAGGCCGCGATCCTTTTGTGGTGCACGACTACAACAACGACGAAAGAGCTGAGAACGCCCTCATCCTATCCCCTATGCCTGGCCCCGGCCCCAGCCTGACGCCTATTGTGCGTCCCATCGTGCGCCGGCCGCATCAGAGCATTCTCGGCGAGAACACGTCGCCTCAGTCGGCGACGATGATGGCTCTGCACAATATGGCCACATCCTCTCCATCTCCACGAGAAGCAGCTCCTCTGCCGCATCCGCCACCACCGGCTGCGCTTGTTTCACAACCAGAGGCTCCCCCGCTGTCAAATGTGACCAATGGCGCCCCTGGCGCACCTGGAGCTGCCAATGCCAATGCCAGTGGCCCAGTTCCCCAGTCCAACAA
This sequence comes from Graphilbum fragrans, assembly GCA_001513895.1. Taxonomy (NCBI): domain Eukaryota; kingdom Fungi; phylum Ascomycota; class Sordariomycetes; order Ophiostomatales; family Ophiostomataceae; genus Graphilbum; species Graphilbum fragrans. The sequence continues at coordinate 18,982 of LLKO01000025.1, forward strand.
CAGCAGCATGTCTATGACCGTTGTCAAGCCACCTATGGTGGCTGTGGACAACCTGTCCAAACAGATTCTCAGCCTCACCAGCATTGCTGCCTCGCTGCAGAAGGAGATGTCTCTGTTGAGCCGACGAAGCAGGGACAACGCCACAGATCTATTGAGCCTCAAAGAGGCCACCAATGCCAGAGATGAGGACATTCGGAAAAGCCTCCGAGAGCTCATCACCAATGCACACGAGACCACCTTCAACAGGGCTAGAGACCCCTACACCGGCGGCCCTCTATTGATCGAGGGCAAGGCTCACGCACACGGCCCCACCCAGTCCACATCCCCTCTCAGTAAGGCCATGCGGCCCTTTTCTCTTCCTCGCATCCCCTCGCCCAATAGCTTTGCGGCATCTCTCGATAGGGAATCCATGAGCACCCCATCGCTATGTGGCCCTGATGCCTCCTCCGTCATCTCGCTGCTGGAGAAGGTTCTCCGTGAAATGGGCACCAAGGAAGGACACGAGCTTCTTCTGACCCGTTTGTCGGATATTGCCAACCGCCTTGCCGGAATGGCATCTGCTGCCAAGGTCGAGGAGCTTGTCCAGATGGTCCAAGCACAACAGGAACAGGCTGTTGTGCCCACTTCTTTTGCCGGTGGCAACGGCGGCAGCCGTGGGATGGGAGGTCGTCCGCGGACTCTCAGTTTTGACGAGCAGCATCAAATGGAGATCGAATACGGCCATCAGAAAGGCCCTATGATGCAGCGCGCAGAGCGCCTGCTGCAGAGCGTTCAAGCCGACCACCGCCGCTCGTCGGCTCCGCCAACACGCGCTGCTGATGTGATCAACGACGATGTGCTGAAGATCATCAAGACCATCAAGGACAGCGTCGCGCAAGGCGGCGGGCTGACTGCAGAAGTCAAGGCTCTTGTCCGTGAGCTGCGTGGTGAAGTTTTGGGAATGGGCCGTGAAATTGGCCGGCGCCTTGACGAAGTCAATGCCAATGACGACGGCAAGCCGGACTCTGCCACCAAGGCGGAAATGGCCAAGGTCATCGAAGAAGGCCTGACCGAGATGAAGCAGCACATGAACAACCTAATGCGGGAGCACCGCCGGCAATCTGCCGCTACTGCTGCCGCTGCGGCCGCTGCTCAGGCCGAGACAGCTATTGACTATCAGGAAGTTTACAACTCTCTGCGTGCTGCGCTCCGCGACTCGCAGGCCAACAAGCCAGACGCACCAGAGCTGAGCCGTGATGATGTGATTGAGGCCGTCAAGGATGCCTGGGAGACGTATAAGCCTGAGATTGAAGTTCAGCAAATCGGCCTTGAGCGCGATGAGGTGTTGGCTTGCCTTCAAGAGGGTCTCCGCCAGTATGCGCCGAGAGAGGAGCGGCCTGCCGGCGCCACCCGGGAGGAGGTGTTCATGGCTGTTGTCGAAGGCCTGAAGCACTTCGTCCCTCCTCAGATGCCGGCCAGTAGCATGTCCCGCGAAGAGGTTCTCGGTGCCGTTCGCGAATGCCTCGAAGAATTTGAGTTCCCGGTTGCCCCATCAGCGATTGGTGCCGAGATCACTAAGGAGGACATGGTCGACGCTGTCAAGCAAGGCCTTCACGGTTTCGACTTTCCCCAGACGAGCCGTGAGCTTACTTTCCCTGCGAGCTCAGGATCGGGCGACGACGAACAGATTGCTATGCGCCTGCAAGAGATCATGGAATTCATGCAGGCCGAGTTCAAGGCTGTGTCTGACGAGGCCAAGCAAAATGTGGCTGCCAATGGCCGCGACACAGAGCAAGTCCTGGACGCAACCAAGGATGGCCTCGAGAAACTCCGTTCCGACCTCGAGACCTATGTCAACAAGGTCGCATCTGCCGTCACCCAACAAGACTTCTCGGAGGGACTTATCCGGACCCTAGATGTCTTCCGGGACGAGATCTCGGACCTGGTGTCCAAGTCTTCTGAAGGCTCCAAGGAGATGCTCAGAGGAGAAATTGAGTCTCTGCGGGACACCGTCAACTCTTCCATGGTTCCCGCTGTTCGCCCCCCTCAGCCGGTGCCGGCGCCCGCCAACAATCGGGAAATCTTGGAGGCTCTGCAGGAAGGTGTCAGTCTGCTGCGGACCGAGATCAACAGTCGTCATGTTGCTGGCACGGCAGAAGTTCTCGACGCAGTCCAGGAAGGTTTAGCTGATCTGCGGATTAGCATCGACCGCCTCAAGGACAAGCCTTCGGATCTGACTGCCAACGACGAGATCCTTGACGCCCTCAAGTCTGGACTCGGCGATGTCCGCTCTGACATTGACGAACTGCGTGATCAAAGCCGCGCTGTCGCTACAGTGGACAGCGGTGCCATCGTGCCAGCTGAGATTCTGCGGCACGATGATATAAAGAACCTGGAGGTCTTGATCACCCAGCTGGGCACAAAGGTTGCTACCATGGACGTGGCCGTTGAACCCACGACTACTTCCCGGGATATACCACAGGCAGAGGCCCCCGCTCCTGCTCCCGTGTCTGTTGCTCTTGATCCGGCTTATGCCGAGAAGCTCTCCCAGTTGGAGATCACAATGCAGGCTATTCAGGAGGCGATCTCAGGCCTGGACAGCCGCATCCCAGATGCCACTGTCCCACCACCGCGAGCCTCCACTGATGCTGCCACCCGCGAAGACGTCGAAGCCATCGAGACCATCTTGCGCAACACAAAGGCACGCTTGGACGACCTGATCGATGGCGACCAATGTGTCAACAAAGACCACATCGATGCTATTGAGGCACTGATTCTAGAAACTAAACTGAGCCTGGGCGGCCTCAAGGAACAGATGGACGGCCTTTCGTCGCGTGAAGACGTCAACATGGTGGAAACTTTCGTTGCTCAGGTCGCCAACGGCTTTGACGAGATGAAGGAGCGCTACGACAAGCAGTTTGAGGATCCGACAAAAGTCACAAAGGCAGATGTTGACGCTATTGCAGTGGCATGCCTTGACGTGAAGGAGGCCGTGGAGAAGATGTCAAAAGCGGACGATAGCACGGACCTGCCTTCCAAGGACGATATGCTAGGTCTTGCATTGATAGTGAAGGAGCTCAAGAGCCGGCTCGAGACCGAAGCTGTCGTGAGTGCCAAAGCCTTTGAAGAGCGCCAGACCGAGATCGTCGGTGTGAGCGAGCGGGTCAGCGAAGTCAAGGCCTTCTTGGAAGAGCTAAGCGATGCCATGAAGAGCAAGCTAGACGACGGTGTCCAGGGCATCGAATCCGTTGGCAAGATCCTGGATTCTATGAGCGACACCATCAGCCGCAACGACATGAACCTCAATGAGCTTCTCGAGACCATGAAGTCTGAGTTTGAGGATTCTAGGGCGGGCGTTGTTGGCGCCAAGCTCGAGTCTGACGAGAAGTTTCTGCAGACCACGGAGACGCTGGAAGCCAAGATTGACGAGCGGGTGGGCGAGCTTCTGTGCAAGTTTGACGAGTTCCAAATGGCCACAGATGACCGAGCCAGATCTGGCGAAGCACGGGACACAGAAGTCGAGGCTGCCGTGGTTGGCACCAAGGCTGTGGCCGACGAGCTCAAGCTGCTTGTTGACACGCTTGGTTCTGCAGTGACTGACAGCCTGGAGAAGATGGAGGAGGCGTCCAAGACTGTGTTCGAGCGGGTGGAGGACATGGTGACGAAGGCCGACTACAACCACTCCGACGGCAAGGCTGAGCACCAGCAGACGCGAGACCAAGTCCAGGAAGCTCTCACTGCGGTGGAGGGTCTGCAAGGTCACGTTGTCGAATACCAACCCAAGATTCTGGAAACCATCAAAGACGTCCTCATGGTTGTCAGCGAGCACTACGAGCACTCCAAGTCGTCTACGAACACGATCCAGGAGAAGATTGTGGAGTTCAAACCGCCTGAGCAGCCTCTGCTACCGCCTCCCGAGAAGTACGACGACAGCACTGTCCTAGAAAAGCTTGACATGCTAGTGGGCCAGTCCGACAAAGCGAAGGATGCGCTCACCAAGCTTGAGAAGATGGATGCCCTTGTTGACCATACTCTTGCCGTCGACCAGGCGCTATCTAAGCTTGATAGACTTGTAGAGCATTCCGAAGACACCGACAAGGCTCTTGTGCAGCTGGAGAAGCTGGATAAGCTGGAGCAGCTGGACCACCTTGTGGCACAAGCTGATGCAGCCAGCCGGACGCTGGAAGATCTGGAAAAGCTGGGGAAGCTGGATAAGATAATTGAGATTTCCAACCTGGCTGGGAAGGCGTTTGATATGCAGCACGCCAAGATCGATCAGCTCATCCAACACAACGGGGCAGCAGACAGGGCCTTTGAGAAGCTCGACACTCTGGAGAAGCTGGAGGACAAGCTCGAGCAACTGGAAAAGCTCGAGAAGCTCGAGAAGCTAGAAAAACTTGACCAGCTAGATGAGCTGGTGGACAATTCGCGGGCAGCCGACAAGGCTCTGCTCCAGCTCGAAACACTCAAGGAGGTCCACCAGCAGGTCCTGCGCACGGCTGCCGAGCTGTCTCAGTTCATGGCTGCGCAAACGCAAAGGATTGCGGACGAACACGACGACCGCGAGAAGACGCTGCAGGAGACAACGATTGCCTTGGAGCGGCGCACTGCCGAAAAGGAGCAGGTCGACAGCAATGTGGCCGACCTTCGAGAAGAAGAGCGCCGGCTGAAAGAGAGTGTCATGAGCTTGCGAGCCGAACAGGAAAGCATGCTCCGGGGCAAGACCCGGCTCACGGCCGATGTATCGGCACTCGAAACAGCACTCCACCTCCGCCGCGAAGAGCTGCACGAAATGGAGTCTCGGGCAGAAGGCTTGGAGCGTCGCATTCTGGAAGGTGTGATGGATCACTCTCGTGTTCTGCTGATGGCCAAGGGCAGCAGCAAGGGCCAAGGTCGCGATGCGATGAACCGCAAGCGGGTGGTGCCGTCGAAGAAGAGCCAGAAGGAGGAGGCGGCGGCAAAAGCTAGGGAGCCAGGATCCCGAGAAGCATCCGTCCCGATCTCCGAGGTTGAAGTCAGCAAGCCACGTGCAGCTGCGTTCAACATGGCCATGGCGGCCAAGAGAAGCCCGCTTCCAGCCAACCGGCCAAGCGGAGTGGGCAACGACGGCTCGCGACGCATCCTGTCCCTGAGCCAAATTAACAACAGCATGTCAGGCGGCGGGATGAAGCGCAGTCATAGTGTGCGGAACAACGTGGGCGGCGGTGGAATGCGGAAGAGCAGTTGGGGTGGTCGGGTGCCAGCGGCGTCCAAGGGCTACGGCGGCCTGGAAACCGACAAGGAGAACGCACCGCTGAAGGAGAGCGACGAGTACGACGACAAGGAGAACCAGAGCGAGGCTGGCGCAGAGGACTACCACACGCCTCGACAGGACGACCTCAGTATTGTGGATCCGCAAGAGGAGCGAGAACTACAGCTGGCGCTGGCAGCTCGAGCAGACAGCAGAATGGACTGCAGCGAGTGCGGAGATGGCCACAGCGAGGCAGGCACTCTGCGGAGGTCCAGCATTGGCACTTCCGTGGTGACGGGCAAGACGGGAGGCAGCCGAGCAGGCGACGAAGAAGAGTTCTACTCGGACCCAGACGACGACGACGTGATGAGCCAATGGACGAGCAGCCAGCTGGGCCCAAATTCGGCAGCGTCGAGTATGCTGGGACCTGGAGGCGAAGTGGTGTTGTACGGAGACGGAGCAGAGTAGGGGCAGAGTAGTAGAATAGCGGTGCTGGAAGCATTGGTTTGCTTGGGGGTGTATGTTCACGGTTGTGTTTCTGGATGACGTGGATGACGGGACAGGCTACGGAGACAAGACTGCTTTGCTTTTGGTTTTTTGTTTATTTTTGGCTTCTTGCTTGGCTTAGCGCTTGGGTTTTTGGAGCTGTATGTTATGTTTGTTTTGATGTGTTTTCTGCTGCGATTGACCGAGTTAAGATTGCTTTTCAGATTGCTAGCTTTATGGCTCAGAGTAGGCCTGAATTCCATTAGCTTTATGATGAAGCCGAATTGGTTCTGTGAGTGTTGTACATAGTTACTGTATGTGGAATAACCCAGGCGAAGGTCTCGCTGAGTCATCATTTTCACGTGCTGAATTGCGTGCAGCTCACGCCACTGGAGTTCGCTGTTTGCGTCGTGCTATTATTTGTTGCCGGGTTGGAAAGATGGAGGCAGTATAAGCCTGGCTCTACAAGTCTCTTTGTTTCCCCACAGAGCATTTCCGTCGCTTCCTGGCCGTTCCCTGCTTCTCTCACCAGCTGCAGAGCAGTTTTCTGGTGATTGCACGTTTTCTGTGTACGGTTACCCGATCCCGAGGTCCGGTTGAAGCGGCCCTCTTTCTTGCTCGGCCCCAAGTTAGCGTATGTACGCTGTAGCGTTTTCCCCCAATTCTCGCCCCCCCTCTCTCCACCCAGTTGTTTCCCCGCGTTTGCTATAGGCGACCAGAGCGAATGGGCTGCAGCGTATATAGCGCCTGTGCTCGTCTAACATGCAAGTACACAGACACCACCACCTTGACCAGTTAAGCGCCTCACGGGCACAAGGAAGCAGAACTAAAGAGGCCCTTTTTTCACCTTTTTACGTGTCAGGTGCGGGACACAGGGCCAATTGGCACCGCGGCAACGGAAGGCAGGGTTCAAAAGGCGTTTTTCCCCTTTCCGAGGTGTAGTTGATTCGTACTCATGCCTTCTTGCTTCTTCATCTGCATGGGGGACGCCCTTGACACAGGAACAGACGAGAGGACGAGCAAGCCTCACCGTCAACAAGTAGACGTAGGGCATACAGTGGAAGCGAGCACCACGGCTAGCTTGCGGCTAGGGGGGTACACGGGCAGAGTAAATACTCTCTTCCTGTCGTCTGGCTAGCTAGCGGCTGTTGAGAGGCAAGGAGACGAAAAACGGGGACCTTACCCACGACTTAGTGTGCCCCGACGTTGTGTATAAAGGACGGCCTGTCGTCGGAGGCGCGGCATATGTCATGCCCTGGTAAGTTTCTGTGTAAACAGTCTTTCTCTTCCAGACCTGCCGTATCAAATATCGGTTGCTTGACAAACATAACGCACATCCCCTCCACACACAGCTCCTCGCCAGCAGCTTCATCTCCCGTATCCCACGCATTCCTTTCCACACACAGCGTACCCAACACCATGGCCCCCCTCGTCCCCCATTGGAAGCAGCCCTCCCACCCGGCCATCCAGGAGGTCCTCGCCGCCCCCGACGGCGACCACTCCTTCACCACCAAGAGCCTCTCCCGCGTCCACCTGCCTCCCTTTGCCCTCTTTGCTCGCCTCGATGCGCCCCCCTGCACGCCCGCTGCGGCCGCCACCTATGCCACCGTCCAGGTCGGCCGCCACCAGCACATCAACCTCAACAGCGACCTCCTCTACATCAACCACTCCTGCGAGCCCTCGCTCATCTTTGACACCAGCAGCCGTGCCGTCCTCGTCGGGCCCCGCGGCCTCGCCCCCGGCGACGAGCTCACGTTCTTCTACCCGTCCACCGAGTGGGACATGGCCCAGCCGTTTACGTGTCTCTGCGGCCGGCCGACCTGCCGGGGCCGCATCAGCGGTGCCCGGCACATGCCGCGGGACCAGCTGGCCGGGCTGTGGCTGAACGGCCACATTTGGGAGCTGTTGGAGGAGGACAAGCTCCGGGAGGCGCAGGAGGCAGGCGAAGCTGGGGCTCAGGACGCCGAGACAGCCTCTGGCTACTCTGGCTGCCCCTCACCCACGCTCCAGGCTCTGCAGGACATCCTCGCCAAGGCCGAGGACACGCTGGGCCGAGCAGACGAGGCCGCCGAGGCCGCGCGGCGCGCACTGGCGACGTACCACCGCAGCTACAGCTACAGCGGCAGCAATGGCTCGGCGTCCAACGGCGGCGAGTACGGCCTGGGCTCGGCGGCGGCCAACGGAACCTATACCAAGCTGAACGGAGCCACGCGCCGAGGACCGACGTCGAGAGAGCTGAGCGGCGAGATGGGCGGCGATACTGTCGCGCAGGTGTAAGGAGGAGGAGGGGGTGGGGGTAGATGCGGTGGTGGATGTGGTGAGTGAGAGTAGAGGCAGTGGAGGGGGGTGGATGGGGGAGACTTTGAAGAAGATGCTTTGAATAACGCTTGACTACTTGGCCAGACCCAAGGATTTATTTGCACGGTACAGGATTCAACATCTGACCAACTTTGAATAGCATTACATGCTCAGTTACTTTCCATGGTTCCCAGACTTCAAAAAGGCTTTGCAACTATTAATTGTTTTAGACCAGAAGTACGACCTGGCACACCCGTGTCCAACTCTATGTACTGGGACTGTAGCACTCGTCCCTGGCCTCGATCCTTTTCTCATCCGCCCGCTAAATGTGCCCCCTTGCTATAAGACTTTATACAACCATAAGGAAATATGATTAAACCCCATCATTTGCTTTCCCACAGCCCGATCGTGTGCATTGTGCATCCTTCAGATATCGTCTAGCCGAGACGCAGCACCTTCGCCTTCGGTCTTCTTGCCACGCGTGTCCAGCGTATCCAGGCGGATCGAATCATTGCTGCTCGAGGCGGTGGTGTTGCCGAGATCACGCGCCGGCATCGCCAGAGCCTGACGCGCCGTGTCCGAGTTTTCGAGGAATTCCCGCAGCTTCTGCTTGCCAATCTCCACGGCCTGGTTCGACGCAGCACTGGCCATCTGCATCATGGGTCCCAGCAGGGCAAGGCTGTAGGCCACATAGGTGCCGCCGATCAGGATGGCCATCAGCACAAAGAGGAAGGGGTTGCGGAGGACTGGTTTGTCAGAAAAAGGGAAGAGAATAATGTAAAATGAAGAAATGAAAAACCCGAACGGGGACCAAGGGACAATAGGGAGGAAAACAAAATAACTCACCCGCTAGGATCTCGTTCCAGCCCAGCATCAGCAGAATGCCGTAAAAGTACAGCGGCACCTGCGTGATGCCTCCGAGAGCGCCACGCTTGGCCTCGACGTAGACGCCGTCCGCCGTCTTCTTGAACCGAATCACCAGGTCCTGCCGCTTGCTCTCGCTGAGCACCGTCATCTCCTCCTCGAGGCTCTTGCCCTCCTCCTCGTCGACGCCGCCAATCGGCGCCAAATCGTCTTCGTCTTCGGGCTCGGCTCCCGACGGCTGGGTGCCGATCCAGCTCGGTAGATCCGGCGGCGCATAGGTGGCCGCCAGGCGGAACCGGGACAGCAGCGGGATCAAAGCCAGCGTCGATTCGCGGGCCCGCGTGTAGATGCCCTCAATGTCGTCGCTGGGCCGCCAGATCCGCGGCACGCCCGCGTCGTCGTACCGGAACTTGTCCTCAAAGTTCTCCCGCAGCTTCAGCAGGATGTTGCCCTCCATCACCTCCTCTTCGATCTTCTCGCGCAGCGCCACCCAGCTCTTGCGCCGCAGCCGCCAAAGACCGACCTGCACCTCGGCCTCGCTGGCAGCGAAGCTCTTGGCTCGCTCCGTGAACCGGTCTTGCGCCTCCTTGACCACGCCCACAAACACCGTCCAGATGCGGTCCCAGAGTTCCTTTTCGGACGGCGCCTTGCTGTCGCCGCTGCTGCTGCTGCTGTTGCCCGTGGCGCTCTCTGGCGAACTCGTGCTGCCTGCGCGTCCTGAGCCCAGCTTGTTGAACTCGAGCCCGACGGCATCGCCCAGCCGCGACTTGATCCAGCGCTCCACCCGCGTCGCCAGCCGCCGCATCTCCTCCTTGCGTAGCTTCGCGCTGACCTCGTCCAGGTCCTTCTCAAACAGCAGATACTGCGGCTTGAAGTTGGACCACGCCACTCCCTCGATCGCCAGCCCGCGCGCCTCCTTCTCAAACACCTCCAGGCTCTTCGTCTTTTGCGCCTCGACGATCTCCGAAAACTCGTACGAGCCGCCGGCTTTCTGGCCCGCCTTGACAGCGCCGGAAACCGCCTCTGCGAACGCCGTCACCCCAGCCTTGTGTGCTGCCGCCAATTGGCCCTGGTACAGCACCTTGAGGCGCCCGTCGACCTTGATCTCCAACTCCGTCCGCTTGCGGGTGTACACACCCTTGTGGTACCGCCCGGCCTGCGTCTCAAACACCGTCAGACAGGCGCGGCGCGCCTTACTGCCCGTGGCGCCAAGGTCCGCCAGCACCGTGCTCCGGCCCAGTCGTGTCGCCTCGGCCTGGTTCTCCTCTAGCGGCACAACCGCCTCGTCGAATGTGAGTAGCGCCTCGCGCGCAATCTCGTCACAGCGGAACTGCGCCAACAGCTCTTGCTGTGTCGGCAGATCGAGGTCTTTGTTGTTGACAATCTGGTCCCAGACGCCTTCTGCGTAGACCGAGAAGCCGTCCGCTGGAATCCGCCGGTGGTACTCAGGTAAAAAGACGCCGCCTGTAAACTCCTGGTTCTGGTCTGGGTCCGAGGACCCGGCCGCCGCAGCCGAACGGTGCCCGGCCACGAATCGGGTGCCCAGCTCGCCCACTTTGGCTACAAACTCATTGGCCTGTAGAATTTTGTGGGGCAGGGCGGCAAAGGCAAAATCAAAGTAGTCGCTGATCTTGGCGTCTTCGAGGCCCGCCGGTTTCGAGATGGACGACCAGATCCTCGCGAGGCCCTGCAGCAGCGTTTTGCGGAGGTTGGCCAGGAGCGACTCGTTGCCGATGAAGTCACGGATGACGAAGAAGAGGAGTGAGCGTGGCGCCGAGTGGTTCTTGTCCTTGACAAATAGCTGCAGGTTGACCTCAAAGACCGTCTTGAGCAGGCTCATGTTGGAGCCATTGTACAGGCCGACCTGGCGCTCCCAGATGTTGACAATGAGCACTTCGCTGGTCGCCAGGGCAAAGAGCGCGCTCTTGCGCTCAAAATCCTGGTCTTCGCCGCGCTCGCCGCCATCGGTGCCCTCCACATCCATCACGAGAATGTTGTCCGCCATCTTGGCGCCCTCCTTCTTGTTCTTGGACATCCATATGCCCTTGGTGGTTTGGCGGCGCTCGGACTCGGACAACACGCTGAACTCGGTACCGAACAGGTGGTTGAGAAGCGTTGACTTTCCCGTCGACTGCGAGCCAAATACGGAAATGAGGTGGTAGTTGAAGCCGGCCTCAGCGACATGGCTTTGGCGAAGGTACTCGTCGAGATGAGTCCTAAGGAGGGGGGAGAAGAAGAGTTAGCGTTCGAGAAGGGGGAAGAGAGAAAAAAAAGCAACGGGCAATTGAAAGAGACGGAAGGCATACGAAAACGACTTATCCTCGGCAATCACCTGGACACCGTGCTCAAACTGCTCGGCCGTAGGCTCCTCGCCAATAGCAGTAAAGTGGCCGTTCATGGCTGGTGCCGGAGCGCTTGGCGCAGGGAAGGCTAGATAGCTATTTGGTAACCACGCAAGCAAGGCTCGACGGAGAGTACCGACAGATCAAATGAGACTCGTAAGAAACTGCGGCTGATCGGTGGACAGTTGAAGTTCGGACTCGAGAAAAAGGGGGGGGTTTTGAGATGCGTTGGGGACCCCGAGCTAATAAAATACGAGGACGAACAAGGTATGGGAGAGGAAACAACAAAAAAAATGCTCAATAATGATAGCACAAAACAGCTTCTTCCATGATACGTAAAGGATGCTCCACAAAGCTTTGCCTGGTGGCTCTCGTTGTTATCGTGGTGACGTTGCGACGTGGTTCTGCCGTGGTTCGAGTCGCAAGTCGCGCTATTGGGAGAACGAGAGGGAGCTTGTGACGATGTGGCAACCGTTGGAGCACCAGTACCGCGCTTTCCTCACAAGACCACCTAGCTGCCCCGTGGCTCTAACTTCCAGGCCACTGACCTCATAAGCGACTAGCACCCAACGGAAGGCCCGGAACAACCTGTGCGCCGAAACGCTTAGTAAGTCCAATTTCTACTAAAAGTATGCTCCTCTCGTACCTTTACAGGCCAGTTCTTATAATACTCGTACAACATCGTCTTGTTCTCTCTACATTTCTTGCTCACGATACTCTATCACATGGCGGATAGCAATCCGGGTACTCGAATATCTTGGAATCCTTCTACAGCGATCTCACCAAGCCGTGGCCGTCCTGCCGGGTATTCTCCACCAAATCTCTCGGGGTCAGCCTTCCCTGCCGAAAGCTTGTTGTGCCCATTACGAGTCCTAATGCAACCAACTGCCCCCCTCACCCATACTTTGCGAGGAGCTTGCTCGTGATGCTCATGGCACTGTTCTTATAATAGCCACCAAACAGCGCAAAATGGTTGAGATGGTGGTATCTAGCCTAGGTGTCAAAAGGCGGTCAAATAACTCGAGAGGGGAAAAGGAGGGAGATATTACGCACAACTCATACAACGCCAGGCGGTCTTCCCACTCGTTTGTCGGCTCGTCCTTGCCCATCAGCTCCTCATACTCCTGCCACACACGCCGGTCAAATCCGCCAAACATGCGCATGATGCCCAGCTCGTACTCGGAGTGCCCGTACACGCAGGCTGCATCGTAGACAACATGCTCGACACCCCAAGAACTGCCATCGTAGCTATCGTTCTCTTGCGTTGCTATCCGTCCCGTGTCGGCATTGCCGCTCCAGAGATCCCCGTGCACCACGACAGGCACAATCGGCCCGCCGCCTCGCTTTGCACTGCGCTGCAGGTGTCCGTCGCCCAACAGCCGGGGCACCACTTTAGCGGCCGTGCGCTCGACGGCGTCCGACAGAGCGGCGTCGCTGGACCCGTTGCGCCGGGCCTCGTGCAGCACATGCCGCAGGCGGCTGTTGGCGTAAAAATCGGCCCACGAGGTCGACCAGGTGTTGTCCTGCGGCGTGCTGCCACAACAGGTGGCGACGGGGAAGCCAAAGCGCGGCGAGCCGGGGTGTTCGGGATCGGCCGCTGCTGGCACCGGTTGGGAGTGCAGCTCGGCCAGCCTAGCCGCCAGCGTCCGTCCTGGCCCAGAGGCAGCCCCGGAACTGGCACCACTGCGTAGGTCTAGGAAGTCCGTAGCCAGAAAGAAGCCCGCAGAGGCGTTCTGCAGTGGTCCGTGAGCATAAGCTCGGGGGCAAAAGCCGGGCACGGCTTGGGCGATGGCATTCAGCGAGGCGTACTCGCCGCGGAACATGACCTCGGCGTCTGGCCCTGTGCCTGTTTTGACAAAGTACCGGGCAGGACGGCCATCTACCGTGCCGCGGACTTGGAACGAACGCGCAAAGGAAGAGCCGCCGCCCGATCGCCGGTCATAGGTAGCAGTGCCGGGGTCGAGCTGGAGCGCGGCGGCAATGGCTGGGTCGACTTGGCCAGACATCTCTGTAGATGCACCGGGCACATATCAGCAAAAAGAGTTTGCAACGCGTCGCCGAAACCTCGGCGGGTGTTCAATCACCGCAGGCCGTTGGTTCGAGATATCATGTTATGTCGCTGACGTAGTTGGATAAAAGAGGGGCAATTCGACTGCAGTGTATTTACTAGCCATATAGCACTGGCTTACAGGGGAGCTATCACCGCTGTAGCAAGTCGTCACAGCAGTTATGCATGTTGGCATCGCCGTCCGGCTGACTACGACATGTCATGATAATTTCCGTAAATCATGATACATTTATTAATTTGAAGCTATATCCCGTCGCTATGATGATCAACAATAAAGTAAATGAAACGCCACCGTGTATTATGATTGTGAGTCCCGTCTCATACCACTCTCCGAAGCTGCTCCGTCGCTGTGCCGGAGAAGCCCGGTATTAAGAGAAAAAAAACGAAAACAGAAAAAACGCAGAAGGCGACAGATACTCCGTAGTGTACTCATAGGCACGGAAACAGTGGGTACCTTCCAGAAGGCTGATCGACACTGGAAATAGTGGGTCCGGTTCCAGAAGGGTGATTGGATAGGTCAAGTCGTTCTCGCATACAAGTATACCCGGTATGGCTTTTCCGGGCTTCGCTCGGTTTCTGGTGACAATGCTCGTGTGCCCTTTTTTTCTCTTCGTCGCACACCACGCCCCAACGCGTCAGCGCCACCAACCGGTCACTGTCGGATTGCTATCGTGAAATTCTCGTATCTGACATCGTATTCATCCGACAGGATTGTCATTGGGGTCATGTTATGTGAGCGCGTCCAGGAATATGGAACGAACTCGGAAAAGCCGGGTATCTAGGAACAGGAAGATCGGCACGCTGATGGCAGACTGCGGTGCGTCGAGGCAGCCATTGGCTGTGGAGGAACACCGGGTATTTCGATGGCAGTAAGGGCTGTCTTCGGTCAAAGGGATTGCTGAAGGGATTGCTGTTGTGTTTGTGGTCGTAGTCGTCGTATGAGGAGGGGAAAAGGAAAGCGGGAAGGTACAGGTTTGTTCACTCTGCGCATTTCGGATGCTGGAAAGCAAGGCCCGGCTTCTGTCGATTACAGCTGCCGAACGCTCTTGATATCAGAGTCGTCTAGCATTGATGTGGCCGTCGAGGCCAGGGTCGTGGACCGTCGTAGTGGCCGCATGTCAGAAGCAATGCTGTCGAAGCTGGCGTTCTTCTTGCGGAGGAATGACAAGGGTGACTTCTTGGCAGAGCCGAAGACAGACGACGGCGGTAGAGGCGATGATGAAGCTGTCACTCTTGTTGCCTTCTCTTCTGACATGGAGGCGATCGTGTGCTCGTTGTACGCCTTCTTAGCCGAAGGAACGTGGTACGGCGCACCAGACTCCCAGCAGGCATGGCAAGGACACATTGGAGCACGCTCCAGCTGCATCCCACCGGGAAGATGGCTTGGATTGGGGCTGGCCACGACGAGTCCGCGGAGCCACATCCGTGCTGACTCTGTCGATGAAGTAGACGGGCGTGAAGACGCTGCTTCAGCGGCAGCGGCCTGGGCGAATGTAGGCATGGTGTCTGTTGGGGACGGGCGAGAAGATACACGTAGGAAGAAAGTGAGAGGAAATAAGTAACGTGCAAGTGAGGAGAAGGTGATGTTGGTTTGAATACTAGTGGAATGTAAGCATAAGGAAACAAGATACCAAGTGTGAAAAAGATCTAGGGGGAGGGGAGGATATTGGTATTATATATATTATTTGTAGTACAAAATAAATACTCCGACGGAGGATACATGTAAGTCGCAGGATGCGGATAACGACACCACGAAAGTGAACGGGCAGCCAAGCACAAGGCCCGGTCTAACTAGAAAGAGTCCCAGGACAAAGCGCTAGCTTCCTTTTTAGGAGGGGCCAGAAGCGGCGGCGTTGACACCTTGTCACAGCCTTTCCGCGCCTCTTTGCTTGACCTGCCCAGACCGGTGCTGCGATGTACCTCGTGCTCTCTTCCGCCTGAATGTACATTGACGCACGGGAGACATAAATGAGCCCCCAAATGACATCACCGCTTGATCTGTTTCTCCTTCTGTCAGGAGGTACAATGTATTCCGTGTCTACGTACCTCGTGCATTTTTATATCAAGGGGCGAGGAACAGGACTACGATAGGGACCGCAAAGGCACCAAAAACCCTGTTCTCCTTACCGAACTTATGGCGAGAAACAGCCGTGTTTTTGGTTAGACGGAGGCGGACCTAGCCCAGAACCGGCCCTGTAAGATACGAGTATGATAAGACGGGCGGTGCCCCTCTTACGCACTTAGCGCAGATGTTTGTTTGCTCCCCCACCAGCGCTGCTTGGGGCGGTCTCGGCGGGCTTAGCGCTGGCGCCCCAGGGCACTTGGGCTGCCATTCTATGTCGAACCCCATTCTCAACTACGGCAAAACGCCCTTCCTAACCTCGGGTTTCACCGGAGCATCGACGTGTTTTTTCTGTGGGCAATGTTACAGGACTCTACTATTCTTTTCCCGATGCTTATGCATTGTCTTTTTTATTTTATTTATTTATTTATTTATATATATGGTAGACGAGCTGTGCACTCAGCCAGCTGAGATTGTTCCAAAATATCCAACTACAATAGGTGTGTAAGATTCTAGCTGACTCGCATCCTGCCAGCTATTGCGAAATTGATGCAGACTGCACATCAATTGCTAGCTCCTCTTCTAGCCTAACCTAGCATTCAATGCAAGCCATACGAAGTTCACTTCCAGTTGCTCTTCCCTTTCAATAGCCATGCAAGTCACGCCGGCCATTTGAGACAGGATCACCGGGTTACAACCTTCACAGGAACGGCTCCGGCCCACTTGCGGCTGTTGTACATGCAAAAGAATAGTGTAGATCTCGTGAGGCAGACTGCGAAAAATTCGAAACTAGGAAGACATGTGTCACCACTCCCTTCGTGCGATGTGCAGAGGAGGGGGTGTGTTCCGCCGGCCCACGAGCATCGACCAGAACGCGTTGATGCAGCTTGTGTCTACCAGCTAGCATTTGGCAAGAAGCGAGAAAGGGGCTTAGCTTTGCACATAGCTCGATGTGAGGGCTGTCGGGTCACGCGTGCGCAGACGGAAGCGAGCATCATACAAAGTATTGCGGTTCCGCTAGATGCGAGCGGCTCCTCACCGACTATGTCGGCCAAGCACCACCCCGCCCCGAATTATTGGACTTGGCTTCCGTGATGATTAGTCTCGACCGTTGAAATACAAAGCTAGAAAGAAAAAGTGTCAGCACCTCGCCGGCAACGATCCCCGTGAAAACAGCAACTCACACCCCCGTTCGCTTCATGCATGTGGAGATATGTACGTTTGCTTCATAGATGGTAGCACTTCAAAATCCTGGGGGGAATCAGAGTGGCAAGGCTATATGAACATAGGAAATAAAACAAAGGAGGCAGAGAGGACATCAAATGGAGGGAGGGTTGGGCCAAAAGCATGAAAAAACCGAAGAATTAAAAGCAAAAAGGACAGCAAAATCCAAGAAAAGGCCTTGACCCGCCTTCTCCACACAATCTATTTGTATTTGTTCCCAGCCCAGATGTTCATAATGTCGACCATCCATGCCAACAGGCAACAAGTCTAACAGCTCAATGCACCGTCCTGTCTGTCCATGATACACGCTTCGGCGAGGCCGAACGAAAATCTAGCTCGAGCGCTTAGATGCCCAGGGTGAACTCAACACCGACGTCAATGTCACGAGCTAGCGTAGAGTTAGTGATGACGAACATAGCCAGGCGCAAAAAAACAACAGTAGGGGATAACGTACCCATCTTGACCACCTTGGACAGTTGAACGGCCTTCTCGGCAGCGCTCTGCAGGTCGTCGATGGAGAAGATCTTGAGGCCGGACTCGCTGATGATGGTGTGGGCCTGCTCGACGTTGGTGCCCTGCAGACGGGCAATGATGGGGATGCGCAGGTTGAGAGTCTCGACGGTGTTGATAAGTCCGTGCGCAATGGCATCGCAGCGCACAATGCCGCCAAAGATGTTGACGAAGATGGCAGTGACCTTCTGGTCGCTGGTGATCAGCTCAAAGGCCTCCTTGATGGCAGCCGGGGTAGCACCACCGCCGACGTCGAGGAAGTTGGCCGGGCTGCCGCCGTTCAGCTTGATAATGTCCATGGTGGCCATGGCCAGACCGGCACCGTTGACGAGGCAGCCAATGTCGCCGTCGAGCTTGATGAAGTTAAGGCCGGACTCGGCGGCACGCACCTCCTCGGCGTCCTCTTGGCTGGTGTCGCGCCACTCAAAGACCTCGCCCTGGCGGAAGGAGGCGTTGTCGTCAAAGTTGAACTTGGCATCCATGCACATGACCTTGTGATCCGAGGTCTCGGACAGCGGGTTGATCTCGATCTGCGTGGCGTCCTTCTCCTGGAAGATCTTGTACAGCTTCTGGATCGTGTCCTTGGCGTCCTCGACGCACTGCTCGCTGAAGCCCAGGTTGACGGCAATCGAGCGAGCAATCTCGTCCGTCACGCCCGTCTCGAGGTCAATGTACGTCGTGTGGATCGCGTCGGGGTGGTCCTTGGCCACCGCCTCAATGTCCATGCCGCCCTGCGACGACGACACAATCACCGGCTTTTGCGTCGCGCGGTCCATCAGCACTGCCAGGTAAAACTCGCGACGCGCAAATTTGCGCTCGCAAATGTAGACGGCGTTGCACAGCCGGCCGCCCGCGCCGGTCTGCTTCGTCACCAGCTTGTGGCCGATCATCTGGTCCGCAAACATCTTGGCCTCCGTCGGCGAGTAGATCACCCGCACACCGCCCTTCAGGCCGTTGTCGAACGTGCCCTTGCCACGGCCACCAGCCAAAACCTGTGCCTTGATCACCATGTCGTCGGTGCCGATCGTCTTCGCCACGGCCTCGGCCTCCTCGGCCGTCCGCGCCACCGCTCCGTCCGGAAGCTGGATGCCATACTGCACGCAATTTGTTAGCCGCCGAGGCAACCGGTGCAGAATATCATGTGAAACAGAGGGGTAAATAAAGATATCCCAAATAGTGGCAGGGCTCGGCCATTGTAGACAACCAAAGGCTAGACAACGAAATGCAGACACCGCGTCCGCTATCACGATCGGCTCCGACTAACCTTGCGCATCAAATCAGCGGACAGGTACTCGTGGATGCTCAGAGCACGCCGCTGCTGGCCGACGGCGGAAAGCCGCGTAGAGGGCATCATCTGCTGCTACATGGAGAAAAAAAGCATCATGGTCAGCCTCTTGTCTTCCTTTCCAAGCACCATCCCATCCCATCCTCACACCAAACACGGCATCGCCGCCCGTTTCCGAGCCTCGCCGCCCTTCTCGCCCCTCCCCCTCCTTCGATTCTCACGAGTGGATAGGATGGAAATAAACCGCATCAAAGAGAAATGCTAACCTTGGAAGCAGCCATGGCCGAAGCCAAAACACGGCTACCACGGCCTAGCTTGAACATGATGGGCAACGAGCTTCTCGGTGGCGACAGAAATGAAAAACAAAGAAATAAAAAGGAGTGCTGTTGTCGTGGGATGGTTGAAGCTCCTGCCGATTCTCGCTCACACCGTTTATTTTTTCGACCTTGCTATTTTGTGCTCGGCTCAGGGAACATCGGTTGTCGGGGAGGTTAGGAGATGCAGATGGAGCTAGAATGAGAACTGCGCCCTGCGATTGGCCGTATAGCCCCACCCGAAACCCCCATTCGTGTTTGGCAACGGTGTGCACAGAGAGGGGCAGCGATAAAACCGCGCATGCTAGTCACGTGAAATATCCTAGGACCAATTCAAGCTGATATAGCAGTGAAGCCTCTGTATTTACATCACTAGGACCACTAGACTCCTACGAAAAAAAACATTTTCAGTTCCTATTAATTAGGTAATTCTCAACCTGTTTTGAGTGCAATTAGCTCTGGCGATGGAAATAACCCATGTGTTGTGCGATGCAGCGGAATACACTCCTTAGCAAGTGTCGAGGAGGGTTCACTACTGAAAAATCAGTTGGGGCTCGATGATCGATAAAGCTTCCTAGACAAGCCTCTCATCTTCAACTGAGCTGCAATATTGAGGAGTGGTACCACAGAGACTCTGGGAGCGCGTATTGGAATTGCAAAGGTCTATCGATTCTCGCTTCTTCTATATCTCAGTGACCTAGAGCAGGCGTTCCACTGCGAACTCGCTCTTCATGTTAGCCGTTGTAGTACAAACGTGAACACGCAACGCCTGACCAAGAAACGTCGAACTGCGATGGACTCGTACACGAAGGAAGTCCAGCAATAGATACTATACCATAAGACAACCTGCGACTATCTCCGCTCTAGGCACCTGTGGTGATGCTTTGACTGGGTTTTCGGAGGGAAAGAGCTTTATTTATGGCTTCTCTACTCAGTGTAGCATTTCTATAGATTTGTCTGATGGTACATGTAGAGACCAAGGAGCTATTTCTAGCTCTACAGGATTCGAACCTGCGGTATAACATTGGAAAAGGCATGACTTGACCACTTGTCTACTAGTCCGGCGGAATCTTCGACGTCGTCCCTGCAAACAAGCATTTCTGCAACATGAATCTACCGTCTGCCAAGGTATTTTTTCCCTATCAACAAACCGCGAAGAATGTCTGCCTAAAGAAAACATAGGCCTGCATTTCGAATAGGATTTTTTGTAACTAATCATAAACAACTCCGCGAATACTGAATTGATTTCTTGATAACCTCTTCCGCATCTTTGCTTCAATTCAACAAATAGCAAATACCGTTTGCTTTTTTGTGACTTCGTAGAATATACAGTGATGTCGACTTAAAGAATTATAGTACAGGATGATGAACAGGTTGAATCTTTTGAGTTCAGTAATGGCAACGCTATCCTTCACCACGCAAGCAACAAGCAACAATGGCGGGGCTTGGGAATATAACAGACGAGGAGCTGATCCCGAAACTCCATATCGTTGATCGTTGCCCTACAATTGGCGAATGTTGATAGTGTGTCACAAGCAGAGGCTGTCATACAGAGTATTCTAGCAACTAGCTGCCCCTCTGTGAGGACGGGTGGACGATATACTTACCGTGTCTGGTCGAGAGACATTATCGTTGCGATCGCTGGACAAGCTGTGATCACACCCTCTGTTGACGTCGGTAAGTTGCTATTGGCCTGTGAGGCATTTAATTGCGAAACATCTCGTCAACCTCTTTTAGAATCGGTCAAAGTATAGGCTAAAGAATACGGGTTTGGTCACGCAACTCATGCTGAGATGTATTGTGAGGCTATATTGGTTGTGCTTCCTCTCAATAAATAGTAATGGTGACAGAACGTAGCAAACGAAGTGGAAATGGCACACAATAGGTAGAAAAAGTAACAAAAAAAACGTACAGCAGCGGGTATTCGCTGGTCGTCACCGACCCAACTACTAATCCACCGATTACAGGTTTAACTAGGGGAGAGCGGACGGGATCCCGTGCTTTCCAGTATCTATGGCCGTACGTGGAGGATGAAGTGTGAAAGGCTTATTTGGAGGACATTTTGGGGCATTGAGAATCAGTGGAATGTGCAACGCAATGTGCACACGCGTATGTAAAATATATAGTGAACAGTAAATCGTCATTTAAATAACTATTTAAGCTACTAGTCGTTGACTGCGTAATTTACTATATGTTCGTTTTCTGAAAAAAAAAATATGTTGCAAAGACTACGCCGTAATTGTGGTCCGTACACGCATTAACAACCCGAGGCAAGTAAGTCTAAACTATCTGTGCATCACTGTTCCGAGGCAGGAGAATGCTTAATAAAGCTGAAATCACCGTACTGAACCACAACCGCGGTAGTAGAGAGGCACGCGAATCACGGTATCTGATTTTGACGAGTTGAAAATACAACTCGTATGGGGTTGAATACGTGACCTCGACTGACATGCTTCCTTACTCGTAGCTCTTTGCTGTTCCTATTCATAAACGCTGCCACTGATTGCGTAGCTTATGGATAGTTACCAATATCAAAGATGTACATGATCCAAAAATGAGACAAACCGATGAGGTCTATTTGACGCTTGTGGCCTTTGTAGGAATACTTATACTATATTTGACCGATTGCAAAGGCTCACTGCTGGCCGTATTATGGAGGGGCAAATGGGCTTTTGTCTCGATGCAGGAACGAAAATTAGAGTCACCAATCAAGACAAAGTCCGATATGGTGTAACGGTTAACATCCCACGTTTTCACCGTGGAGCTCGGGGTTCGATTCCCCGTTTCGGAGTAAAATTTTTTGTATCTTTAGATATTTTTTTGCCCATTTGTTGTATGCGCTACTGAGCAGATAGGAACAATGTGGTTAAGTTTAGTATGCCTGTCGAATCCTGGGTGCAATCGATGGGTTCGAAAACAGCCCCAGGTAAGAGGTTGAGGTTGCGTTTTCACGGCGTGGAAGGAGATGGTCTAAAGGAAAACGTAGCAAATGTCTTGTTTACAGCTGAACTCATGCAGTATCGAGCCGCTGTTCTGATCTACGGCGCATAGAGCATTCATCAGACTTCTTAGGTCGCTATTAAAAAAAACTGGCTCCCCATACATCAAGCATGTATAAAACGTCTGAACGCATTTTTGCTTAATGGCCACTTTACACAAACGTTCTCGTACATGCGGTTATTTTAGCGTGTCGCAAGTAAAATGCTACGGGCAGTACTAAAGCGGAAAATAAAAGGCTGCTCTAAAAGTTGAGCCCCTAGGTCGAGATGCTAGTCGAGAGCTGATCGGAGCTGGTGTTCTTCTAGGCATCTCTCACCTGAGAATGTAGTTAGAAGGCTCTAGAAACTGTGAGGTAACTACTTAGAGTAGCACCGATGTCTGGTGGAGGCAGTGGGCTTTGCCGCCGCCACCACTGGGGACATCCGCAGCTATATCATTGGTGTACACTTGGCAGATGTAAGTCAATAACGGCCTATCAAATGATGAATGCACTACAACTACAACAGCGAATCAAAGAGGAGTTCCAGTCTTGGGTGTGGAAAAACCTCCATGAATGATAGGGGCGGGGGCAATGGTGACCTAGCACTGCGTACGACTAGGAACTGTCTAGACAATTGTCATATTCTGATCAACAAACTAACTGGTGTGTGAAGAAGAAAACATAGCAAGGAAAGGGGCCGGAAGGCGAAAACAGGATGTGGCAAAACTACGCGGAAACGCCGTAAAATCTCTTTACATGTAGAATACATAGACCGAGACATTATTCTAGCAAACAGAAAGGCGCAATCGAAGGATCATCTACGACCTACGGCTCCATTGTCTCTACCCCATCCCTGCATCGATAACTGTCTTGGGCGATGTGCAGGAATCGAACAGTCCTGGGCCAAGAGGAGCTGAGTCGACCGGGTCGGCCAGCATAGCAGCTGAGACAGGCACATTGAAAGGAAGGAAGGGTGGACTAGACGCGGCGAGAGGGGAACACGGAGGGATACGAAGGACATGCAGGAGAAGTAATAAGAAAGAAGATCGACATGTTCAGCTTTCCGAGTTGTAGGCGGGGCAGACCTGGGCCCAGAAAAAACATATCAGAATGGAGAACAACAGGTTGGCAATACTAGGCCAAACAACAAGCTATCGTAAGATACCTTGAAGCTTAAACTCGTTCGCTACATAGGAAACGCTGTAGGGTTACGAGTACGAGTACATGGACGCAAGCAAAGCGCCCGAAGGAGATCCGAGATGTCTCGGGCTGGAGTAGGAGTCTAAGGGAGTGTTTGTGCGCAAGGGATGTGATGAAAATGAGCACACACATAAACGCACAGATATATACATGCTGGCGCATACTCCTAGTAGGCGTTCACCTATGGTTGTGCCACAGGGGGGAACAAGGGTGGCGGCGAAGGGCGGTACCCTGTCGCAGCAGGGTGCTTTTCACACTCGTTTCTGAGTGCTCAAAAAACAGGTCAAGATACACCTTCCGGCGTTCCGATCACCGAAAACCGAAAAGCGGGTTAGAGGGGTGTAGAATTACGAGTAGTAGTTGTTTGTACTCGTACATACAGTACATATTTGTACTAGAATAAGACTGCCAAGTACAGAGAATGTACGAGTACTTGACCAAATATATGGTGGTAATATAGGAAGCGACAAGAGGAGGGCCGAGGCTGGAGATGGTAAGAGGGGAAGGGGAAAGGAGGGTGAATGTTACATTCGGAGCTAGAACCTAGTTGTATTCGAGTCTTCTTACGTATGTCCTTGCCGTCGAGTCAGAGAGCGTCAGCCAAGGAGGATGTCAGAGGGCTTGGAAGCGCTGTATACGGACGCCAACTCGTTGAGTCGTCTTCGTATTCTCTGTCGTGGTCGCCTGCTATGATTCCTTTCGCAATAGCAGGATCGTACTGAAATACGAGTCTGACGACGGATTCCTGATGTCAGAACCGCAGCGTATGTTACCTGCCCACCGAGTAATACACAGATGCACCTTCACCAGAACACGCAATTCTTTTTTTACATTGAGGAAGAATGGCATCTCTACGGAGTAGTCGTGCTTCCCCTCCTGTTCTTTCAGCTCTTAGTTTTGAGGGGGAAACTGATCGACAAAAGTCCGGACACAGATAGGCGGGCCCAGAACCGACCCCAATGTCAGGAATAGGAGAGCGACAAAGAAGAGCAGAGAAACAAGAAAAAAATCGAAGCAAGGAGGCTCCCAACAAGACAGTGTTTCTGATCGCGGTCTGGAGTATGCCTGTAGTTTGAGACAGCGATTCATAAAGGAATGCATGGAAATCAAGAGGATCCTGAAGATAGAATAGGGCTAGGATTGATGGAGGGAAACATGATTATTCAAGGACGAAGTATGTAGTTGATATTTGTACACCTCTGTGAAGCGCGACGACAAAACCCAAAAATATTTAAGCCGAATGGTGAGAAAATAAAGGGGAGAGGGGGTCCCAGTTACCTGGGATAAGCCACTCCCTAGCTGGTATTAATATCCGTCTTATGATTCGGTCCCAACAGCGTGGTCCTGGGTTCTATTCCCGCTGCCATCTTTCCCCCTTAACCCCCCTGGCTTTAGGGCACGCGCCTTTTTTCTTATGCTCTCCACCCAAAGGATGTGTAAACGAATGTAATACTAGGAAATTTTAGGGGACTATCTACTCGTGTATTTTGTCGAATACGAATAGTTGTGTTCTGGATGCAGTATCCTATACTCGTACATACTACACTAGAACCTATTAATCGTATGATGGTTCCTGCACAGGACAGGGCACGGAATAGAAACAAGCGAGCGAAGAGAGGGTCCCGTCTTTCTATCAACCTTGCATTAGCTGCACTTCTTGACATTGGGGGTGGTGGGGAACCAACAAAAGCGACAAGGGGGGTTGGTCTTTGGACGAGACAGCTACCATATGGATCCACGGACAGGGGTTTTTTCTGGTTGCACGCACAGCTAATGATAATTTTTTTGATTGCTTGTCCCTTTTCTTTTGCTGGATGCCGTCACCCAACTGTGCACGTTTTGGTGGTTTCTTGGGCAACTCGGACAAGGTACGGATGCTGATCCGTTTGGTGGAGAGGTGTGAAAGACATCCATGACAGCATAATGGGTTGCAACCACACGCAACATATGGAGTACGAATAGGCTCATACATGGCCGCGCATCGGGTATTACCTATAGACAAGCAATTTGAAAGAGAATGATGTTAATGGTACACAGTACGAAGTAGTATACGAGTACGAGTACTAAAACTTACAACCTAGTTGCACTCCGGTCACCAGACTGCTCATAACAAGATTTGACCGAGAACATTGCTCGTACACAACTACGGCGTAAGGGGCTCCCTGATACCGGGACGGCGGAAGTGCTCCACGAAATTAGCATCTAGGTAGGGTCCCAGATGCAGACAAGAATAGCACAAAAAAAGGCCCCTCTGAAAAAACTGAGAGAACAGACGGTCTGGTCTTTTACATCCTTTTCTCCATCTTCGCATCTGGACTGGGGTAGCTTTCATTCTCCAATGTCAACTTTTGTCTCGCCTGGCAATATACATTAATGTGTTACAATTATAAAAGACAAGGCTAACCTACCTACACGACCCCGGGCTTACAGTGGATAAAGTTTTTATATCGATCTCCCATTGGCAACAAGAATGTTTAAGACTACAGAGGTGGAACAGAGGAGTGGTTGCTCATAATAAATAATAAAAAACCCTGCTTGCCCTACAATACAATCTCTACGTCGTATGCCATGAATCTTGGGTTAGTCATAATATGTATGGCCCACGACTGCCGAGCTCCAGGTTCCAGGCCTCGGCCCTTTCATATGCCGGTTGCCCAGGGCTCGCTGCATGATCTGTATGCTATTTTGAGGCCGACTGTCTATGATTTTTTTAAACTAAATTTTGTTTGTTTGTCAGCTTCACATTTCACATGTTTACGGAACGGCGTGCGGCATCTGTTTCGGCGCACAGTGGCATCAAAGGAGAAGCTGCAGCACGAGCTAGCGACTCGGCCCTTCCGCACCGTTAGTGGTAATTTGGCGGGGGCTTACAAAAATAGTTTGGGTATAGTGGCATCATTGTTTCATGTGAAGAATGGCCGGCGAAGAAACTGTGTGTGACTATGGAAAGATGACGAAAACAGCTTCATATACTATCTGCGCTGTACTATCAATACAAAGCCAATTCTGAACTTTCGTTCATGGGGTATCATCTTGTCTGGGATCCAGCCCAATAACTCTTTTCTTCTCCGTGTTGATCCGTTTGGATCTACTGCTCCTCTCGTAAGAAGCAAACGTTGAAGAAGTGAGAGCCGACTGGTCTTCGTCCAATGTCAACTAGAAGCACCTGTTTGTTTGTATCTGTACAGAAAATAAAGTAGACGAAAAGAACCAAAAAGCAGGTAAGAGGTAGTCAAACAATATAATATAATAATGGGGAAAATGTGTCGTAAGGAGAATGGCATAAGTGAAAGGAAAGAGCGAAAGACAAAAGCCACACAAATTGGCAAAACAGTAATAACAAAGAGTCCCTATCAGAGGGCTTGCTTTCTTGTCCGCGAAGACAACAGAGCCATAAATAAAAAGCAATATCTCTGAAAGGACCCGGTCTATCTATATATATATGCAAGCGCCCCCATAGCAATGAAAACAAACCAAGACAAAAAACCCATCTGGAATCCAGTTTAAAAAGCAAAAATTCTTTTCCCATCCACCCAGTTTTGTTGCCGTCCCTTAATAATTCCTGCTTAATGAGGGCCACGAGAAGAGCCACCCTAATAAGCCAAAATAGCCAGTCTCTCTTTTTCTAAGCCCACGTCTCATTGCCATGAAAGCTCATACACTGAGAATGATAAAACCACAAAACCCACAAAACAGCAAACAAAAGGTGGAAGTGAGACAACACAGAAATCTCGACACCGCTCCTGCGGATCAAGGAGGTGAAGAACGATGTGGACCCGGCGAGTAGAAGCGGCCGCGCTAGAAGCGGCCAGTAGCATTTGCGAAACCAACGCGACGCCAGAAAGAGACATTGGGCATCAACAGAGAAAGCGGTCAGTGACCCCATTCATGTCGCGTGGTGATATCGGGTTCGCCGTGATCGGTGATATTGTGGTGCGGGAGAAGTGCGTCGTAAACCTCGACGGATGAATTGATGGGCGTGCCGTCAGAGAACAAAAGAAATAGACATCCCAAGCAAAACAAAAGACAACCCAGCCAGCCTCTCTATAATAGAACGCCAAATAACAATCAAAGGGGACGCAGAAAATCAAACAAGTCAGCGGCGGACAAAGGAAAACGGAATGACAGATAAACAACACATCATCTAGTCCCTCCACCCATGTTCCGTCTCCGTTCTGGTGGCGTCTTTTTTCCGTCGCTTGCTGCTGGGAAGCAAGAGTTGTGTGGCAGCGAGCCGTAAGTGTAAAAGCTTTTAACCGTTCTTTCTTTTTGTCTTCCCTCCCAAGGAATGCAACACGTATTAAAATAAGTTGTATGAGAGAAAAAAGCCGGATGCATAGAAGAAAGAATGGCCCAGGAACTCTGGCGGTGAATAAAAATGCAGCCGAAGTTGGCGAATGAAACATGGAAACCCGAAAACCCGACGAAAACCGAAGCCGATGAAAGCAATGAAGCTGTATAAAAGACAAAATAGGTGGTGTACAGTATGGCGAAAGGAGGCCAGAGCGGAGTGATGGTGCATCAAGATGGTGGAGTCGAGTGAGTCGCCGACGAAAGGAAAGCAACGCAAGAGCAGGGCTAGAGAGCGACGTGCATGCATGCGACTGCATAAGCAGATGATGTAGGAGCGTGTGCGGTGTACGTGTCCAGCCGAGAGCGAAGAGCTGGACAGGGGGGAGAGAGTACACCGCATCTAGAGAAGGCGGACTCCACCTGAGCGACAAGAGGGAAGAAGCACCGAGACATGGAAGGCAAGGAGTGGCGCATCCCATTGCTGCCAGGCCAGCCAGTGGGCGGTGGCGTGCTGCGATGCAGCGCAAAGCGATGCGCCATCCATGTCCCCCGTGCTGGCTGGCCTGTTTTCTTCATTGCCCCAGACGTGATGCTGGCTCTTTACCGCGGCTTGGGCGGTGTCGGCTTAGGCACACCTGTTGTGTCGTAGGCTCCACGGCCCATGTCGACGAGATCTTGTGATGTCTGGCCGGCCATTGTGGTAAGGTGGTAGTGAGAATTGTTGTGTCGGTGAGCAGGAATGCTGAGGTGGAGGGCTTGCGCGAGGAAATATGCGGCCCAAGAATGAAGGGAGCCGGTGACGGCAGGCGTGGAAAGAGGACTGATAGCAGATCATGTTAGCGAGAGCTGAACCTGGACAAGGGGAAAGAATGAGGGAAAGGGTGTGGGCGGGCGCATTTATATGGTGTTGTAAGTGTAGATGTGCGGAGGCAAAAAAGCAAGTGTGAGACGCGGGAGGCGGCGATTAGGCGATGTAAGCCAGCGACGCGCAAAATGCGCCCAGCCGCGTCCTGGCGGTTGTGTGTCGCATTTGACAAGACTTCTGACTCACCAGCTATTTGTAATGTCGCATTCAACTGCTGAGTAGGTCCGAGTATATGCGGTTGTTCGGTGTGCGGGTTGGGATGCAGAGAACACGACAGAAGAGAGGCAAGGGCGGCGATTGGTGAGAGGCAGGTCAGCGCCAAATAATTGGTGTTAGTCGTTAGAAGAGGAAGGAGCAGTCAGTGTAGTGCGGTCGTAGTGGTGGAGTGTTGTTTGTAGACAGCAACAGAATGAAAAGACAGAGATTAAGAAAATATATAGAAAGACGTAAAGACTGCAAGAGAGGAAGCACGGAAGGGAGAAAGATGGGAGGAGAAGAAAAAGAAGAGGAGCGAGGTGAGTCGCAAAGCTGGGGGGGTGTCCAGTCTTTTTGTGCGATTTCGACGTGAGAGGCAGACCAGGGAGGTGAGAGCCCAAGGACCCAGAAGACGGACAGACACGCAAAGTGCACTTAGGCACGAAGGCCTTTGAGTAAACGAAAAGAAAAGGGGGCAAGCAATCTTTTTTTTGGGGGGGGGGGTACCCGGTCGCGTGTGGGTTCAGCGGATGCTGGGGTCAAGGGAAGGGAAAAGGGGGGGGGGGGTGCGGTTTAATTTTGTGTTAGTGCCTTTCTGGGAAGTAGAAGCTGGTAGGTACCGGTATGGGCGTATCTAAGTGGCGACGGCGGAGCTATAGTGGTCTCCAGGCGACAGATATCGCAGGGTAGTTACAGCGTACTGTTTCGTACCGGTGCTTGGGAAGGGGGGTGTGATTGATTTTAGTGGTGGGTGGGTGAGTGGAAAAGGCCCGGCAGCAGAAGCTACAGGGGATACGGAGAAGGAGTAGGTGGCTTCTAGAAAAAAGGCAGCTTTTAGCGTATGGGCGCAATTCCGCACAGGTGAAGCGATAAAGGTCCAGAGAGGAAGGTAAGTGCACCGACTGGAGGCCAGTTGGGAGCAAGTATAGGAAGAATGTGTAAGAAAGTAGATGCACAGCAAAGACTGCAGGCGAGAGGCCCAGGAAAGAGACAAGTTGGCAAGTAAAGGGGATAGGAGGTGGCAGCAACGCGAGTAGCTGGTGGCTAGAGGCAAATAGAAGCAGGAGGGCTAGGAGAGGCCGATGGCGATGGAAGAGTAAGGAGAAAGGAAGAGAGAACAGGAATGTCGAAAGGGGATGCGAACGCAGCTTTATAATGACGAACAGCCACCTCAGCAAACGGAGGAAAGAGGGCAAAAAGAGCGAAAAGGGCAAGAAGGGCTAGGACGGTTGTCGACTGGGTGTCAGTGTGTTTGGTTCTTGTCTGTCCGTCCTTTTCCTTGCATTTTCTTTTGTTTGGTCTCATTATTGCTTTTTGACTCGCTCTGTTTGGCATCTCCTCCGTGACGAGTGTGATGCAGCCACAGTTCAACTTGGACACACCGCAGTACAACTGCACTAGCTGCCCTGCGGCGTTCGCATGGCTTGCTTTTTTGTCCCTTCCTGCAGCAGGTGTACGTCGTAGGCCCCTTTTCTGTGTTCATTCAAAAGTACGACTACACTACGTACCCGAACAGCAGGGTATGTACCTCGGGAACCTGAACCGTATCCTATGTATGTTTGTATGCATCACGTCCAGACACTGCTCTCCATACTTCGTACATACACCCCCTAAAATGCCCTGCTTTGCACACTCCCTGCGGCGCGCCCCTGGAGGAGCGCAAATCCAAGCCCACCCCCCTTTCCCTAGGGGTATGAATATTGTTCTTCCAAGTACATACGAGTCCCAAGTACGTACCGACTCGAAGCTGTCTGGCACCGTCATTGAGGTACACTAACAGCGTCGCATCTGTACACTACTCGTAGTGTACGTGCTTCGATACATACACCGAGTACTAAACCATATCCCCATTTGCGCTTTTGACCAGAAGCAAGCCGAGGCGGACTGTCCCGATATCCCAATGTGCAGTATGCAGTACACCGTACACACACACGTATTTGTCACGTCTACGTAGTCTGTATGAGGCGATGCCGTGCTTGTGTGAGGACGCTGCTGCGAGTGTGGCTGCTTCCTTTGTTGTGCTGCGCTGTGCTGTGCCGTGCTGTGCTGTGCTGTAAGATTGTACTGACTTTCAGGCGCTGTGGCAGCACTCGTTTGGGCGGTACCAGGACTACGTACGACTATAGCACTCGAACTTCGGATCTGGCCGCAGGGAGGCAGCACCTCGGAGCGCTCTTTCCTCTTCATATTTTTGTTTCAACGGCGGCGCTGGACAGGGGTCGGCCTCCTACCGTCCCAAGGGAGGCAGGAGCCACAAAAAATAGCAAAGTGGAAAGAGTGATCCCCGTCCTTCAATCCCCTTTTTAGGCCTGGTCTTTCTCAAACGGATCCAGCCAGCGGGACAGGTCCTCTCACCTTGGCCGTCGCCCAGGCACTCTGGACGCCTACACTTCTAGCGCAAGTCTCATATGCGAGCTATTACGCTCATCGTCTAGCAACCCGCGTTCCCCGTAGTGCTTTCCTTGGCTGCTCCTCCTGGCCGCTGTCATTGACACCAACAGCCAACACCCGCTAAGGGAGCCCTTGCACTTTCCACATCCAAGCACCCAAAAACGCTGCTGCCACCGGAAATTCGTGTGAAACCATTAGGACGCACTCAGCACAGAGCATCTTATACGGGACGTATGCACGTATTACAGAGCAGACGACAGCTGAGCTACGAGTATATTACGCCTGACTGTGTATTAGGGGACAAGTCACATCGCCGTCATGGCACACGGCGCTGCGCAGAGCGGCTGTGTCCCCCACTGTTGGATGCTGCGGGCTTTGCTGTTGCTGTTGTTTTCTGGCTGGGGCCAGAGACGAAGCAACCGTGAGAGATTATGAGCCCCTGCGCCTGGATACGTGACTCTGCAAAAATAGTCTGTTGGCTGTCGGGCGAAACAGTTGAAGCCGGGAACCGGGAGTAGCATCCGAGGACCAGCCACAACAGGTACTTTTAGGAGGACAGCAAAACACGAAATGAAAGGCAGGATGACCCAACAAAATGCAGTGCGCAAATAGCTCATCCTTGAGGCCCAGCCACCGTGCGCTGGTGCCTTTCTGGGAGCAAAGGGTGATGAGATAAAAAATAGCAAAATATGACACCGAGACGGTGAAAGCGAGAGCGCCTGGGCAATACGAGTACATAGTATCCATCGAGAACAGACAATGACCGCCGTCCAGTCTTTGTGTGGCGCCCAGTGTTCGTGGGGCGTGGAATGAGAGGCGCAGATCACCTCAGGAAGGAAAAGGAAACTAGGCCTCTAAAATGTCTCTTGTCATCTTGCTCCGGTTGTAATCCCGGCTGAGCTGGGGAGGAGGCCGTCGAAAGCCTCCATTCCAGAGCTCTCCGTGGGTTCAGCTTACCGAGAAGACTGTCCAGATTATCTGTGGACCTGAGGCGTACTCGTAGTCACAATGCAAAAAAAAAGACCCACGGGGCAAACAAGCTGTTGTCTAGCAGTTCGCAGTCGTACGAGGAGACAATCACAAAAAAGAAAGCAGCGATTTACCTGATGCGGGTCGCGGATCCGACCCTCTTTTGTGACTCGGGGAACACGGGAGCCGTCGATTTGAACTTGGACCTGCCGGTCCTGGGTCCATATTAGTGCCCTAGTGTTTTTTTTATTACATTTGCTATGGGCAACAGAAACCGTCTACTACGTAGCTACTGCGTGTGTCGTTCGGCCATTCGTGTTCTTGTCATATGAGCATAATTTCAGCAACCAAGCCATCGCCCCTGTGTTGACTAGGCCACGGTACTTGTGTGATGGGCGAATAACTGATACCAGCAGAGCGCTCTGAGCGTACGACGTAGCTGTACCGCCATTTACATACTACTGCAGGCAAAGAGGGGACGGACCCGTCCGGCAAATGTTCCGAGGGAACAGCTGTAAGAAGTAGTACTCTTATGCACCACTAATGCTCAGCCGGGCCCGTCCCCCTCTACTCGTATCTACATCTATCCGTCCGTTGCGCCTCCTACGTGTACAATAGTGTACGCTTCCTCCTCCCGTTGGTGTCTCACGAGAGTCAAACTAGGCAAGAGACAGGCCATAAAAAGTGATACCCGCATCCCAGAAACAGTATTTTAGTACGAGCAGGCCGACCCGCAGCTCGTTCGGCTAGCTAGCAACGTTCAAAAGACGGCGGGGCCGATGGGCGATGAGTGGTTCAGCCGGCGATCGTCTCAACAAAAAAGGGTGAAATAGAAAGCGACCCGGCCGAAGTCCTGCACCGCAATCACCCCCAACGAACAAGACCGCAAGAGAGACATATGGGGGAGGGAGGGTGGTTTACGATGGGACTAGTGTAGGGGACGAGAGACATGCAAGGAATCGAAGAGATAAGAAAGAAGAAACAAAGCGTCTCCATACACAGAAATAGAGCGAGGCACACATGCACATACGACTCAACTACAGAAAAAGAGACAGAGAGACAGTTGGATAGAAAACAAAGACAAAAGTCGACTGGTTGGCTAATCACAGCCAAAAATAAAAGGAACCGAGCCAGAAAAGCAGATAGGACACCCAATTTGCCACTAGGCAGGGGAGCCAGGCAAATGGCAATGGCCAGAAACCCTACCTCTTCTTTGGCAACACCAGACTCGTACATACATGCCGCCCACAATTGGCCATCATACTTCCTCCCTCCCCACTCCTTTGAGGGGGGCGGAGGCAGGATAGGCAGCCATCGACGACGTCCTTCCCTCTCCGAAGCGAGAGACATACGAGGGACAAAAGTACATACACACGAGGACTCCGTAAATACACAGGCTCCGTATATAGCTTAAAAAAATCGACGAGAAAAGCGGCGCGTGCTCATTCACCGGTTGAGGGCAGGCCGGCGTACATACTCCATACGTGCTCGTAAATGTTGGCTGGACAGTGAAGATTGCCGGCTCTCTTCAACTGCTTGCCCAAACGTCGGGACGTGTACCCTAAAAAAGGAGGGAGCCAGCCCTGTTTGATCTGGAGGCTTTGGCTTCCTTCGTCCTCGGTCTCTGTTCTTTGTGCACCCTCCTATAAGATCAAAAAAAAACAACCGATGGCACTCTCGCTTCCTGATGACCGCATCTAGCTTGTCCGTTCACCTGCCTTTCGCAGCTGAATTTTTGGAACATGCAGCACCGCCCTTGCATGATGCAGTGTCTGTGCAGCCCAAGCCAAGAACGAGACAAAAACTAGCCAGCCTGTAACTACTCCGTACGGAGTGGTTACATATTTACGCCGTCCAAGATCCGGTTGATTACTTTTCTCACTCGGGAGCTCGGAAGCTGCTTCCTGCATGCAATCTCGCCCATTCACATGCAAGGTGATCGAGAGTAAACTATTCTGGGTAATAAGTGCGACCAGGGGATTTTGTGTAATTTGTATTTTTGTGTGGGTTTCCTTTTCGTGCGCGTCCACGGAGTACTCGCAGACCGATACACATGTACACACGCGAGTTTTACAGCGTAGCCCGTCATTTCCTTTCACATTATTACATCAGTTCTTGTGCGCGCTGAGTCCACCTCACTCTGCCCACTTCTTAGGCTCTCCTTGCTCCTACGACTCCTACCACCACCACCTCTACAAGAGAAGGAATATCCGTCTTCTTACACGCCACTCTTCAAATCATTCAAAATGCTATCCTGGTCGGCACTGCCATCCTCAAACTTGGCGCACTGTCTCTCCTCGTCTGAGAATACAAGTTAGTAGGAGGGGCGACCGACGAGGCGTCATGCCGGCGCTTCTCCTTGTTCGCCCCAAGTACCATACATGAACGACGACAATAAAATTCTGTTACTATTCCAAGCAGGCTGGCTGTACGGAGTACGAGTACGAGTATTAGGTGTCCCAGATCGGCGGATCCGTGTGGGGAGTCACCAACACTCGGGTTCTGTATTTCTTGGCCTTGCCAGGCGGCATCATACTCTGGCCCTTTTTTACTAACACATATGTATGCTTGCTCCGTAGTTACATATTTGCTATAGTGGGCGTCGTACCCAGAACGGCGGTGCTGGGGAGACCACTGCAACCTACGCAGTAGTGACGAACAGAACCTGGGCGTACTGTAGTAGTACCACTTTTTGCGTGGCCGCTACATACTGCTCATGCGACATCACTGTCCTGCCCCCCATATATCAGTGCTTACAGCTTATACTTGGATACTGCATTCGGTATTGCCGTGAACCCAGGACTCGCTTTCGCAGCACTGGTTGGCGATAGTCGCTCGCTATGAGTATACTTACACTTTCGACTACGGCTTACTACTGCGCTTGCAATAGTTTGGGAAAGCGCTGGTATTCCATTACACTGCACACCCCCAAGAGCAACCCCCACGCACATTGCTCCCTACACTACACTACTAGCTAAGTGTAAGCGTATGTGTGCATCCCACGGCCCAGGTTTCTGGTTCGGTGCCCCCTCCCTCTCCTCCTCTCTCATGCTTATTCGACGGGCGAGGTGGCCCCCTTGTCCGGGACAATGTCCTCGCAGTGGCGGTGTTGCTATCTCCTGTTTGTCCATCTACGAAGCACACGCGTTCGCACACAGCTGATACGGCAGGGTTCCGGCAGGCTGCAGGAAGACTCGTCCGCGCTTCGGACACGGCGTCGCCCCCCATAAGCGAGGAGAGGAACGGAGGCGAGCGCGAAAACCAGGGCTCAAATGACCCAACGACTGGAAAAGGAGGTGATGGCTGGCTGTTTCGGTGATCCTTCTGCCTGGCCATATCTAAGCCCATACAGGGGTGGTGAAAAGGAAGGAGGCGTGAAGATCGCGGCGCTCGCCGTCGTCGGACTAGCAACAGCTCGAGATACACCTCTGACAGAAAAGTGTACGTCGTATGTACGGAGTATGGGGTGTACGAATACATACACCGATCCCGTCCCGAAGCTGGCACCAAAAGGTATCAGGGGGACACCCTTGGAAGGGGCCATGTTGGGGGCACACATCCCACGCAGCCGAGAAAGGCAATGGAGTCCCCCCAACAGCGTGGGATGCTCCAAAAAAGCTAGTTTGATATCAGATCAACGGGGCAGCTGGAAGGGGCAGACCGGAGAAATTACTCTCGCGCCATAGCTTCAAGTACGAGGTACATACTTCATACTCTATACGTATACATCGTACGGAGTACGTGTATCCATTATGGCTTACAGATGGAGAGTAAGTCGAGAGAACAAAAGACGCAAAAGTGGCAACATGCTCTTTATGGTTAACTTCAACATAGTGAGAGCGGCAGTCCAGTTGGACTAGAGGACGCAATCGGGAAGGTGTTGGCATCGGAGCTCTTCGGTCGGCCAACACAGAAAAAATGATATCAGCCTGGCTCACTACACCTCCGTCTCATTCTCGTTATTCCGCTAAATGTGTGGGATGCCGTGTGAATGACCGCAGAGAGGAATCACACACCCAGCTAGTTATGACTAGTAACAAAACCAGACCCCGACAGCATATACGAGTTGGTGAGCTGCTATCTTGGGCTGAAGGGCACGCTGCGCTACTTTTTCAGTGGCCGAGATAACTGTGATCAGTTGTTCGGCACACCCAGCAACTCGTGCGAGTATAGCTCGAGAGACCTAAAAGGCATTAGTTGTCTACTTTCTAGGGAGCTACAACAACGCGCGCTGCTGGATCTGGACTCCCTGCAACATATTATTCCGCTTTAGGCTTCTTTTCGGGGGGGACGCCTGCGCCCTTTGCCAAATCCGGTACCGCCAGCTTTAGGGGACTTGTGCCTTAGTGCTTTTTGGTATGGCGCCCGTTTTGATAGAAAAACTAAAACTTCTGGGCTTCCCATCATTGTTTTGTTTCTAGCACCCACCAAGGTACGAGAATACGAGTAACATCGAAGTACGGAGTATAGCACCTGCCCTTGGTCTCATGTCACAGCCAGTTATCTCATGGAGCGGCATCGGTATTCTGGCTTCTGACAGAAACGGCACCTCCGTCCGTTCCGAGTACGACTACAGGCGCGACTCCATACGAAAACACCGAAGAGGCCCATGGCGAATAAGCAAGCTTCTTTAGCAGCGTGTCCCTTGGTTAATTACTTCACTAGCCACCACGTTTCGCTCAAGCCTGTATCCACCACCTTCCACCCCTATAAACTACGAAGTACGAAGTGTGTACGGAGTAGCTGTCCTCGGTCTGAGTCACAAGGGAAAAGAGCCATGCGGGCTGGCGCACAAACCATCCAACCAATCTTCAGCACACCAGTGCCACCCGCTTCTTGTGTGTACGTCGTACTCGTACATACCTGTGTACTTTGCCGGAGCGAGCCACTGCCATCGATTGGCTTGCCCCCTAGCCAAGCAGACCACTGAAGAGGCTTGCCACACACCGTGCCACAGCTTTGCATCAGCTTGGTGCCAGTCCCGTAACAGGGTGTTTTGAGTGGTCCCTGTACGAAGGCATTCCCACACATACGAGTGCATACGAATACAGACTCGTACTCGTACAATTACATGCATTTGCCCCTAGAGAGGTAATAGGAGTAACATTTAGGGATGCGACGTTTGTGCTCCCGTGTCCTGTAACGGGGAAAAGAGGAGCCAGGTTTGAGCGTGGCTCTAGTTCCTTCGTAATAAAGTCATCCTTTCGCTTGTCTCCTCATGGAGCATCTCCAAGTTTTCCTTCTCCGTGGAGGTGATGCCCTGGCAACACAATGATGGCGTAGCCAGTCGCATGTGCAAAAGGCTCACTGCCCCCAATGGTCGCATTGGGAAGCCCAACAGATTACATCGCCTCAAAGGATTCGGCAGCTAGGTACTCCCCGAGCAAAGTGTATATACGAGTACGAGGACGCCGTACACAGCACAGCTTGTGAATTGCCGATATTCTTGCCGATTCACATTTCATAATCTGAAATTCTCGTACCGTAGTAACCAGGCGGCTGAACGCGAAGATAGTGACAGGGAACGGGTGATGTCGTGTCAAAGACTTCCTTCGTATTGCGACTACAGCTACATACAGTGAAAATCTTCACGCTGGGATACTCGTACAGGCATGCGCGTTGACCGCCATACCTAGAGCATAATAGCGTGCACGCACATACGACTACGGCGCGCAAACAATGCCAGGCAGCATTTTAACAAGATTAATCAGTAATTGCAGCATACGACGCCATACCGGGATACCCATGCGTCAGAGTTCGGCTTCTGTCACCCATTACTACCATACTTTTTCTTGAACCAAATCGCATCGTAGAGCCGCCTGCACTTATTAGATAGCACGGCATTTCCGCTCGTCTAGGCTGTTTTGTATCCGTTGATGTACTCCGTCCAGGAAGCCGACGGCCGCATGCGTCTCGTACTTGTAAATAGCAAGTGTGTGCGCCTTGAAGAACATCGTCTATTTGCGCAAAGACTGGCACGCAATTTCCCTGCGTTTTCCTCCCAAGCCTACCTTGGCTACAACGGTAGAACAACAAGCGGCCCAGTGTTTTTCTTTATTTTGAAACCGTGGATCAAAACCGATGGCAGCGAGCAATCAAAAGCGGAGGGGAACCACGCCGAGCAGACATGTGGTAAGGTTGTATCGTGTCTCGCCGTTGTGGATTTAGCTTCTTTTTCATGATGATGCTAATATAACCAGCCCAAAAAGTTCGTGTTGTCTACGAAGTAGTTGTACACTACACGACATTACGAGAAAAGTTTGCGGCCCTTGCCAGTCTACGACTAGGCCATGGCGAAGAGGAACGGATACGGAGTAATTGCACATCCATTTTCTGTTGTGCTTCGCTTCTTGGGTACGTGGGTACGGAACACTCCGTATGGCGAACTCTTGTTCCAGGACGTACTTTTCCATGTTCCCATTCTGCCCAGTGCATACGAGTACTCCGTAGTTCGTATACAGTTTTTAAGGGGGTGGACCTCGCCCTCCCATACAAAATTAAAACGCGCGCAGCTTATCCAAGAAGAGAAAAAAAGAGGGCCCGGGCGCGCGGTACGGCTTCTTTTCTTCCTTCGCCTACAGTGGAAATTTTCTAGAAGCTTGCGGCCCACCCCCTGGTCGCCCTTCCATTCACTTTCCCGATCGCTGAAGAAGCGGAGAGAGGGTCTGTGGGCTGGGACGCTGTCACTTTGGTAACAGAGGGTGTGCGCGCAGAGGAAATGCGAGATACATGGAGGTACTCTCGGTGAACTTGGGGTACATAAAGCGCCTTATACTCATAACTACCCATAAGAGACTGCTCCTTACCGGCCTACCGTAAGAAGAGTACACGCTAGTGCTGCTAAACAAGCCCCCTTAAATGATGATGAAAAGATCACCGAAAAATAACGGCGCACCGAGGGCGTCTGGCAGACATCAGACGGCTGAGCCATTTTCTGCAGTAAAGGAGGGGGCGTGTGCCCTGGATCAAGCTGTAAAGCATCAACACTCTTCCTGGCTGACTTGCCTTTCGGGCAGCACAGCTGACCGGCCAGCTTTCATTTTCGGAGATGCTAATCCTCTGACCTCGTGTTGCACTCTATACGAGTACCTGCTGGGGCTTTTTTGGGAAGCAATTGTGCGGAAGCATCCTCAGTCTTTCCCCTTGCTCATCGCAAACAAGTCCCTCATTCCTCTCAGCCCCCTTTTTTGGGATGCCACGAAAAAGCCGGCTGTCCTACATCCGATGCTAGTAATTTTGCCTGACAATTCACGTGCTGTTATCCCATTCCTTGCTGTGGCGCATTTACGCTGTCCGGGCTGCGTTCTGCATCGTTTCATGCCCCTCCCATTCCGTCTGTCTGAGGTGAGCCTTGTAGTTGTACGAGCATGTACGAGTATGTATGCACGAGCGCTCGTATACAAACATGTAGTGGCATATGCAAGTAGCAGCTGCCCATCTTGTCCTACTGCCTATGACGCCACGCATCGGATCCAAGCCGCCGAATTTCTAGGGCCGTGGGGGAGTACACCGTGGCTGTCTTGTCTTTCGGTGGCTGTCATCCTTCATAGCATTCTGCACACATCAGCCATCACAAGCTCATTTGGCGCTGTGGCTTGGACAGAAGGACGGTGAGAGACGGTGACGATGGAAGAAAACAGCCACAGTGGCCTGGTGGAAGTGGGCCAACGAGAGAATGTGCTGTGCTGTCGAAACCCAAGCCACAACACTTTCTTTACGTTAGGCTTAGACAGACATAAACACAAATGGGTATGTAGCCCAGCAGTGTACCTTGCCCACTGCCTCGCGCTTGCACCAGGCTCATCGGAAATACTGCACACGCTCGTAACGACGACTTTGCTTAGGCGCATCCTTATTGTGCGTGTTTGATGCTCCGCAGCCAAGCAGACTTCACCTACTCGTAGACGCCGGCCGCAGCTCCGACGGCGGTGTCAAGGTGCCCGAGACATCCCCCCGTCAGCCCCGGTGTCTGATGTCACGTAATGATGGATCAGTCGGCTGGCAAGCGGACCTGCCACAGTGCAAGAGACAGGCGTCGGTCGGACAAAGTGAAACAAATATGTAGGAGTATTCATGGCTGCGCCGACGGGAGTGGCTTGTTTCCTCTGACGGGAAGAGGCGCTCGGAATCGCTTCGCCCCTTCATCTACCCTAGGTCCCGTCAGCGTGCACAGAGGCATCCGCTTTGCGTCTGCACCAGCTGAGGTGCCACTCAGCCGTGGATGATTGGTGCCTATGGGCTCATCTGGCGTCGCCGGTGCAGCCAAACGCAACGTTTGTACGGAGTCGTGAACGAGAACATCCGAGTTGATGGCGAAGCCCTTTTTGGAACTCCCAGGAAAAACGGATACCAAAGCCAGTACGAGTACTCCGTATGCATGTCGTGCTCAGTGCTACGAAGCACAGTAACTCGCGGAACGGGTGGCCACAGGATGGGCGCGAGATACCTCCGAACCAGGGCGACCAGGGCGAGGTATTGCATACGGAGCACATTTGACAGCGGCCCACTGGGTTTTCCATGCACCAGGCCACTTAGCAGGGTTCTGCACTAAAAGGGGCGTTCAGTACCGAAGACGCTCTCCACTGTTCCCCGTTGGCTCTGGTTCCTGCATTAGTGCCGTCCACAGGGGACCTCGTCTGGGACGCGCTGTCTTCATACCGCATTCCCGCTCACTATGTGGAACTGCGGTGTGCATTGCAAGTACCCGTATCTAGTGTACGAATGAGCTCCATCTGAGGCGGCGTTGACTGGTTGGGAATGCTACCCACAGAGCTTCCCCCTAGATTGGGTCATCATCACCAAAACAGGATTAAAGCTTTGCTATTCTTTTATTAGTTCTAGCACCAACCTGCCCTTCTTTGAAACAGGGGGAAACAGCCTGGACTCTTCCAGCCTCATTCAATATTGCTATTCGGATGTGAGCTATCAGTCAGTGAGTGGGGGGTATATGCAGGGTATGCAGATTATCTTACGACTGCATTTGCCTCTTCACCTTCAGTGCTGTGATAGAGAATAGCATTTGCCAGTCCCCTACAAACAAGAAACATGCTTGACGCAAATAGCCTAGCCTAACCGCCGCCAGTGATACCGGTAGGCTTCCGCGGAAGAAGACCCCATCCAGGTGGGCGAGGTGTGAGGAGCAAGGGAATCGCTGGCAAGGGGCGAAAGGTGGCAATCGTGACGAATGTAGCTGCGTACGAGTACGACTCATATTACCATATGCATACGAATGCGCGAAGTATCAAGCAAAAAGGAGGCATCAGAACCGTCCTTCATTGGTACTTCGATCGTGTGCCGTATTACAAGTACGTGGTGACACTTCAGCCGCCCGCCCCTCGCTTCACACCCTCCTTTTTTTCTCGTGTCGGCGTAGCCAATGGCATGAAGGAAGCAGCTATGGAAATCACAGAAGCCGAGCCGTCGCATGCTGTTGTCATCATGTGACGAGTCCGTTGGGCGTGTGCATTCGCCAGATTTCATCATGACGTTACGTGTACACATACTTGGGCCTATGTAACTCGTACGCATTCTCCTTTCGAATGACTACAAGAAGTCGTGGCAAGTAACCATACCATGGCAACATTCACTACAGTGATGATGCAGCCATCGCCGTGGTAAGATGTAACAGAGCTCATATTAGCGCAAAATGTGCAGTTCGTTTCAGGAGCGTGAACGGAGTGCTCATGGTATGCTGTTTACGAGTAGAGAAAGCAAACAAAACGAACAAAGCGCAGGAGCTCTCAATGCTACGGTATTTGATGCTACGCCATGTCATCTCGGTGGCTTCCGATGATAAAGAGTTCCCCCATCAAAAGGAAGCAGAGGATCGGCTCTGCCTGCCGCCTCTTCTCCCACACCGTCATTCGTATCTTCTGCAGAGTACCACCCCCCCTTTTAGTTCTTTTCACCGTCGTTTTCCTTGGTGTTTGCTCCTTTCTAACTTGCTCCGACTCCTGGGAGGCGGTGATGCCTAGCAAAAATAAACAAAGAGTAGGACGTCTCCGAGGGATGGGTAAAAAGTGCCAGGCGTAAAACGCAAACCCGTTATCTTTCAAAACAAGCTGTCAGTCCCAGCTACTTGGTTCGGAATAGCGCGCACGTTCCAGCAAATAGACTGTCTCATTCCTGCTTCCACGAGGATCCAGTCGCCTGGGAGAGCTCCACCAGTGCGTTTGCCCACGGCAGTGTGTCTCCATAGCTAGAAGCATACAACGTACACTACGGATTCCATATGCACGCAGTACGAGTACGAAAACTCGCTAGAGCGTGAGAGAAGCCAAGGAGCCAAATGAAAGGAGTCCAAAAAGGTGCCAGCCACCGCCCAACTGGGTCTTGTGGATCCTCTGGACGCCCCTTTTTGAGCCCGGGAAGGAATTCTGTCAGTTCTCCCCCTCTAGGGTTAGTTTTTGCTGCTGTGGAGGAACGGCGCCCTGAAGCATGGGGACGAATAGGACACGATATATTGGGGCCAGATACCAACACAAACATACGTATGTACGGACACCTCCAGTGATCCAACCCTGCGTTCCTGCAGGACAAAAGGAGTGAAGGAAGGGGCGGGAAGAGGCTCAGCTGTCCCCCTTTTGCCCCCATGCAAATAGCAAGGGAAAGAAAGACACCGACGATGGCGATAGAAAGAAACACGGCGTTACGATTTCCGTCGGTTCTCGAGATCCAAGAATAGCTTCTGGTGGATATCCTGGGGACCCAAAACAGGCGTCTTCATGCCCCGGAGGAGCATCCCGACAGGTGCTCAGCTGTGTGGCTCATTTCTAATTCTGATATGCGACCCCTACGAAGCGTCCCGGCAGAGGAGCAGGGTGGTTTACATTTTGTCACCGTCACACATTCGTATTTGGGAGACAACCTCGCACATCCCTCCCTTGTTTCTGTCGAATAACAGTATGAACGGCGATACCATGCCCCAACCGATACATCAGTTGGCATTTCTGGGACGGACCGGGGAAAGCTTCCGTGGCTTCTCAGGGCGACAGTGGAACCTCCTTCTGTCCCCCGGCCCTTTTTTTTTGGTGCGTTCGGCCCTGTTTTCTTACCCCCTTGTGAGAACACTCATTACCCTTTTCTTAGCCCAGCAACCAAAAAAGCTACACCCCCCGTTGCATCGTTGGGTCGGGCTGGAGTCCATGCTAATTTTCATTCCCATCGATCCAAGCAAGCCCCAGCAGCCTGTGATGAGGATGGGCCATGCTAGCGGGCCAAAGGCAGGGAGCGTGTGTCCTCAGACTCGGAACTAGGAGTACGGAGTATCCGTATGCGCAACTACATAGTCATACACATGTGAGTGCTTTCTATCCCCTCTGTATTTTGGGCGCCTCGCTTGGGCGACAAAGCCTCCGTTTCCATGGTTGTCTATTGACCGAGAGTGCTGCATTTATGAGTACGGATAGCACTAGACCAAATATGGCTCTCTTCGATTGCGTTTCCTCGTTCCGTCCCCAGATGGTGAGCGAAACAACGGTTCCAACCATCTCGGCGTGCTCCTTGGCTGTCGGCTGCCGCTTCCAGATGTGATTTCTCCCGGACAGACTCAAACAAACACATGCACTCCCTCCCCGTGCACTGTGGGCGGACGCTGGAAAAGGTGCTGCCTGCCGGAGACGATGGGGCACGAACTCGTTCCTCGTGGGACGCACGCGACAAGATCTGCAACACCAAGGGGGTGGACATGCGTAGCCATAGCTTTGCTGGGACGTTTCTTCGGCAGAGACCATCCTCCAGGATGCAAACCTGCCAACCTGCCCAAGCGAGTCTAGACTTCAGTGTGCCTCTTGGCCCATTCCCACACAGTTCCTTGTTACTGCGTGCTAGTACAGTTTTGGACCGTCTTCATGACATCTTCTACTTCTGGAAGTATTTTGTGTGTTGTTGCTGCTTGATTCCCCCCCCCCCCAACTAGCTTCTCTCCTTCCTTGCTTCTATGCTTCCCTGCTTCCGTGCTTCCAAGCGAACCGTTTGTGGTGACAGCCACCCGGTATGAGGGGACAGCCTTTGTCCATTTCATGCAACTTGTTATTGCCCTACAGCGATGCTCCGTCACGACTCGTATACTACGGGGTAGTCGTACGCATGATTATGGGTGCTCCGTAGTTCGAGTCAATATGCTCGGTTTGCCTCTCGCCGTCCGAACTGTTCCATCCCGTCTCGCGTGCCTTTGTCTAGAGTTTAGAGCAGTTTTAATCTGCCAAAAGGCTTTACCCCATGGGCAGCGAAGATGAGCTGTCATATTTGTTCCCGTGCGACCAACTCTGGAGACGGCAGCAGGCTGTCCGGACGCCAACCAAAGAACGGCTCCGTAGCATTTTCGCGAGATGATGCAAAGGACGGCCGGGGTAGGTACCATCAACCAAAGTGTCGAGTCCGTCAGGCGCGTCAAAGACTTTTCGTCCTCTTCTCCTCTCACGGCACTGTCGCTCATCGGTTCTAAAAACTGGGCAAACTTGTCGT
Organism: Graphilbum fragrans; assembly: GCA_001513895.1. Lineage (NCBI taxonomy): Eukaryota > Fungi > Ascomycota > Sordariomycetes > Ophiostomatales > Ophiostomataceae > Graphilbum > Graphilbum fragrans. The sequence continues at coordinate 63,002 of LLKO01000025.1, forward strand.
GCACGGCCGGTTCGTGAGCAGGAACAAATACCGTACAGAAAATACGACATCTGGTCCTCGGTGCTCGTGCTCTTGGGAAGGGGCACTTCGCTTCGTCGCATGGTCCAGCGAACGGTCGACAGCTCGCCCCCAAAGCCGTTGAGCAAACCCGCTGTGGGTGACCGCATGAACGCAGCAGAAAAGTTTCCGTGTCCAGCTACTCGTAGAACACGCGTCGGCGTATCGTTCATGCCTGTTCCCCACACAAAAGCGCTGGCGATTCTCCCGAGCCCGCCCACCCGCACCCCCTTTACGACCGGTAGCCATGGTGGCATATCCGTACTCATACAACGACAGAGGGGGCCTCGGTGAGCAGGGAATAATGGTCTCGCTGGGTTCTCTGAGCGTTCGATGAGCACGCGCTTCGTCACTGTATGGTAGACACTCGGTGTGTACCCTCGTACAAGTCTCTGACAAAATCGCTCAAACAACACGGTCAACGGCCTGTTGATTCACGGTGCACCAGGAAGACAGGGGAGCAGATGGAGAAAAAGAGGAGAAAAAGACACAGCGCACAGCGAGCCAGGCCTACTTCCTGTGCCGAGTTTTAGGTGCTGTGGCCCCTATCGACGGTGTAAAGACGTGTGAACGGACCGATAGAGCCGGACATTGAGCCCATTTTGGTTCGCTCCAGGAGAGTGCCACCCTTTTTCATTCTCACTTATTCTCGTTCCGCGCCCATGCTATGCGATCAGACAAACATGCTTACAACATGTCTCTCCGGCGACGGAACCGTTTTAGCCTCGGTCGCAAGACGGGCCGCATGTTTCGACAGGTCCCGTTTGGGGTAGTAGATGGCCTAAATGGGATGCCCTCGACACCTGTTTTGGGCTACAGTCTTGGACGGGCACCGAGAAGAAGCCTGCCACTGTTCGCAGCCTGGCACTGCATGCACACGTGTTCCGTGGTAAAGAAGCATCACCATTGCTGCTAGATGCCCCATCATATGTACAATAAACGGCTGCAATTTGCTCCTACAAAAGACTGCTTGGACACAAGAACCCGAAACCCTGCCACACACGCGATTTACGCGAAGTACAGCGACACCGGCAGCTGGTGGTACAGCTGGTAGTCAAACTCATTGCTCCATTCGAGCACAAACAGCTTGGTGAGGGCGACAATGGCGTCGTTGTCGAGGATGCGCTCCCCGCCAGGCTTGCGCCAAAAGTGCACGTCGTCGAGGCGGGCAAAGTCCCAGTCGCCGACCATGGCCAGCACCACTTCCGTCACCACTCGCACCAAATCGCCCGAGTTGCCGCTGCCGGCCAGCACGGCGGCCTCGACCATGTTGGGCATGCTCTCGCGCACAAACCTGGCGCCCCAGCCGCGCGCATCGAGGCGACCCGGGTAGCTCTGGACAAACTGCTTCAGCCGGGCGGCCAGTTGCGGCCGGAACGTGTCCATGAGCGGCTTGCCGTACGCCGTCAGCACGTCCTTGAAGCCGCGGTGGATGCTCCAGGACAGCGAGGCCCATGGCAGACAGTCGAGCGCGTGCCTGAGGACGGCTTCTTCGTGGGCGGCCACGAACATGGTCACTGAACGGCCGACCAGGGTGCTCGGGAGGTGCAGAGCGGTGCCGGTGCCTTTGGGCTCGTGTTCCTGTTCCTGTTCATGCTCCTGTTCCTGGTCTCCCGCGTCGATGCGCCGCGCCGACAGAAAGTCGACCTCGTACACCGTGCCGCCCATCATGTTGTAAAGATGCCGGCTGCCGTGGGCGCCGGGGAAGCCGTTGAGGATGTGTTCAAGCTGGTAGACGCCGGGAGGCTTGCGGCCGCAAATGGCGACGTGCACGCCGGGACCTTGGGCAATGCCGGCCAGGATCTGCACGCAACGGTCGACGCGCTGGCGGAAAGCCGGCGGATAGACATCGGTGGCGGTGCTGTGGGAGTCGTGGGGGAGAAAGCGCACCACAGCGTCCTCGCCAATCGGCCACGTCAGGTACCACTGGCCGTTGTAGGAGGCATAGCCGGCCCGGAAGCCGCAGGCGTCGGTGTACTGGAAGGTGGCGCGCGCGTTGGTCACGATCAGCATGGTCAGCAGCGTGGTGCGCGAGACAGCAATGCAGGCACGGTCCTGGTAGCGCACGAGAGCCGTGCAGGGCAGAGCGTCCCATTCCGGGCCACGGCCGCTATCGATAGCAGTGGCGGCAGCCTGTCCGCCCCGTCCTTTCTGGGACCGCGAAGGCTGCTCCTGGCTGGTGTACTGGACGAGGCTGATGCTCTTCTCGGCCGGCTCGGCCGTCATCTGCGGCGGTACCATGGAGGCCGGGGCCAGCGGATGGAAGATGGCCAGCAGCGTGGACCAGCCCGCGCGGCCGGCGTCGCCGAGCGGCAGCCGCGACAGATGCAGCATGTTGCAGCCGCAGAAGCCTGCCACCAGGTTGCCCTGGAGGATGGGGCCGTTGGGCGGCGGGCGGCCGACTTTCCACCAAGGAAACTTGGGCTGGCGCTGGAACCAGACGCCGAGGTACTCGACGGTGCGCGTGGCGTGGAAGGGGTCGATGTTGTCGAGAATGGCGCTGGCCTGCGTCACGAGCCCAAACAGACCAACAGCCGTCACGACCAGCGAGAGCCAGGTGGCCACAGCCGACGAGATGTCCATTCCGTCGGACGACATGGCGAGGACGAAGCGGGAAATCAGGGAGGGCGAAATGGCACTGAACAGTCCAAAGAACAGAGAAAGGAAGACGCTCCAAGTGCCTGCTCTTTTCACGTCGGGCGAGGAACCTCGACTCATTTTCACTTCATCCTAACCTGCATTCGATTTTTGAGCCGCAAGGCGCAGCGCGCTCGGTTCCCCTCATGGGATCGCAACCCTTGTCAGCACGATAACGGCTACAGAGGAGGGTGTCTTTTTTGGTCGACGTGGCACCCACAACCTCCACCCACACAGCCACTATATCGTCCCTATTCAGAATAGCTGCGCTGGAACCACAGTAGCTCTGCATGGCTGAAGCCGCCTGTCAACCTGTCAAACAGCCCGCCTTGTCACTGTCGCACCCGTTCGCTAGCGAGTTCTTTCTGTTCTTCTCACAACCAACCACAGACGACCGGTCGGGTCGGCCGAGGGAGGACACAACGGCCACCGAGATTGCTCTTGATGTAGCAAGTCGTGAGGGATAGGAGAAATAAGTAATCCTTTAGAATCCTTTAGAGTCCTAGACCATCCTGCCCTGGCCAATGCGCACATGAACGACTTGCAGTGAGTCTGCTCTTGCATGATTGGCCGCTCGACTTTCGTGGGTACAAATGGTAGCCTTACCTTTTTGCGTCACCTCTTACAGACCTCACTTTATTAACAGTCATTTGAATAATCAGCTTATGCAGATTCTAAGCAAACACACAAACGGACTGCCCAGCACATATTCCCTCATTGAACGTCCAATGCCGTTGCTTCTCTCCTTGTCGGGTACTCCGGATATCTCGGCTTTCGTTCTTAATGTCTGGCTTGCGATCTGGCCTGCTTCCCAAGTTTCTCCGCACATATCCTCAAAACTATGGTCGACATCTCCGCAAATAGCTCCTATCTAGGTGGTCATTTGATGCTTCGTGGCCTGCCATTAAAATCCTCGCGCCCTCCAGTCCATGCCGTCTTTCAGGGTTCTTCCTCACCACACAGGTTTCTCGCCGGCCAGTCATAAGTATCACATGTAGCGTTGCCTCTGTTTCCCGTGTGATGCGCTCGCTCATCGCTCCTTTAAGTACCTGAATATCCGTCCAGCCGATGCTGATCCGCGATCGTCTCCCTCATGTTCTGGGCTCATACCCTCGCCCCCCTTCCGTTTGTCAGCTCTTTGTCCAACCGTAACATCAGTGCCGTGTTTTTCATTTCCTGCCACGTTCTTCTTGTGTACATGAGGGGTTGCAAAGAAAATAGCCATTGACCCGAAGCCACGGGGGGTGGGCGAGATGTAGGAGACCGTAGACATTCCCCTAAATAAATGGGTATGCCGGCTTAACCTTGGTTCTGTTTGCTCGCTTTCTATCCCAATCTGCCTCCCTAGTCCTTGAAACAGAAGCCTGACACCCGAATATCGAGTTGTTTTGTTTGAAAACATAAAACCAGCTATCATTCGCCTCGCCCACCATGACAGACAACATTACTACCGTCAAGACGAATCATAGCACCTCGCCGGAGCTCCCCAGCGGCGAGCATGCCGAGTTGCTGCACCGCTATCAGACTGCCCAGTCGGTGATCATCCCGCGGGAGGTCTTTGAGGAGCTCTACTTTGAGCCGACCGCGCGCAAGAAGGGCTCTCGTCTAGGCACCGTCTTTGGGAACCCAGTATACCTCCCTCCTCTCCATAACCTGACCACGGATCAACCCCCCCTTCTTCCCCTTTATACTGGCCGTGCGCTGTGAACCTCTTACCGGAAACTAATCAATGGCAATTCCATCTAGGCCTCTTATGGGATTCTTGATTGCGTCCATGCCCTTGGGTTGCAATCTTATGGGCTGGCGCGGCTCTGGCGGAGGGGGTGTTGCTATTGTGTACGTCTGTTCGGTTACGCTATCCCTGGAGTGGTGCTATCGGACAGCGTTGTGCATGTTTGTGCTCTCTGGTTATGGTGGCTCTGACGTTTTACCTTACACCTCTAGCGGGCTCTTTTACTTTTTTGGAGGCATGCTCCAGATCATCGGCAGCGTCCTTGAGTGGATTCTCGGCAACACTTTCACATATGTCGTGTTTGCCTGCTATGGTGAGAATATTTTTCTCGATTTCCAAGCTCTACAACTGCTAACACCCACCGAGGGGCCTTTTGGCTGGCTCTCGCCGTGACACTCACACCGCTGTACAATGCGCAGGCATTCTACGACACCCAGTCTGGCGGATCGGCCGAGTTTGCCGCCAGTTTTGGTAAGATAGGTTGATGCTGTTTCCGTCTCACGTGTATTATTGTATCATTTGGTGCTGATGCTAGGGGCTGCCTTCTTCCACATGTGCATGGCCCTTGTGACATTTTTCTTCGTTGTTTGCTCGATCCGTACCAACGTCGTGCTGTGGCTGGTATTTTTTTTCATTGACCTCGCCTTCATCATGCTGATGGCCGTGTACTGGACGACAGCCGAGGGTATGGCTGAAGTGGCCGGCAAGCTTCAGATTGTAAGCAGCGCGCAACCTCAATCTACAGTGAGCGTGGCCATATGTTTGGCTAACACTGATGCAGGCAGCTGGGGCATTTGTCTTTGTGTTCTGTGTCTTTGGGTGGTACCTTTTCTTCCACCTTGTCTTGCTGGCCGTGGACCTCCCAACAATCCCTGTGTTTGGCCTTGGGCACCGGATCATTGGGCAGTCGGAGAGGAAGAAGAAGGAGGACCACGCAGAGTAGATCAGATGGCTTGTTGGAGGATCTCCACGAGTTCAATGGATTGCTACCATCAAAATGTAGTACTGGAGGGGGAAAGAGGTCGGGAAGAAGAGTGGGATATGAATGCGCCTACTATGTTCGCACGGTGTGCTAGTGATCTGAGCCAAAAAAAAGCGTATATAGCCAAATGCCGGTTAATAATTATAATCTGAAAACAGTATCGAGCTGTCTGAATTGAAACCGTATGTTAAACCGTGGTTGTGGTATATGAGATAGTTGTTAAAGGTAGTTGGGCAGCCTCCCCATATGGAGTTTAAGCTCTGACATAGGTGGGCGGATAGTGGGGCCCGATTACGCAGGACTGGCCCGACACAGCCATCCAGCCCCGCCACAGTTTGGCAGGCGGTCGACCTCTGCGCTATTGACTACGAACTCGCAGCCGCTCGCACACGACGACACACGCCGACACACACCCACCTCTTTTCGACAACCACCAGCCTTCCGCACCCGGCGCATCACCGCGACCCCGTTCGCCGCCATGTCTATCATCCAGCAGGTCTCCAACGCCACGTTTAACGATTCGTGGCGCACCATCAACATTGATGCTCTCGAAGAAGACAGCCCCTTCAACTTTGACACCTCGACGCTGCGCCCCCCTGTTGCCGAGATCTCCGAGGCCGAGGTCCGACAACTCTCCGGCCAGGTGCGCCAGCTGCTGCGCGCCGGCGACAACGATGGCGCTTTGCGCGGCTGCCTCGAGATGCCGGTGTACGAGGGCCCCGACGCCGCCAAAGACGCCGCTCTGCAGCTCATCATCGAGGTGCTGCAGTCGATCAAGGCCAGCGAGATGACGCCGATGCTGACGCGCCTGTACGCTAGTGGTGGCGGCAGCGAGCTGCTGGACGTGCTGATGAAATACCTGTATGTCGACCTGCTTTGGTTGATCTTTTCTTGTCCTTGATGAGATCGTGGCCTCCCTTCTTGGAGGGATCCGGCTCGACACTCGCTAACAACCACAGCAACAAGGGCATGGCCTCGTCCTCGTCCTCCTCCTCTAGCAGCAATGCACCGCGGACGCCGACCCGCGGCGCCACTCCCCAGCAGACCGGCTTCACGCAGATCGGCTCGCGCCCCAGCGGCGTGAGCGACTCCACTGGTGCAGCGATGAGCGTGCTGCTGAGCTGGCACGAAAAAGTGGTCGATGTGGCCGGGCTTGGGTGTATACAGCGGACCATGACGGACTGGCGGAGAGTATGAGGGAATGCCCGCGACAGAGGCTGTTGGCCGCCGCCGAGACGAGAAGAGTACGGATTATGGGCCTTTCTTTTGTGTTGGAAGGATGGGAATGGGCTCCGGTATCCAAAAATTGGGAGATGGGAGAAGACCGACACGCCAACGGCTACACGTGGCAGCGCAAGACAATGGAGGAAAACAACAAGATAGTATATATTGATGATTCAGACAACGCCGAGGCCCTCCCGCCTATCCATGCTTGATTGCTTCCTATGTACCTGCATATATCATGATATCTCACAGCCCGCCCGCCCATTTTATTCTGTCCCAAGCCGTCAAGCCCATTCTCGTTTTGTATGGTCGAGATCAACCCCCACGACTGCTTTAGGATGCCCCTACGTTTGACCTCCGTCACTTCTGCTCCAGAATGTCCTTGAGATTGACCTGGCCGCTTCCGCGCGCCAGTGGCTTTGGCTGGTCGGCCGATGGATGCCAGCCGATCAGGTAGATGATGCGGAACGTCGCGGGAATCGTGCCGTCCTCGTTGCCGTGCAGCTCGCGGTAAATGGCCTCGTTCGCCAGCAGCACATCGCGGCCCAGCGGGCCCATTTCCCGTCCCACCACCGCGTTGCTCTCTCCCATCGCCTGCAGGTCTGCCATCAGCGCAAACGTGTCGGGGTAGTCCACAATGATGTCGTCCACGTCGACCGTCAGCATCGTGAAGCCCGCCTTTTGCAGCAGACCCCCCATGTCTCTGACGTCGGCCAGCGGCGACACGTGAGGCGACAGACCGCCGCGGCGCTCCTGCTCGGCCAACTGTAGCGATGTGCGCAGCTCAAACAGCGAGTCGCCGCCCAGCATGGCGCAGAGAAACGGACAGTCGGGCTTCAGCAGCTGCCGGATCTGCGTCAGCGCTGCCGGCAGGTTGTTGATCCAATGCAGGCTGAGGTTGCTGAGCACAAGGTCAAACGAGGCCGGCGCAAACGGAGCGGCGGCGGCTGCTGCTGCTGCCACAGAGGAGATTCCTTGGCCGGCCGCGGCCGCTGATGCCGCCGTGGCTGCTGCCAGAGCGCCGCCCTCCTCCTCCTCGATGCTCATCACGTGTCTGGTGACGGCAATGTCGTTGTTGAACGGCAAGTCGGCATCGCGGAACAAGAGCGAGGGCGACGTCTCGGCGGCTGTGAGATGGCCGATTCGGGTGGCCAGCGGTGACGGAACCGGTGGTGGTGGATCGGAGCTTGGCTGGTCTGGGCCGGCCACCAGGTCATCGTTGGGCTGTGTCAGTATACGCGCTACATTGCACGCATTGGCGCCATAGTCGAGCGCGCGGGGGAACGTTCGTTTGATATCCTGATTGTGTCAGATAGACGAGCTTCAGACCTTGAGAGTAGGCCGCAAAAGAGGATAGAGCAAAAACCCACCAGTAGCCGTTCACAGAGCCGCACGGCCACCTCGTCACGCAGGTAGTCTGCCTGGCGACTGGCCTCCACATTGGAAGCAGCCCTTTCCTTTTGCAACCATTTTGTGCGGCGGTTGAACACTTCAAATGTTGGGCTGCCGCCCACCGGAGAGGCAAATCCCCGGCGAAGCACCAGAGAGGCGCCTGTTCTCCGCAGAGCCGCCCGGATACCGAGCGGTGGTACGGCCATGGCTCTCTGTCTCTCTGTGGTCGCCTCTGGTGCTCTGGAGGAAAACAAGAGTAAAACGCGGCCGCCGAGAACCCGGATTGCTGGCTGTCGCTGTATGAGTGGAGGACGTCATGCGAGGTTCTGTAGCAAATTTTCAGCCACAGCCTCACTAGCCACAGGCCTGGAGTCCCGTGTAGCACTCCGTATCTCAGTAGCTATCCTCGCTAACTCGCTAACCCACTACTCAGCGGGGCCATACGAGTACGGGTTGTGTGTTATGTGTGCGAATGCATCAATAATATTGGATGGAACCTTGGAACCTAGCAGCCATAGAAATAATAGGAGGTGGGCGGCGCCAGTGCCAAAAGCGAAAAAAAGAGTGGCGCCCGTCAACTGGCAAACGGCCAAGCTAGCAAATCGAACGGCAGTCGCGGGGGCCACAACCCTTTCCAGAACGAAAGAAGGAGCAACCAGCCTGCGCTGCACACTACTTTGTACGTCGGCCTCCGTCGCTACGCATTAATTACTCGTCCACACTACGATCCAACCGACCGAGCGGAGAAGGCACAACCTGAAGAGCTCTTTCCACAGCACCGTACTGCCTGGCCCCTGCACCCCTCCTTCCCGATCTCTCCTGCCGTCCATCCAATCCATCGCCCACACGACTCGAGATTACAAAGGCGTTCTCCGCACACACACACAACACACAACACACTACACATCTCCGACGACTAATCTCCTTGGCCGCTGGTCCCCCTCGAACTACTGGTGACTCCCTTCGCACGACCGCCGATTCTTCCTTCATCTCGCTCGACCACGCCGCCGTCTCACCGCGCCTCCCGCTGCCTCCGTTGTCGTCCGTTCCGGTGCCTCCTTTCAGCTGGTGACACCGTTTTCGACAGCTATTGCGCAGGGAATATCGTTAGTGCGACGGCCGAAATCGACACGACAGCCTCACCTCGTTTCCGGCTTTCCTGCTTCAGCCGTCCGCCCCGAGCCTCGACGACATCGTGTCTTGTTGACACTCGACCAGCAACTTGCTCCTGTGCGAATTGCCACGTCCATTCCACCAGCAACCTCTGAAACGCCCTATTCGAGACCTAGATGCTTGCCCGCTTTTGGAGGGGCTCTTTCTGAGCTGCACTGTTGCTGTCAAGGATTTGCACCATCACTGTTGGAAGAAACGCTTGACACGGACCGCTCCCTTGGGTCGCACGAATAGATACGAAGCAACAGAGAGCCTAGCAGAATCCGCACGACATCACATCCTCTGTTCTCGTTTCGCCTAGTCGAGTCTCGACGAATCCCATCTTCACCGCATCTTCTGGCGTCTGGCGTCCGCGGCGCCAAACCCCTCGATCGCCATGTCTTCCGCTACCGGCGGCTTTCTGGGCCGCTCCACCAGCAGCAACTCGAACATGCGCGGCCTCGTTCAGTTCATTGCCGACCTCCGGAATGCCCGTGCTCGCGAACTTGAGGAGAAGCGCATCAACAAGGAGCTGGCCAACATCCGACAAAAGTTCAAAGGTGGGACGATTTCCGGTATACCTTTTGTGTGCACGGTGAGCTTGGCAGCTAACGTCGAGTCCTAGATGGCAATCTTAACGGGTACAATAAGAAGAAATATGTCTGCAAGGTAAGCTGCTCACGCGCTCCCGATTCGAAGAAGCTTGGGGGCTTGGAGTGTGCTAACACTCACAGCTGCTCTACATCTACATTCTCGGCTGGAATGTCGACTTTGGCCATCTCGAAGCCATGAACTTGATCTCGGCTAGCAAATACTCGGAAAAGCAGATCGGCTACCTCGCCACGACCCTTTTCCTGCACGAGAAGCACGAGCTGCTGCACTTGGTTGTTAACAGCATACGCAAAGATCTTCTCGATAACAATGAGCTGTTCAACTGCTTGGCTTTGCACGCCATTGCCAACGTCGGTAGCCGTGAAATGGGCGAGGCCCTGAGCGGCGAAGTCCACCGGCTGCTCATCTCTCCGTTCGTCCTACCGTGCAGACATGTAACCCGGGCATTTTATTTGCATACATTTGCTAACCTAGCGGCTCCTAGAACCTCCAAGTCGTTCGTCAAGAAGAAGGCAGCGCTCACTCTACTCCGCCTCTACCGCAAATACCCGGGCATCGTGCAGCCGCAGTGGGCCGAGCGCATTATTTCGCTGATGGATGACCTGGATCTTGGCGTGGCCTTGTCTGTGACCTCCCTGGTCATGGCGGTGGCCCAGGATAACCCGGACCAATACAAGGGTGCCTATGTCAAAGCTGCCGCTCGTCTGAAGCGCATTGTCGTGGACGGCGAGTACACTGCGGACTACCTTTACTACAAGGTGCCTTGTCCCTGGATCCAGGTCAAGCTCCTGCGCATGTTGCAGTACTTCCCGCCGTCAGGTATGTTCCATTTTCCCCCGTGCTCGCATCGGGGTGCCAGTGCTAATGTGCTATCCGACAATGCAGAGGATAGTCATATTCGCGAGATGATCCGGGAGTCGCTGCAGAAGATTCTCAACCAAGCGATGGAGACCAGCAAGAACGTGCAGCAGAACAATGCTCAGAATGCCGTGCTGTTTGAGGCTATCGACCTGATCATCCACCTGGACACTGAGCAGGCGCTGATGAAGCAAATCTCGTCGCGCCTCGGCCGCTTTATCCAGTCGAGAGAGACCAACGTGCGGTACCTGGGCCTGGAGGCTATGACACACCTGGCTGCGCGTGCCGACACGCTAGACCCCATCAAGCAGCACCAGGACATCATCATCAGCTCTCTGCGTGACCGTGATATCAGCGTGCGCCGCAAGGGTCTGGATTTGCTGTACAGCATGTGCGACTCGACCAACGCTCAACGTGTGGTTGGCGAACTCCTGCACTATCTGCAGAACGCCGACTTTGCCATTCGCGAAGAAATGGTCCTCAAGATTGCCATACTGACCGAGAAATACGCCACGGATGTGCAGTGGTACGTCGACATTACGCTTCGCCTCATCGCCATGGCCGGCGACCACGTCAGCGACGAAGTGTGGCAGCGCGTGATCCAGATTGTCACCAACAACGAGGAGCTGCAAGTGTACGCGGCAAAGAACAGCTTAATGTACATTAAGCAGAACCACGTTCATGAGACGCTTGTCAAGATTGGCGCATACATCCTGGGCGAGTTTGGGCATTTGATCGCCGAAGAAAAGGGATGCAGCCCCATCGAGCAGTTCCTGGCTCTGCAGAACAAGGTGTCTGCGTGCTCCGAGAGCACCAAGGCGATGATTATTTCTTGCTTTGCCAAGTACGTCAACTTGTTCCCCGAGATCAAGCCGCAGCTGGTGCATATTTTTGAGGTGTTCAGCCATACGCTGGACTCGGAGCTGCAGCAGCGGGCTTGCGAGTATCTTGCGCTGGTCAACATGCCGACGGACGACCTGCTGCGGACCGTGTTGGATGAGATGCCTCCGTTCCCCGAGCGCCAGTCGGCGCTGCTGTCGCGCCTGCACCAGAAGCACGCCAACACGAGTGACAAGCGCACCTGGGTGGTCGGCGGTAAGGACGCCAACTTGGATGCGACGGAGCTCAACATGGCCAAGAACACGGGCCTGCGGCGGACATTCAGCGTCAACGACCAGGCCCATGGCAATGGCAATGGCAATGGCCACAGCAACGGCCACGCGGCCAACGGAGCCAATGGCAGCGCGAACGGTGGTACCAACGGCCACTCCAAGTCCGCGAACGATTTGATGGGCATCGACATGAGCGCTGGCGATACGAAGCCTACGAAGATGCCGAATCTGGCCAGTGCGGCGCACCTGTCGCCTGGTTGGGAGCGTGGTTACAACCGGCTGCTGCTCAAGGCAGACGGCGTTCTGTTTGAGGACGGCCAGCTGCAGGTGGGTGTGCGGTCCGAGTACCGTGGACAAATGGCATGCCTGATCCTGTACTTTACCAACAAGACGCCGGCGACGGTGACATCGTTTACGACGACGCTGGATCTGGACGAGAGCGAGAAGGGCAAGCTCAGCTGGGACATCAAGAGCCTGCCGGACACGAGCATTGGCGCCTCGGCGCAGTCGCAGCAGGTGATCATGTTCGAGGCAAAGAAGGTGTTTGAAAAGAGCCCGACGATCCGGGTGAGCTACTTGGCCGGCGCGCTGCAAGCCACGACGCTGAAGCTGCCGTTGACGATCCACAAGTTCATGGATGCGACGGAGCTGTCGGGCGAGGACTTTTTCAAGCGGTGGAAGCAGATCGGAGGGCCACCGCGTGAAGCGCAGCATATCTTTGGTCTGGAGGCGGGCCGGGACTCGGAGCGCGAGCTCAACGACGCCTTTATTCGGCGGGTGCTGGATGGCTTCCGCTGGGGGTTGCTGAGCAACGTGGACCCGAACCAGAAGAACTTTGTGGGCGCGAGCGTGGTGCACACGTCGGAAGGCGGCAAGTTTGGCTGTCTGATGCGGCTGGAGCCCAACTACGGGACCCAGGTAGGTTTATGGCTTTTCTGTTTCCTTTTTCTCCTTTTCCTTTTTTCAGCTGTTCTTGTTGAGTCCCTCCTAACCCGGACAGATGATTCGCATGACTGTGCGTGCGACGGACGAGAGCGTGCCGCCGGTGCTGATCAAGCAGATGCATGCACGGCTAGCGCAGGGCTATTCGATCCACGGAGAGCAGTCGCGGCTGCCGACGCGGCAAGACATCTCGGATGCCTTTTCCAGTGTCATGGTTGGGCACCCCGAGTCGGACAGGTAGGAACCTGTGGTTGGACCAGGTGCAGACGGTGACGGCAGAGCAGTCGAGTTGGCGAAAGACTACGAAGGAGACGACAAAGGTGGAACGAGGGCGGGAGAACGCGAAAACCCAGTAATGGGGTCGAGCCCGAAATGCTTTATATAGCCGGCGTTTTTTGTTTTTTTGTTTTTTGTTGTTCCTTTTTGGTACCTGTTGTTGTTTTTTTTTGGATCCTCTGCCTCTTTACCCCGTTCATATAGGCCGTTTTCCTTCTGTATAGGGGCATTGTTCTGGAGCCATTTGTTTATTGTTTTATTCCTGTGTGAGACGGGGGGAGAGAGAGGGGGGAGAGGGGGGAGAGAGACGGAGAGAAAGATAGAACAGAAGAGGCCCCGGTTTGGATATACTGATGGGACCAAGCACGACTACGAAAAAGCAGGATAGCGGGATAGCAGCATAGCCGAAGAAGTAATTTGCACGCAAAGTAGGGTGTTGCCCGTTTGTCTATCCGTACGCCGATCCTTCTATATTAGGTTTATCATGAATTGGGAGGCTCTCGCCGCTATACTGTCAGCTTGGCTTCCGCCTTGGGAGGGCGCTGGCCAAAGATGGTGCTGCCGATGCGGACCTCGCTGCTGCCGGAGAGGATGGCGCTCTCAAAGTCTTCGCTCATGCCCATGCTCAGCTCGAGGGTGTGGCCGGGGGGCAGATGGGGTGCCAGAGCAGCCTGGACGAGGTCGCGCTGCTGGCGCAGGACGACAAAGTCCTCGTTCTCGACGCCGGGCACGTCGGCCACGGCGTGGCTGCGGGCAATGGCGCCAATGGTCATGAGGCCGATGAGGCGCAGATGGGGGCAGTCGGTGACAATGGCGCGGCACAGCGCGAGGGTGTCGTCGCCGGGCGGGCAGCCGGACTTGTTGTCTTCGCCAGAGGTGTTGACCTGGACGTGGATGCGCAGGGGCTCGACCTCCGGGTCCGCACTAGGGCCGGCTCCGGCTCGGAGGCTCCCCCGCGATGCGTCGAGGAGCTTGGCCTTTTTGAGCGAGTCGACGCTGGACACGCACCACAGGTTGGGGATGCGGGCCAAAGGCTTGCAGTGGCCGGACTGCAGGCCGCCGATAAAGTGCCAGTGGATGGAGTGGGGCAGCAGGGCCGCCTTGTCGCGCAGTTCCTGGGCGTAGTTTTCGCCAAAATGGTCGTGGGGACGAGGGCTGGTGCTGCTGTTGGTGCCGGTGCCGGTGCCGGTGCCGGTGCCGCGGTGGAGGGCGAGAATGTCGTTGGCGGGCTTGAGCTTGCTGACAGCCACCAGGCGGACCGGGGCGACGTCACCGCCACCGGCGTTCTGGCGCACGCTCGCGGCGGCGGCTTGGGCAACGCGGCGGCGGACGGCCTCGAGGTGGAGGACGAGGGCGGCGGCGCGCGCCGGATCGACCTTCATGGCTGCTGGATCGGCGGCGGGGGCGTCACTCATGGTGGTGGCAGTGAGTATGGAAGGACAGAAGCACACGGCACAGGATGTGCGGGCGGGAGATGGTTGGCACGCGATATGAAATCGGAGAGGTGGAGATGAAGATGGAGCAGAGGGACAAGCTTATCGATAGAGCGATGCACAGTACACGATACAGTGCGTCGAAAGGGCACTGTGACGAACAACTGTGGCGCCCCCCTTTATCCAAGCTATTAAAGCACAGACACGCTAGCGGCCGGATCGTTAGTTCGCTGGCGTGTCCTTCATTTCAGCATTATCGACCTCGTCGACGGACGAACCACGAGACGTCCGCAGTTGACTGGATCCGGAGAGGCCGCACGCACGACAGGATAGACACTTGTCATCCTCGACGACCAACCGATGACGAGAGAAAATACTGATTGACGCATCACGGAACGAATTAGAGGCATCGCCGACACTCGATTCACAGCTTCACGATGCCGAAGCAGTACGTCCTGTTTGGGCGGCTGCTGCCGCCGATGTCGACGCGGCGGATCACAGCGGTGCTGACGGCGGTGTTTCTGGCGGCGGTATTCCTGGTGACGCTGACGCTGCCGAGTGCGGCGCCGACGGGCGCGAGCAGCCAGTCGACGGCGGCAGGCGACCACAAGTTTTCGATGGCGCCGTTCAAGGGCCGGAGCAAGTGGTCGGACAAGTGGACGACGAGCGCGCTGAACCCGTTCCGGCCCAAGTCGCACGCGCCGCCGCGGCAGAAGAACGACACGCACGACGACTCGGCGTGGTTCTCGGACTGGACGTGGCTGAGCACGCCGTTCTCGTCGTCGCTGACGCTGGACGAAAACCGGTCGCTGCTGCCGCCGCTGGCAGTGCGGCCGCCGATCTACTGCTACTACGACGCGACGGTGGAGGGCCGCGACAAGGCGACGCGCGACGCGGAGTCGGCGCTGCTGCTGACGTGGCGGCGGGCGTGGTGGGCGCAGGGGTTCCGGCCGGTGATTCTCAGCGCGGGCGAGGCGATGAACAACCCGCGGTACGAAGAGCTGCAGCGGCTCAACACGACGGCAAGCGGCAAGACGGACGTGATGCGGTGGCTGGCGTGGGACAACATGGGCGGCGGCCTGCTGGCGCAGCACCTGACGCTGCCGATGGGCGCGCGCGACGACCCGCTGCTGTCGTTTCTGCGCCGCGGCGAGTACCCGGCGCTGACGCGGTGGACGGGGCTCGGCGAGGGCCTGGTGGCCGGATCGCGCGAGGACGTGGCCAAGGCGATCCAGCTGGTGCTGGGCAGCGCGCGGCTGGCGACGGCGGCGAGTTTTGTGGCCGCGGTGCCGGCGGTGGCGGCCGCGGAGGCATCCGACGCCGACGACGACGACCTGCACAAAAAGACCAAGGACTACCCGTTTGTGGTCGACGAGCACAAGAACGCCGCCAGCGGCATCGCCTACTACGACGCGGCCACGGTGGCGTCCAAGTACAGCGCCGTGGCCGACGCCATCGGCCGCGACCGCGCGGCCGGCCTCGCGCAGCTCGACCAGCTGATCAACGCGCACCTGCAGGTGACGTGGCAAAACGTCTTCTCCAGCGGCATGGCCGTGCTGAAGCCGCGCGCCGCCCACACGACTAGCGTGGTCGCGCCGGCGCTGGCGCTGGCCCAGCGGCTGGCCCAGTGTGCGGTCTCGCCGCTGACGGCGTCCTGCCCGCCGAACCGGCCGCGCTGTGCCCCCTGCGTCGCGCGGCAGCCCATGCGCATCCACACGCCGCCGACGTACCGCAACACGTCCACGCTCTTCACCATTGGCGCCGTGCCGCACCCCTACACCTTCCAGTCGCTCGCCCACGCTCAGGGGCCGCTGGCCGTGCCCTGGCTGCGCCGCCAGTCCGTGCGCGACGGCTGGCTGCTCGACATCACCAAGGAGCTGCTCGGCAGCGGGCTCTCCGGCGGCGCCCGCGTCCTGCAGTTCAAGCGCGCCGTCGCCAGCGAGTACGCCGCCGCACACACCCTGTGGTTCGCCGCCGAGCACGGCGTGCCCGACGGCGTCGAGTGGCTGTTCGGCTTCGCCATCCCCGCCCCCGGCGAGGGCCTGGCCGACGGGCAGTCGCCCACCCCGGTGCCCGGCCCCGAACGCCCCCAGCCGCCGTCGCCCGTCGCCGGCAAGGACGGCCAAGGCGGCGCCGTCGACGACGACGCGTCGCGCCGCCAGCACAAGGACGACGGGCCCGTCGCCTCCGCCGACACCCTGGCCGCGGAGCAGGCGCTGCTGACCCAGGCCAAGCGCCTGGGCCAGAGCCGCGACAAGCGCGACCGCGCGCTGCGCGACGCCGTCGAAGCCTGGAACCTGGCCGACACCGAGGCCTGGAAGTTTACGCGCGCGTATCTGGCGCGCGCGCACGTCGAGCGCGCCGCCTGGGAGAAGGAGGAGGCGTCGTACGTAGACGGCGCCGGCAGCGAGAAGGGGCGCCGGTCTGGCTTGTGGTGAGCCGGATGGCGCATGCTCCTTTGCCATGCGAGCGAGCATCGAGGCTGCCCACCGGCAGACGGCGTTGGTTGGGATATAGGTGTGCAGGGTTTTCGATGTGTGCCTTTTGTCATTGTCGCTATATGGCGACTGTCACCGGTGCCTGGTGCCGGGATGGCCGACCGCACCGAGTCTTTTCTTCTTCCTTCCAGGTCATGTAAGGATTGTATTTGAATAGCAGGATATATAATACACAAATTCGTCCAAGTCGTGCTGTCATGCCGCCGCGAATACCTCTACCTATCGAGGCCCGTACCCCAGAGATGTGGTCCCCCCCAAGCACCATCCTAAAACACCTCCATCCCCGCGGGCCGCCCAAACCACGCCCCCAGTTCGTCCTCGTCGCCGCCGCCGCCGCCGCTCCGATCCTGCGCCAGCGCCGCCGGCGTCACAAAATACTCCGTCAGCCGGCTCGCTCCGTTGTCTTCGTCGTCCTCCGGCGCCGGCCACTCCACGCGCACGCCGCCCCCGTCCGCCTTGCTCTTCTTGCCCTCTTCCAGCAGGTCCTTCGCCGTGCCCCAGCTGAACCGGCACTCGGGGCCCCATCCAAACAGCGGATGCATATTGTGCCGCAGCCACGCCGTGCACCGTCCGTCCGACGGATAGCCCGAGCCCCAGTCCGGCTCCTTGTCTCCGCCACCGCCGCTGTACCGCTGGTACAGCACCTCCAGCGCCACGTCCCGCGTCACCTTGGCGCACACCGACGCCGCCGACACCACCGGGTACAGCGAGTCCGCCTTCTTGGCCACCGTGATCTGCAGCCCCGGGAAGTGCCGCGCCAGCTTCGCCTGGTACGACGCCGGCGGGCCCACCGTGTCGACAAACACGTCCGTCACACGCACGCCGCGCTCCAGCACGCCGCGGATCAGCGACACCGTGGCGTCGAGCGCCTGCTCGTTGAGATTGCCGCCGCCCTTGCCGGACCCGCCCACCGGCGCCAGCATCCCCGCGCCAATGTCGCGCGCCGACAGCGCCGCGATAGCCCAGCCGCAGGAGCGGTGCAGCGCCGAGCCGGACCGGCAGACCGCGGCGAGCAGGGTCGTCCGCGTGGCGGCGGAGAGCACCTTGGAGTCGTCGAACCGGTGCACCTGGCCGCCCGCGTGCTGCTCGGCATCGGCCTTGGCCGCGTCGCTCTGGCCGCGGAGCAGAGCGTCGGCCTCGGCGGCGGGCGCGTAGAAGACGCCGTAGACCATGGGGCCGAGCACGGGGCCGCGGCCCGCCTCGTCGACGCCCAGATAGCAGGGCACGCCGGAGGGAGGAGGAGCGTCCGAGGATGGTGTCTGAGAGGGGGCGGTCTGTGAGAGAGGCTGTGATGGCGGTTGGGAGGCGGCGTCGGCATCAGCGGCCAAAAGACTGGGAGGAACCGGGCTGAAGTAGGTATACGAGTCGCCCGACAGCAGAGCGGTGTCGTTGATCGACGGGGGAACGAACTCGCCAGTCGCCTTCTCGACGTCCATTGTGCCCATTGTGTCGTCTATGCGAGGTTTCACGAGTCGGAATAATCGAGGCCAGGATGAAGGCACTCCGTGAATGGCGACCTGGAAGAGCCGCTTGGAACGATAAGCCCAGGAGAAAACGGCTTCGGCAAACGTCAATGCAAGACAGCAGGCAAGCAGAAGGCAAACTCGACGACAGATCGAACGCCAATCAAGAATGCAAAGGTCGAGGCGTCCATCTTATCGATAACAGAACGCGCTCATGGACGCGTCTGCATTTTCCGCTAGGCCTCATAGCCCCTGCCAATAGCGGCTCTGCGCTACTGCTGCCGCCGTTGCGCCCACAACAAGGCCTGTTCTGCATCCCTACAGCCTAACGCAGGCGGTGGACGGCAGCTGTGTAATGCGCCCAACCCTCGATTCTGTACCTACTCCGTTCCTCCCCCACCTGTCAATAAACAAAAAGACAAGATAGCCACATCACCCACACACCACGCATATTCAAGACAACAAGCAGCGGAACATCGTCTCCGACGACAAAACCGACGTCTGCGCACCCTGTCGAACCGCCTCTGTTCATTGCCCTTTTTCCCTTCTGAGCCTTTGTGCTTTCGCGCTTAGCTTCCATCGCGACAGTTTTTGCGACCACGCGTTTTCTGCCACGCGCCACACCATCTTCGACTCGAGCAACGCTTTGCGCCCTTTTGCATTCACCAACGAGCCACCCTCCGTTTTCGCCCTCCGCCGCCCGCTCGTTGCGGCCATTCTCTAGCCATGGCGCCTCCTCGAGCAGGCGGGCCACGGCGCTCGCAGCAGCCCAACGAACACATCTACACGCTCGGCGTCCAAGGACGGTAAGACTCGGACAAACAGACGGAAAATAGACGGATCGAATCGGACCATGTTTGGTTGGCTGACACGCGGCAGGAAAACCGGCGTCACATTGCGCGACACTGGCGTGCGCGACGAGCACGGCATGGAACCACTAGACAGCATCTTCTCGTCGCCGGCAAAGTCGCCGCAGCGCGGAGACGAGGAAGACGAGGAAGACGAGGAAGAGGACGAGGACGATGAAGAAGAAGCCGAAGACGACGACGACGACGACGACGACGAGAACGGCGAGGCAGATATGGACTTGACGACTGGTGAGTCTACCCCAACACAGAGAGTGCGCAAAAGGCGCCAAGCTAACCGGGATGCTGTCCACCAGGTTCGGGTCTCGATCCCGCTGCTGTCATGAACGGGCGAGGCGCCGCCGCCGCGCGTTTGGCTCTGCGCCAGTCCAAGTCGCCCGCCAAAACACTCTTTCGGTCGCCGGCCGTGCGGGCGCCTGGAGCAGCCACGAATAGCAACAGTGCTGCCAAGGCCAGCCGCAACAACAACAATGCACTCCGCCAAAATGCGGCCATGCGGCCAAGTCACTCTCTGCGCCCGCCCGGAACAGCAGGACTCTCCTCGCCGCCACAGCGTCCGGCAGCATCCTACGACAGCAGCCCGTTAAAGACGACGACGGTCAACCGGCGGCTCCAATTCGGCACATCGAGCGCAAAACGCCAGACCATTCTCAACGGTCCCAAGCTGGTACCTGGCCGTGACGAGGACGAGGACGAGGAGAACATTCTGCACGGCCACACCAACGGCTCCGGGGACGACTCGATGCAGATGGTGGACGATGCAGACGAGGATGAACCTGTGGACGCGGAGGAAATGGAGGATGTGGAGGAAGAGGACGCCGAGGTCAACGGCGACCATGCCGAGCACAACAACGACGAAGAAGATGACGAGCCAGTACCACCAGCAAGGAAAAACAAGAGGGGACGGCCACCAGCAGCAGAAACAGCAGCTAAGCGAAAACGAGAGGCGGAAAACGCAGCAGCGGCTCCGGCCAAGGGTCCCAAACGGAGGCGATCAGGCGAGGCAGCAGAACCAGTGACCGAAACAGCCGAGCCCAAAGCCAAGCCCGGTCGGCCAAGAGGACGGCCGCCAATATCAGCATACGCAGCTGCCGCAGCAGCCGCCGCGGCAGCAGCCGCCGCCGCGGCTGCCAAGGAGGCCTCGCCAGAAGCACCATCGAAGAAGAGTGGGAAACGCAAGTCGTCGGGCGTGGGAGCCGCCACGGCCGAAGCAGCCGCCGTTCCTCGGGGACCACCACTGCCCAAGAGCCGTGGGCTGGTGATCCGGCGGCGCGAAGGAGGGGCAGGCGAAGATGGCAGCGGAGCCGTCCAGCGCACGCGGTCTGGGCGCAACTCCTTCCGTCCGCTGGCGTTCTGGCGCAACGAGTATGCGGAGATGGACCGGACCGAGGTGCAGGCCGATGCCTCGCGGCACTTTCTGCTGCCAGCCGTCAAGGAGCTGCATTTGGTGGAAGAAGAGGAGGTGCTGCCGCACGCGCGCGCGGCCGCTGCTGGGCGGAGACGGGGCGACGGGTCAGGGCCGGCTGGCAGAAACGGCCACGGCAAGCGGCGGCGACCACGAGACGTCGACGGCGACGACGACGGGTTCGAGCCGGTGCGCGAAGCCTGGGAAACCGACGGCACCGGCAAGATCGCGGGCGAAGTGGTGGTGTGGCAGTCGTACTTCGACACGGAGCCGCCAGGGCCCGACGAGGAGCTCGAGGTGACGCACACCGAGCTGGCGCTGTCGAGCGCGGCCATCCAGACCCGCGAAGTGCGCGACAGCAGCTTCCGCTTCACCAAGACGCTGAGCCTGCCGTTTTTCGGCACCGGCATGGTGGACCTGCCGCCGGGCGCCGAAAAGAAGTCCAAGAACGCGCGCAAGATGCACATGGTCTTTTTTGTGCACTACGGCCAGGTCGAGGTCACGGTCAACGAGACGACGTTCCGCATCGCCAAAGGCGGCATGTGGGTTGTACCACGAGGTGAGTGGGCAGGGCGCGAGATGGAGACGGCGGCAAGCGGCGAGAGTGCTAACAACACAGGAAATTACTACAGCATCCTCAACGACTCGGACCACCCGGCACGCATATTCTTTGCGCAAGGCTGTGAAGTGGCGCCGCCGCCCGAGATGGAGTAGAGAGGGGACAGAAAAGAAGGGAGCTGGACAATGCGATTTATGTTCATCTAGTCCTGTCTGCGATTGTGATTTGCGATTTGCGGTTTGCGGTTTGCGGTTTGCAGCTTGGCCATGGAGGTCTTCGCGAGCTATATAGATACCCCAATGGTAGTCTGTTCTACGGCGTATAAGAGCGACCGGCCCGTGTCTTGCACCGTACAGAAGAATCGAGCGTGCCCTCGGGCCTGCCCCCTGGTTCTTTACGAGACTGGAGTGAACTCTTCTGGCCAATGACTGAAATCGGGGCTGTGTTGGATTCGATATTGTGTGCATCTCTCGCATAGTCCTGGTAAATGTGGTGATGGTTCTTTCCGTATCATACATGGAGATGCGTCCGCCCATCCTCTCACACCTCCTCGGACATGACTTTTTTCAGCCGCGCCATCTCCACCTCGTAGCCCGCAATCTTGGTCTGCGCTGCTTGTAGCTTGCCTAGCAGGTAGCTCACGCGCTCGGCCGCCTGCGCCGGCTGCCGCGGCAAACTGCCCAGCACCGCCAGCTCCGTCTCTGCCTTGTTGATCGTCTTGCCCTCGATGGCGACACGCTCGGCCAGGACGGCCCGGTCGAGACGGGCCGCCAGTGCTGCGTCGGAGCGCAGCTTGTCAAACGCCGCCTGGTAGACAGGGCTGCCGGCCCGAATGCTCTGTGGCCGTCCGTGGGCTGAGCGCACGGTGATCAGCTCGGCAGCAGCCAGCGCGTCAATCGCTGCCACGGCGCTGTCAACGCCGGAGCCGGCGGCGGCCGACGTCGACGAGGCAAAGTTGTCGCACAGCAGCACTTCGTTGTAGCGGAGGCTCTCGCGGGCGCTGATCTCGCGCACCAGGTACCACGCCTGCTCGATGGTCCACGGCCGGCGGCCAAACGCGAAGCTGCCGGCCGAAGACCCGGAACCGCTTCCGGCAGCCGCGGCAGCCACAGCCGTTGCCGAGGGGCTGTTTGTAAGGCCTTTTGTGCCCAGCAGGTACATCTTGATGATTTCGGCGGCGCTCTGGTCGACAATCTCGGACACGGCGCGTTTCGGCGACTGGCCGCTCTTGAGGCGGCGCACCAGCGACTCGAGGTCGACCAGGCGGCCGCCGAGCGTGCCGATGCACTCGTCGAGCTCCTTGACGGCCTTTTGGTGGGTCGTCAAAGTGGCGAGCGGTTTGGCAGCCGCAGCAATCACCGCAGAAGCACTCCCCTGGCCACCCTCGTCTTCGTCCACCTCGTCCTCCTCGGCCAGGTGGCTCAGCACGTATTTCTTGGCTACTTGTGGCGACAGATCGCCCAGCGCTACTTGGCGGAACACACGGTCAGGGAGCGCCTTGAGCAGAGCCTTGGGGTAGGACGTGTCGCTGGTCAGGAAGATCACGTGGGCCACATTGGCCTGCACCAACGCAGCCGCCCATTCGGCCAGCTTGTCGTACACGAGCCCTGTGGCGTCCTCGTTGCGGTGGCCAAAGTTGTCGAGCACAATGACGGGCCGGCGCTCGGGATGAGCTTCAAGGTAGGCGTCATCGCTCAGTTGCGGACTGTCCGTTGTCGCTGTCGTTGTTGAGGGCGTCGTCGCCGCTGAAGCAGCAGTGCTCCCACTTCCTCCGCTGGTGCTGCTTCCTGCTCCACTGCTGCTACCACCGGAGCCAAGAGCGCTGCCGATGCTGCTGCCGATGCTGCTGCCGCCATTCTCGCCACCGTGCTTGTGGCGCCCCGACAAGGCTACCTGGCGCAGTGCCACCGCCGCTGTCTGCAGGATCTTGACCAGCTGCTCGTCCAGCGTTTCGGAGAAGCCCGTTTTGACGCCCGTCGTGCCCTGCACAGCCAGGTCAACAAGGCTGGTGAGGTTGTTTCCCCACGAGAACACCGGCCGGTAGCCCACGGCGGCCGCCAGCTTCTTGATGGTGGCGCTTTCGCCGCGGGCCTCGAGAATCGGCTTGCAGTCGATCACCAGCACGTCACGCCGGCCACGCAGCGCCTGGCCCACGACCAGCTCGCTCTTGCCGGACCCCCGCGGCCCCTGCACCACAATAAACGTCTCCGTCGTCTCGTTGAGCCACGTGTGCAGCGACTCCAGCAGGTCGCGGCGGTGGCTGAGCAGCGCGTTGAGGCCGCGGTGGTCGGCCGCGGCGCGCGCCCGGGCAGCACTGCCTGCGCCGCTGCCGCCCAGGCCCAAGCCGATATTGTCGGCCGCAGCGTCGTACGAGTCGCGCGCAAAGGCCACCACGGCCGACGTGTTCTGCACAAACCACTTGTAGAGCCGGCTGTCGCGGAGGACAAACGAGTGCTGCACGTGGGCGCGGATGAAAAACGTGCGGATGGGGTCAAACACGGCCACGGTCACGGCCGCCAGCAGCGCCGCCAGAATAGGGATCACAATGCGCGGATGGCTCGTCAGCCAGTCCCAGATGTGGTGGGCGCGCACGCGCGGCTCGTACGACAGCCGCAGCCGCGTCGTGCCCTGCACCACAAAGCCGTGCAGACAGCTGCGCGCCATCACGGCGTCGCGCACCCGCACAAAGTCGATCGTGGCAAACCGCGGCAGCGTCTTGGACTCGAACGGCTGCGACGTGATCTCCGCAATCTTGCCGTACCGCCGGAACAGGCTGTAGATCGTCTCCTGCGACAGCTCCAGGTTGGCGCTGCCCGATGCGTCGCCGGCGCCGTCGCCCGACCCCGACACCGGCGCACAGAACTCGACCCGCATCCGGGCCGACGGCACCCGCGACGCCAGGTCTTCGAGCCACGGCACGCCGCGCACCAGTCCGGCCCGCATGCAGCCCCAGAGCGGGTTGAACCACGGCCGCACCGGCGTCTTTGCCAGCGACTTGGCTAGCGCCGCTTCCACCTCGCTCGCCGTCAGCGTCCCCGGATGCCGGAACTTGACAAACACTCCGCCGTCCTTGAGCCGCGGCACGATCTCCGTCACCGTCACCGGCACCGTGGCAGGGATGGCCCGCTGCACCAGGGCAATCGGGTCCAGCACCGACCACAGCGACGCGGCGATCCCATTGCCGGACGAAAACGACGACGACGACGACGACGACGATGACGAAGAGGGGGGAGACGCCGCCCCTTCTGCCTTTTGGAACCGCTCCAGCAGCCCCGCCACCTGCCCCTCGCTGTAGTCGGCCTGCGACCGCCACGGCCGCCATCCCATCAGCCAGCCTAGCCGCAGCGGGAACACATTGTCGAAAAACAAGATGCCCTCTCCCGGGCTCGCGCCAATGTGGCCGCTGTTATCGTCGCCCGTCGTCGACGTCTCCCATCGACGGCTGCCTGCCACACGTGCGCCGGCGGTGCTAGTCGTTGCCAGCAGCCGCGGCCGCCGCAGCCGTTCGGGGTGGCGGGGCGAGAAAAAGGAGACGGGCGCGTTGCGTGGTTCTGGTGGTGCTCGCGTGGAGGATGCGGTGCTGAGATGCACACGTAATTGGGTCGCCGGGCACCTCTGCTGCAGCTGTCGCAGCGGCACCGCCGCCGGGCGGAAGGAGCACATGTTCATGACTTCCGCTTTCAGACGCGCACACAATGTTGTACGAGGAAGGCGCACAGGAACGAAGGACCAGAAGACACTGAAGACACGCCCACAGATTCTCACGCAGTGAACTGGCTACTCTCGCTTCTGGGCCATGGCAAGCCGAGACACCTAGTCGTCTTGCTCGTTGCGTGACGAGTTGTTGTGGGAAACTGTTCCTAGTGGGCAATTACGGAGCATGTACGAGTATGACCTCACAGATTTGCTCCTTGTGGGCAGCTTGCTGCCAAGGTACCGCCCCGCCTAATGTACAGCAAAAAGGTACCTGCACAAGTTGTGGGGCTACTCTACACGCCTGGCCAATCAGAGGCCTGCCCTCTGCCGCTGCGCGAAGAATTTCGTTCTGCCTTCGAGCATCTGTTTTCTGCCCCGTCTGCCTGTGAGGGTTGTCGATGCGCAGTCTCTGCTCTCTCGTCTCGTCTAGCCATCTCCGCATCCATGGGCTGGTTTTGGTCCTCCAAAGGCCCGCAGCCGCTGGGCAGCGCCGACGCAGCCGCGTCCGCTCCGCCGCCAGCGCCACCAGCATCTTCAGCAGCTTCAGCACCTTCACCATCATCAGACACATCTTCGCCCAACACGTCTGCCTCCTCCTCGTTCGCGTCCTCCGCCTCGTCCGCCACAACCTCCCCCGGCGATGCCGAGCTGACCAAATTCATGGCTCTCTTTGACGAGCCGGCCGCATCCTCTGCACAACCATCATCACCACAACCACAGCCAGCCGCCTCCTGGAAGCCCTGGAAGCGGCCAGCCTCTTCCTCCTCCTCAGACACGCCCGCGATCACCACCACCCGCGACCGCTCCCTCGCCGAGGCCACCCTGCCCACTACCATGTCCTGCCGCCAGGCCTTTGACCTCGCCTGGGCCTGCCAATCGCCCGGCGGCCAGTGGCGCGCCGTCTACCGCCACGGCTCCATGCAGCCCTGCAGCGACATCTGGGACGACTTTTGGTTCTGCATGCGCGTCAAGAGCTACACCGGCACCCTCAAGGAAGACGCTATCCGCGACCACTACCGCCGCCGCGAGCTCGCCAAGTACTACGCACCCGGCCGGCCCAGCAGCGAAGACGTTTGGCCCGCCCGCACGCTCGACCAAGTGCTGCCCGCCGGCGCCGTCTTCCAGCAGTCGTTCCAGGTGGCGATTGGCGACGGGGCTGCCACTGCCGCTGCAGATGCCGAACAGGTCCGTGCCGACATGGACCGCCGACGGCGCATTCGCCAGGAAACTGGCTACGAGAAATGAGTGGAGGACTTGAGACATACAATCACTGTACAATAGGGACTATTTTCATATCACAATTTTACCATTCATGACGACATAAACTCGGTCATGTTCTTTCATTTTTGTCCAATGCTAATCTGCGTACTACTCGCACATCACAAAATCATGGAAAATTCCAGCTTCAGAGAAAAAGTCATATTGATAACGCAAAAACGCACTCTCGAATAAGTCCACATAAAAACAATCCGGCGGTGAATATCATCTAAACCCCGATGCCACCTTTGTTTCCCAAACACAACTCTCAAGAGCCTTTTGTTGTCCGACTCAGGCCACACTCATTTTGGTGCAGCTCTCGGACATATATCTAGAGAATATAAAAAGAAAAAAGAGGGCATTAAAAATTCATGCAAAGCGGAAAAGCCGACCTAAAAAACAAAATCACAGAGATACATCTGCCGCGAGTTGTTTAGTCAACCTCCTCGACGGTCGGGCCGTCATCGTGGGCCGCAGCACCGCCAGGGGCGCCTGGGAAGCCACCCGGAGCGCCGCCGGGCATGCCGGGCATGCCGCCCGGAGCACCGCCAGCCGCGCCGTAGAACTTCATCATGATCGGGTTGGCAATGCCCTCGAGCTCCTTCTGGCGCTCCTCGTACTCCTCGCGCGTCGCCTGCTGGTTCTCGTCGAGCCAGCTGACAATCTGGTCAATCTCCGTCTTGAGCTTCTCCTTGTCGGAAGCGTCGAGCTTCTCGTCGACCTTGGAATCGCTCAGAGTGTTGCGCAGAGAGTAGGCGTACGACTCCAGGCCGTTCTTGGCAGAGACACGCTGGCCCTCGGCCTCGTCCTCCTCCTTGAACTTCTCGGCGTCCGAAAGCATGCGCTCGATCTCCTCCTTGGACAGACGGCCCTTGTCGTTGGTGATGACAATCTGGTTGGACTTGCCCGTGCCCTTCTCAACGGCAGACACGTTCATGATTCCGTTGGCGTCCAGGTCGAAGGTGACCTCAATCTGGGGGACACCGCGAGGTGCCGGCGGGATGCCGGTCAGCTCGAACTTGCCCATCAGGTTGTTGTCCTTGGTGCGCTGGCGCTCACCCTCATAGACCTGGATGAGCACACCGGGCTGGTTGTCGGAGAAGGTCGAGAACACCTCAGACTTCTTGGTCGGGATGGTGGTGTTGCGCGGGATCAGCTTGGTCATCATGCCGCCAGCGGTCTCAATACCCAGAGACAGCGGGGCCACGTCGAGCAGCAGAATCTCGTTGGTCGACTTGGACGAGGTGTCACCGCTCAGGATAGCGGCCTGGACGGCAGCGCCGTAGGCAACAGCCTCATCGGGGTTGATGCTCTTGTTGGGCTCCTTTCCGTTGAAGTAGTCCGTGATGAGCTTCTGGATGCGCGGGATACGCGTGGAGCCACCAACCAGCACGATCTCGTGCACCTGGGACTTGTCAATCTTGGCGTCCGTCAGGACACGGTCGACGGGCTGCAGGGTGGAGCGGAAGAG
Organism: Graphilbum fragrans; assembly: GCA_001513895.1. Classification (NCBI taxonomy): domain Eukaryota; kingdom Fungi; phylum Ascomycota; class Sordariomycetes; order Ophiostomatales; family Ophiostomataceae; genus Graphilbum; species Graphilbum fragrans. The sequence goes on from LLKO01000025.1 coordinate 90,626, forward strand.
GTCCTGGCACAGCTCCTCGAAGCGGGCACGGGTGATGGAAGTGTAGAAATCAATGCCCTCGAAGAGCGAGTCGATCTCGATGGAGGTCTGGGCAGACGAAGACAGGGTGCGCTTGGCACGCTCGCAGGCAGTGCGGAGACGACGCAGAGCACGGGCGTTGGTGCTCAGGTCCTTGCCCTTGTTCTTGCGCTTGAACTCCAGGCATAGGTGGTTGACCAGACGGTTGTCAAAGTCCTCACCACCCAGATGGGTGTCACCGGCGGTCGACTTGACCTCGAAGATACCATCCTCAATGGTCAGCAGCGACACATCGAAAGTACCACCGCCCAGATCGAAGATCAGCACGTTGCGCTCGCCCTCGACCTTCTTGTCAAGACCGTAGGCAATGGCAGCGGCAGTGGGCTCGTTGATGATGCGGAGCACGTTGAGGCCGGCAATCAGACCAGCGTCCTTGGTAGCCTGGCGCTGCGAGTCGTTGAAGTACGCAGGAACAGTCACGACAGCGTTGTTGACGGTGCCGCCCAGGTACGACTCAGCGGTCTCGCGCATCTTGATCAGCACCATGGAGGAGATCTCCTCGGGGGTGAACTGCTTGTTCTCGCCCTTGAACTCAACCTCAATGACAGGCTTGCCACTGCGGTCAATGATCTTGAACGGGAAATGCTTCATGTCTGCCTGCACCTCAGGGTCGGCAAACTTGCGGCCAATCAGACGCTTGGCATCGAAGACCGTGTTCTGGGGGTTCATGGCAACCTGGTTCTTGGCGGCATCACCAATCAACCGCTCCGTGTCCGTAAAGGCCACGAAGGACGGTGTGGTGCGGTTACCCTGGTCGTTGGCAATAATCTGCAAATCAATGTTAGCATGTATTCGTAAATAGAAATCCAAAAGAGCTTGCAGCGTTGAATACATACCTCGATGCGGTCATCCCGGAAGATACCCACACACGAGTAGGTGGTGCCCAGGTCAATACCGACGGCGGGAGCCATTTTGTGTGTTTTGTGATGTCGAATGTGATGAGGGAATGAGGGGTCGTTTTTTGTGATGTTGACAAAAGTGTCAAATGAAAAACAAGCGAGGAGGAGATTCGCTATTAAAGGAAATATGAATCGATGGTAGATGAGGGGAGGAGAAGGGTTTTGAATATGAGAATGAGAGATGAAGAGGAAGAAGGGCAACAGAAAGAGCGGTCGGTGGGCGAGGACTTAAATGTAAATCAGGCGTAACTGAAAAACTGGTGTGGGTTGGCGGGACGAGATAGAAGAGAAGGTTCGAGAAAGCAACAGTAACCTACAACCCCACCAACCAGAGACGCAGAAGCTCCTAGTAGCTACTATGCCGACGCCCCTCCCCGCCGTTCCAGCGACCCCCCTATGCTCACTAGCCAATCAAACCGCTGTAAATCGGCGCCCCTCTACAGCAGGCGCCGCTAGTGTAGGCGCTCCCAGGCGCTGCGAGACGATACAAGAAGCCCCTGGACGGGTGCTGAAAACGTCCTGGACCTGCTAGAACCGGCCGCCCAGGCCGCCACAGGGCAGGGCGCCGCAAAAACAGCCTTCGGGCAAGCTCCAGCTAGAACCACCCCCCCTTGTCTACAGAGCATAGCGTTTCCGTATTCTCTTCTCTTTGCCACACCTTCTGTGGACTCGCTAAATGAGTACGAGTAGGCAGCCTGGAGGCCATTGGATCTTACTAGTACCTTCTGGCAACCGCTGGCAACCGCTGGCAACCACTAGACAACGCCCCATCCAGCGGCCAACTGCGCTGTACAGCGCACGGAGAACCCTTTTTGCTGCTTTTCTACAGAGCGGCGAGAGACACATTTCCTACGCCGTACGGTGTTCTTGGATGCAAATAACAACACGAAACCAGCATGGCCAACGCATACGAGAAAATCAGACCCCATTGGCCATGTGGCCGCACAGAACAATGTCTGCCCAAAACCCACCGAGAAATGGGTGTGCCGATTCAGTGTCTTGTCTCTGGCCGTTTGCGTCATGGGCAAGCCCTATTTTTTTCTGCACAGTTTCGGCCTGCTCAACCATGTGGGGCTGCCTGCTACCAACGTCCCCAGCAAATCATCGATGGCTCTCCAGGTGCATCTCCCACTGCCTGGAAGGCACCAGAAACAGGTCTCCACTGTAACCGGACAGCTCCAGTTCCACCGAAATGGCTGTGCATACGAGCAGCCTGAGGCAGCCTATGTACAGGAACCATTTTGAGCTTTCGAACAGGCAACTCGAGTGGACAGCGTAGGTACGAGCACCCGAGTAGGGCATGAGTGAAGTGGATTGGCATACCCTTAGAGCTCATACCATCATAGCGACCATTCGCTTTTTACGCCATCCATCACGGCTGCATCGAGATTCCCCAGCTGACCTTTTTTCGGGTGGAGCGGCGAAATATAGCGACCAAAAACCTGACGTACATATGTATTAGGATCAGGCCACTATGGACCGCCATTGGGCGTATTTCGGGCACAGTTCTGCACTTTGTGCTGGCCAAAAAGTACGAGTAGTCTTGCTTACCGCTCGGCGCTTTCTTGCCGCACTGTGTGCTGTTGTTAGTAACAAATACAACCACTACATAGGGAAGTAACTGAGCAGCCCCCTCGTAGCAAGGGATGCGCTGCAATGAACCGTTCAGCTTCATCCTCCCTTGAAAGTACCAGCGCTGATTCAGGCCACCCTTTTTGTATATTCTGGTCACGTGATAGTATGCGTGACAGTAGACGCTAACTCGCTGCCCCAAGCAACGGCTAACCCTGACGAAGAAACGACGGGCAACAATCCGCAATTTGGTAGTATTTTCGGCATGATTGACCAGCCAGGGAATTGGCAATCGGAGCGACCGAAATGTGAATACTAAATGTAGGCAGAATTCTGAAAAATTATCATGCCTAGGTCGTCTACCTTTGATGCGTTCAAGAAGCATATGCAGTCCAGTTATTAGGCATTAGGCGATTTAATATTCGCGATCAGACCCTTAGGGTTCGCAACACTTTTACCGTCAAAGTTGCTTAACATGATATGACTTAAATACTGCAAGATAGATATAGGCCTATCCCTGTGAGCGCGACGCCACCCAATGACAAAATCAAAGACGGGTAATGGACAAAAAAATAACAAAACGAAAGAGAACTACAGCCAAACTCCTATATCGGTCTGCTTCTAAACCATAGGGTCATAAGACCATAATAGGAACCAAATAACAACGGAAAATAAGTAGAGTCCAAGTCAGGTGGACATTTGCTCATACCGCAGCAGCAAGGCGGCTCTCCTCTTTCCTCTCTTCGGCTTCAGGCAGGAATATATTGAAAATAGTAACAAAAAACGACAAATGGTCAGCCTCGGAACGCGAGAAGGACGTTGTTTTCCATTTCCAAGTACTTTTTGTTCTGCTGGCGGGCATTCTGGATGAGGTGGCTGGGGTGCAAGACGAGGAAGAAGAGCAATATGAGGAACATGGGCAGGGCGTCGAAGACGTAGATGAAGAACTCGTGGGTGACGACGTAGCCGCCGTCGCCCTGCAAGAACTCAATGGTACGCACGATGCTGCGGACGATGAGGATGACGGTGGCGAGCTCGGGAATGCGGAAGTGGTTCTCCCAGTGGATGGCAGGGTCGATGTGCAGGTCGCCGTCGGGGCGGCGCTTGATGCGCGAGTGGGCGTGCCAGCAGGTGACGATGAAGAGGCTGAGAGCGGCGACCTGGGTGATGAGGCCGCCGAGCAGAATCTTCTTGCTGAGGGCGGCACTGCTGGGGTCTCCGGAGGCGGGGATGATGGAGCCGACGACCTGGGTGACGACGCAGCCAATGTCGATGAGGACGTAGATCTTGGTGAGCCAGCGGGGGCTGATGAGGGAGTTATTTTGGGCCTTGGGGCTGACGACGATGCGGCCAAAGCTCATGTACATGGTGGCCGCGAGGAAGGGCGCAGAGGCGAGCAGCAGCAGATTCTGCACAACAAAAGGGCCAGCGGGGTCGGGCTCGTTGGAGGCCCAGAAGCGGCCATAGTAGCCAAACGCTTCGCCTATATGAATGGTTAGATTAGGGTCTCAGTTTTGCCTTCTTTCCTTCGGGTCTTCCACTATATTTTTCTTTCATTTTTTACGTATTTTTGCTTTCTTTATTGAAACGTACCAATGCCCCCGAGAATAAAGGGAAGAAAGAACCACGCACGCAGCGGGAAAAAGTAGATGATATGGCCGAGCGTGGCCAGACCGAATAGGGTGATGAAGCTGGCGGCAGCGGACTTGTTGGGCAGATATTCAAGAAAACAATCTACGTGCCGTTGACAACAGGGCCATACGGCGGACCTTGGTCGATGGTCATGATGGGCGAGTACTTGGAGGTTGACGAGGCTGCTAGGGGACTATAAGGAATATAAGACACTAATAGAGGCTAGAATAGGGTGTAAGATGCCAGATCTAATGCACCCAAAAAATCAAAATCAGAGAAGTCAAGAAAACAAGGGGATAATGGTCTCGCAATATTTGTTACTGTCCGCCATCGTGTCGCGGAGGCACGTCTGGTTTTATTTACCAGCATGCAGTCCCTTTCGTTGACGATGGGATCGTCGCATATTCGTATGCCATTTTTCGGGTTTGGAGCAATGCGAAAAATAAGGTGGACGAGGCTGCACTAAACTGGCGGCTTAGACCCACATGCTTTTTACGCTCTCCTTCTCCTTCTCCTGCCCTTGGCCCACGTTTTATCTTTGCCTCCTCCCAGCGCCCAGCGCCAGCACCAACACCAGGGCGGTAAGGCCTATTGAGATCGATCCAGCTATGTGTACATGGAGCTGTTACGGGAATCGTGGTGCTGTACGTACATAGTAGCATGCCGGAACAAAAACTGCTGGGACGTTACCGGCGCTAGGAATACCATCAACAAGAATGACGCTCGCCTATTCCCTGGCCGCCCCTCTGTCGTCCTTCCCTGCTCCCCCTTGAAAACCGGGGTGCGCATCCTGATTTATCTTAAGCCGGCCGGACTGTAAATGCTGCAGCCTGGAGGAACGCGCCAACTCTCGTCCCACGCGTGGGTCTGCTTGAGAGGAACGGCAACCCCCCTAGGCTTGAGAGGGGTCCAGCCACAACGACATGCAGCGGCAGGGCCGATGATAAGTCCTGGCGGTACCAACTACAAGCCTCCTCGATGCAGGACAGCGCCATACAGACAGAAATGAAGCACAGAGCACTCTGTAGCAGAGACGATCGTCTCCGGGGAAAATGATGAGGAGGAAGAGGAGAGATTCCTGGCCGGCAGAATGGCCGCCGAGTTCAACGGACATCCAGTAAACAGGCCGTACCTCAACTAGCCGTACTAGCCGTCCTAGCCGTTAAGAGTCGTCCTGAGCGTTGGCGCTGGCATTTTTCTTTTTCTTTGTTGGCCGACAGTTGGTTTGGCCTGAGGCTACCGGAGTAACTGTGGAGATCGTTGCAGCCATAGCGGGCGCGTACGTATGTATGCAGCGACTCCGGCGATTCCTCGTTGTAGTTCTTTCCGTTAAGATGACGGCTCTTTTTGGCATTTGCATCTCACTCCCCTCGTCCTCCCCTTTTCAATATCTCGACTAGACTGCGCCAAGGCTGCTGTCACCCGCCCATTGAGAGTGCGACAGGCATCAAGAGGCAAGGCAGAAAGCCAGGCGGAAGGCCGTACAATTTGGAAAGTGGGTGGTTGGCAGATTGTAAATAGCATCGAGTCTGCGCTAGACTATACGTTGTTTTTCTGTTCCATTTCTAGAACTGCCAGGCCGAGACCTCACTCTTCTGCCGTTTCACGCTCACCGCGTCACTCTTCCCCCTTCGACCCTTTAGCTGGCGTCTTGTGCCCAAGATGCCATGACCTCGCGGCCCCCGATGTCTCAGGAATCGTTTATTCTGGAGATCTTGGATGATAGACGAGCCAACAAGGCTTCGCGACGGCCGCACCGCAAATCGCGGAATGGCTGCTTCACGTGCAAGCGGCGGAAGATAAAGGTGTGCCTTTGCGGTGGTGTTTTGTAGGCCGTGCCTCTTGCCACGCCTCTGTCCTCTCTCTGGTCCTCCTGCTTCCCTCCCCATCCTCACTAACACACCAGTGCGACGAAAGCAAACCCATTTGTGCCAACTGCATCCACTTTGACGTTCCATGTGACGATTCGACGTCCCGCGCGGGTGCGTCCAAGTCGCCGGCTCCGTCTGCGGTATCCGTCGATGCTGTTTCTGCGGCTTCTGCCCGTGCCGCAGCGCCTCGTCGGGGCCGCGGCCGTCCGCGCAAAGACTGGTCCCGGCTGCCATCACCGCCAGCATGTCCGTCGACCAAAGAGGCCGACGGCATTTTCGTGGGAGGCGCTGCTGCTGCCACTGCTATACATGGCGCCGAGAGCACGTCGCCGGCTTCCACGGCGCACACGCCACCTACAGGGGCCACAACGCCGGCCAAGACGACGCCGGCGATGTCGGATGTACTGCCGCTGACGTGCGCGTTGAATGTGGCCGACGTGGAGCTGCTGCTGCACTTTAGCACGTACACGGCGGCATCGTTGGCGGGCGCGGAAGAGGATGACACCAACACGACCAGGACGGATTTCGGCCGCTATGCGGACGACGCGATTGTGTCGTTTTGGGCACACAACGTGCCGCGGATCGGGCTGGCGCACCATTTTGTGCTGCACCTGGTGTTTGCGGTGGCGGCATACCACTTGGCATATCTATCGAGGGGCCGGGGCGGCTAGGGTCGGAGCCGGAGCACACACCCGCCCGGCCACAGCCCCCAGCACTACATCTCGCTGGCAGAGCGGCATGTGGCGGCCGGGCTGGCCGAGTACAGCCGGACACTGCTGGAGCTCAACGGCAGCAACTGCGGCGCGCTGTATGTGGCAGCGACGCTGGTGTGCTACTACACGTTTGCAGCCAGGACGACTTTTTGGTGTGCCACGACAGCGACGACAAGATGCACTGGCTGTCGATGATCCACGGCGTGCGGCTGATCAACAGCACGATCGACTCGTCGATACTATATGCGGGGTTGATGGCGCCGTTGGGGCCACGGCATGGCGAGTCAGGTGCCGAGATGGATGCCGAAATGGGTGCCAAAATGGATGCCGAGGCGGACGACCCCGACCGCCCCCCTCCCCGGACCAGTCCTCCGCGGCCGGTGTGTGCCAAGGCCCACTTTCCGCGCATCGACTGGGAGGGACCCCTCGGCGCCCTGCGCGCGCATATCGTGGAGAAGCAGGGGAGGATGGCGGTGGACGCAGGCGCCGACTCCCACGGCAGCGTCGATCCCCAAGAAGTGTCTCCGCGCGCCCCGGACGCCGACCTCGCCGTCTGCCTTCGGTGCCTCGACGCGCTGATCGACATCTACGAGGGCACGTTCGGCCGCAACGACGGGATGTGCCATGCGCAGCAGGAGAACCGGATTGTGTTTGCGTAGCTGTACCGGCTCGAAGACGACTTTGTGGCGTGTCTGCGGCGCAAGCAGCTGCTGGCGCTGGTGGTGCTGGGCTACTACGCGGTGTTGTTCCGCACGAAGGACCGGGTGTGGTTCATGGACGGCTGGGCCGAGAGCATCCTGGCGCGCGTGCGCAGTTCGGTGGACGCTGAGCATGTTGCGTGGCTGCGGTGGCCGATGGAGCAGGCGGGTGTCGAGTGGGCAGCGCCGGCGTAGAGTCACTACAAAACACCAGAGGCAGAAAGGCACGGAGAGTAATCAAGTCATGTCGCACTCTATATGGAGAATCATAAGACAACCAGCCGTCCACACGGACGGATCCCTAGAACCAGCCAAACTCGGGCCTGTAACAGCAAATGTAGATGACAAAAGAAACGTCCAAATCAAAATCGCCAATCCGCCGTCTAACCGTCTAAATCCAACACGGGCTCTCAGTCTACTGCTGATACCGCGACACGCTCGCTCCCCGCGGCCGATTGCCCGTCTGCGAGGCACTGCCGCTCGGCGCGCTCTGCAGCGGATGTGTGCCGGCCGCTGCTTCGGCAGTGTAGCCGTACTGGCTCTGGTAGCCCTGGTACGGCGGGTAGCCCGCCGGCATGGGCGGCGGCGGCTGCGTCATCATCGCCGTGCTGCTGGCGCTGGTGGCGGACTGGCCGCGCTCCAGGTCCAGCGACGCGTCTGTGCGCCGCGATCCCGACGACGTGTACCGCGACACCTGCACGGCTGGCAAGTCCTCGCCCAGCGGCATGGGCGGCATGGGCGGCAGGGCCTGGCCGGCCTGGCGACGGCCGCGTTGGCTCTGCGTCTTGCCCAGCAGCTCCTGGCGGATTTCGTCGGCCGACGGCGCGCGGCTGCTCTGCGACCGGATGGGCGTGAGGGGGTTGTGGCTGCTGCTGCCGTGCTCGTCCGTCGCATGCCAGGCCTCGAACGCCGCGCTGCCGCCGGCCGACGTCGTGTTGAGCTCGCGGGCGGCCTGCTTCTGCTTCTCGGCCGTCTCGTGGTTGCGCTCGTGCACGGCCGCGTCGCCCAGGTTCTCCTCCAGCAGCGGCACCATGCGCTTGGCGTCCTTGGCCTTGGCCGCCTTGTCGCGCCCGGCCTCGGCTATGGCGTCGCTGACCGCCACGGAGTACGCCGGGTTGCCGGGGGCTCCGAGGGCCTCGGCGCCGCCGCCAGGGTTGTAGATGGGCACCTTTTTGAGCGCCAGCGCCAGCGCGCACATGAACTTGGAGCGCCGCGTCGCGCGCACGGCGTCGTTGTGCCAGTTGGACTTGTGCTTCATGGCAATCTTGAGCTGCAGCTTGTCCAGGTCGCCGACGCCCGCCACGCTGATGGACAAGTCCGGCTGGAAATCGCGCGCGTTGTCCGGGTGGCGCACAAACTTCTCCATCTCCAGGCGCAGCAGCTCAATGTCGTCGAAGCTGGTGTCGTAGGACACGTTGACGTCGATGGTCTCGCGCATCGCCTTGCTGCGCGTCACGTTCTCGATCCACAGCGAGTTTAGCACAATGTTCGGCACCTGCACCACCTGCATCTTGTCGATCCGCACAAACACCGTGTACAGCAGCGAGATGCGCTCCACCACCAGCTGCTCCTTCTCGGGGCCCGTCACGTCCACGCGGTCGCCCACGTCGTAGGGGTGCTTGACAAACAGGAAGATGCACGAGCCCAGGAACTCCTGCGTCGTCACCGCAAACGCAAACGACAGCGACAGGAACGCCGTGCCCGCCGTCGCCAGTGTCGAGATGAAGCTGCTCTGGAAAAAGGCCAGGAAGATGAAGATCACAATCAGCAGCACCACGAACAGCAGCACGCTGTCAAACACCGCCAGCGCCTGGCTGATGTCCTTCATGCTGTTCGAGATCGCCTTGCGCTCCTTGCCCATCGCCACCACCTTGCGCACCATCTCGTCCAAGCTGATGTCGCCGTTGCCGTCCGCATCGATCGCCGCAAAGCACTCCGCCGCCTCCTCCTTGTGCGCCGGGCCCAGCACTTCTTCCACGTCCTCTAGCGACAGCGCGTCCCGGTCCTCCACCGCAAACGACATCCAGATGCGCCGGCCCAGCGCCTCCGACGACCGCATTTTCTCCAGCGCCTCCACCACGATCGAGTGCGCCGAGTTGGGGTTGAACACCTGCTTGCCCGTGATCTCGGACGCCAGATTGCCAAACACCGACGTCACCTTGTCGCCAAACCGGCCCACGTTGCCAATGATGCGCATTGGCGCCACCGACCCCGACTTCTTGTGGCCCCGGCCGCCGCCGCCGCCGCTCTGCCGGCTGAACCGGCTGCCCTTGCCGCCCGTCAGCATCATGTCGATGCTGTCGTTGATGACGTAGTCCTCGTCGGCCATCTCGCGGCAGTACATGGGGAACAGCGCGCGCGACGCGTCGTACATGAGGCCCAGCAGGTAGATTTCGCGCTTTGATTCGTGGATGCGGTTGGCAAACGACCGCTGGTGGTACGTGATGCTGATCAGCTGCACAATCGCCTTTTCGCCCAGGAACACGGCCGACGACACAAACAGCGCGCCTAGGATGTTCTTGATCACGTACACCCACGTGAAGCGGTCGTCGTTGAACAGGAACTTGAAGATCAGCCACGACGCCAGGCCCCAGATGAAGAGCGAAAACGGAATCTCGAGCGCCCGCAGCACCGTCGCGTACTTGCGCGTCCCCGAGCTGACCACGCCGCAGAAGAACATGAACACCGGCGGCACCAGGTGCGCCACCACCTTGCCGCCCCACAGCGTCGCCCACGACGCCTCGATCCAGATGAAGAGCCGGAAGAGCGGCGGGCCGGGGATCTTTGTCGTTCCCTCTGTCACGTGACCCAGCGGGATCTTGTTCGCATTGCCCGTCACCGGCAGCAGCACCAGCGGCACCGCCAGCAAGAAGGCCACGGGGATCACGTAGATCAGGTACCGCGTCACGGACGAGAAGCCCACTACTTTCGTGTACAGCTGGCCCATGAACGTCAGCGCCACCTCCGAGTCCGTCGTCCGCCGCGACATCTGGCCCGGCTCCGTCTTGACCCGCCGACGGCCGCCGGCCGGCTTGCTGCGGTGCCGGAAGATGCCGTGCTTTTCGTCCGGCGTAGCCGTACCGGTGCCGGCGTCGACGGCCGTGGTCGCGCCGCCGCCGGAACTGCTGCGGCTCATCTCCAGGCCATCGCCCACGTCGCCCTGGTTGGCCCGGCGCGCTCCAAACGAGCCATTGGTGCGCATCGGCGCCAGCGGGATCTCCGTGTCGGCATCCATACCGAGGCTGTCCTGCTTCGACAGAGACACAAAGCCCTGGCTCTGCGGGAAGCGGGGAGAAGTGGGCATCGAATGGAGGTGCGGGGGTGGTTGGTGAAGGGGAATGTTCAGAGATACGTGACCAAGATGTGAGAAATGTCAATATGTCCAAAGAGAAAGATGGAAGAAAATAAGAGAAGAAAAAAAAGACAAGGAAAGCGAGACCGGCCCTGATGTGCACGGCACACCCAATGAAGAGACAATGGAGAAGAAAACAAGAACAAAGAGACGGAGCTGGGAGGCCGTCTGCAGTTTCGTAGACAACTGCGTTGGAGCTGGAAGGGAGCTGTTAGAGAGGAGATGAGAGCAGGACGAACTGCTGGGCAATAGATGTCTATTTTGGGCAAAGGGTAGCGTCAGGGTGCGGGTCGGGATATAAAACAGGGGGAATGGTAACGACGGTCGTGCAAGTGTAGAGTGAAGGGTATATGAATATGTACTCCGTACGGAGTATAGACAGAGAAAGAGAGACAAAAAAAGATGAGGGCAATAGAGGTGTATTCAAATGAGGGAACGGACCGGGAAAGAGCAGCAAAAGAACAAGAACGAATGACAGAGATCAACACATGATCAGGGAAGAAGATGGGAAAAATGATGCAACAAGAACGAAGGGGATGCCGTATTCCATTTGCCGTTTCTGAAGTCTAGAATGGAGAATGTGGGTACGAAGATGGGTACAAAGAAAAGCCTTTAAAGCGTTTTCTTCGTGTTAGCGAGCAGGTACGCCGTACGTTCATACATACGTCGTAGCCACGGAGGTTGTACGAGTACGACTACTGCCGTTCGTATTCGTGGCCAGCCAGCCGCGATAGCGCTGTAATGAAAGGGGCGCGCACCCAGAAAAACCGGTTGTGCATTTTAGAGGGACACGCTAGGGCGCCACCGGTGGGGCGGCGGCAGGGACCCCCAGGGGGCTTGCAGGCGGCTCACAGCGGTCTTCTGGACACTCTAGGGCGGAGGAACGCTGGGCGGATAGCGTGTGTTCCATATCGCTACAGTGTACGAACATGTGCCAACACATGGGCGCACCACTCGAAACACAGGCTCAGGGGCTGCCGCATCCTGTCGTGCGTTTCTCCTTTCCGCTGCACCACTCAGAGCGCGCTGAAGTGCCCAGCCTCTGCCTGGTCGCGTTTCAGGTTGGGCATGTAAGATACGAGTACTTTCAGGAGGACGGAGGACGGAGTACTCTCAGGAGTACCCGTACATGCAGAAGACTGTCGTGAATTCATACTCCGTACATACACACATACGGAACGGTTGGTCGTTGCGCGTCGTGCATATCAAGTGGAAGACGCGGTTGGCCGTGTGTATCTGCTCTGGCCCTGTACGCCGTTCGCGTTCGAAGAAAATGTGTACGAGTACGTCGATGTAAACGGCAGCGACTAACTGCCCGGTTTTATTATGGGCCTTGTGCGTCCGTCTCTGCAGCGTCGAATCGTGTCTCTGCGCCGTATGTCAACGGCGGCCGACTTAGACAGCACGACTGGCAGCACACCACACCCTCTTTTCGCCTGTCCAGACGCGGCCAGTGTGCCGATCGCATGCACGGGAGATGATCTTGGGTGAGGAGAGGAGGGGAAGGGACGCGATAACGGAGGGGACGGGAGCTGCACGACGACAGGAGAGGCCGATGTACGACTTGAAGGTCCAAGGACGGCAGCATGGCAGCATGGCAGTATGGCAGTATGGCAGCAGAGTATTGAAGGATACATTTGTACAGATACTCCTCGTAGCCATACAAGGGCGCTGGCATGGCCAGCCATCCGTCTTCTAGCCATCAGATCGGCCTCTATCGGTTCCGATCATCAGACAGCTCCTGGGCGATCATTAGCGACCTCGCCTCCGGCACGCTGCAGCGGGAACAGTTGTGCAGCGGCTTGGCAGCAGAAGCTAGTCGGCTCATCCGTCCGAAGCCTCTGCATGTGCGTGTCTGTACGTCGTATGTAGACTTTTGCCGTTTGTCGTAATCACACGTCACCGACGGAAGCCGTCTCGAAAGTGGAGTTGTGGTCTTCAAGGCTGGCCCCATTCTTGAGTCTCCAAGGGCTCGAAGACAGCATTCCATATTCATACGGAGCATGGAGTACACAATACTCGAACACAGCGTCCATTGATTCGTATTCGTGCTTGCATCGTACACCCAAGTTGGCCGTGCACTCTTCTTACATTTGATACTCCCCTTCTCTTCAAAGCCAGCGAACATTGGCACAAATAACGACAAACATCACACCACACATCAACGTCAACGCAGCAAAGATGCGTTGACGAGCCATCACAAAGACCCTGAATATCAAAGATTGGCCTTCTTCCACAATTCATGCCAAACCGCATTCAGCCAGCGTGCAACCCGGAAAGTCGCCTCTTACACAGCCTGCTATGGCTCGGGTGGCCCAAGCTCCTCTGTTCTGGCCTGTCTGCCGTCTCTTTAGCGCCGTCCTTCCTCTGCCACAGCGCTCGAGCACACCGCAAGTCGCCACTTAACAGCGAGCTGCTCTGTTATACTTGGGGTCTGAGTATGGAGCCTCCGCGCAGGCTCTTCCAGAACAACCCCTGCCGCTATAACGTGATGTCAAAAAAAAGTATCATGCTATTTTTATGCATTTTCCTCGACGACGAAAATCCTTTTGTCGCCATCCCCTCCAAGCGGCCTCCGCCACCACGCCTCTAGTAGGCCAAAAATAGTTCATTCTGCTGGATGCTTGTGAACGTGTGACTGTGGTTGATTTTCTAGCAGCTCTTTCTTCCTTTCCAATTCCACAATTCCCCTTCGGCATGCCCGCTTCTGTGGCTGCCGCAACCCCGAGGCTGTGCCTCCGGAGATGGCGGCCGGTGCCCCGGCCGGTGCCGGCAGCGATGTTGACCGTGCACCGTCAGCCACGATCGGTGTCTCTCTTTCACAGTGCCACCTGTCTGGGCTCTGACACCACCAGCAAGCCGCCACAGCAGCCGGCCACCAACGCCCCGCGCATCACCCTCGATCTCAAGCACATCCGCCAAAACCCGGAGCTGTACGCGGAGAACTGCGACCGCCGAAACTACCCGGCTCTCCGCGGCCACCCCGCGCGCATTGTCGAGCTATTTGCCGACTGGCAGGCCCGCCAGCGCGAAGGCCGTGCCATGCGCGAGCGGGCCAATGTGGTGCGCCGGCAGCTGGCCAATCCGCCGGGTGCGAGGGAAGACGAAGACCTGGCCGAAGCGGCGGCAGCGGCAGCAGTGGCGGCGGCCGAGACCGGCAGCTCCGACGCGGCGGCGCCCTCCCGCGAGAGCCTGCTGCAGGAGGCGCGGCAGTGGAAGCAGCAGCTGGCCGCCATAGACGCCGAGGAAGCGCGGCTGACGGCCGAGATGCAGCAGCTCGCCGTGGCGCTGCCGAACCTGACGAGCGGCGTTACGCCGGCCGTGGCGCCGGAGCTGCTGTGCTACATTGGAGAGAATCCGCTGGAGGCGAAAAAAGCGGCCCCGGACGCCAGCGCCGAGCCCTGGCGTGGCGGCGCGGCCAGCCACGTCCAGATCGGCGCGGAGCTCGGCCTGATGGACTTTGCCGCGGCCGGCGCGGCCTCGGGCTGGGGCTGGTACTATCTGCTGGGCGACGGCGCGCGGCTCGAGCAGGCGCTCGTGCAGTATGCGCTGGCCGTGGCCCACCGCCATGGCTGGGGGCTGGTGTCGCCGCCGAGCATGGTGCGCAGCGCCGTAGCGGCGGCGTGCGGATTCCAGCCGCGCGACCAGGGCGGCGAGCAGCAGATTTACACGGTGGCGGCCACCGACGGCGAGAACGGCAGCGACTCGCCCATGGCGCTGACGGCCACGGCGGAAATCCCGCTGGCCGCTCTCTACGCAGCCCAGACCCTCGACGAGCCCGTCGTCAAAAAGGCCGCCGTGTCCCGGTGCTACCGCGCCGAAGCCGGCGCCCGCGGCGCCAGCACCAAGGGCCTCTACCGCGTGCACGAGTTCACCAAGGTCGAGATGTTCGCCTGGACGCCGCCCGACGAGGCCGCCGCCACCGACCTGTTCGACGAGCTCGTCGACATCCAGACCGAGATTCTCTCCGAGCTCGGCCTGCCCTGCCGCGTCCTCGAGATGCCCGCCTCCGATCTGGGCGCGTCCGCCTACCGCAAGATCGACATCGAAGCCTTTTTCCCCGGCCGGGCGGCCGCTGCCGCTGCGTCTGCCTCTGCCTCTGCCTCTGCTTCTGCGTCAGACGCGGCCGCCGCCGGCTGGGGCGAGGTCACCTCCGCCAGCATCTGCACCGACTACCAGTCGCGCCGCCTCGCTACGCGCACCCGCGTCCCCGCCGCCGGCTCCGGCGCCTCCTCCGGCAGCCTCGCCTTCCCCTGGACCCTCAACGGCACCGCCCTCGCCGTGCCCCGCGTCCTCGCCGCCCTGCTCGAGAACAACTGGAACGAAGAGACCATGACCGTCGCCATCCCGCCCTGTCTGCAGCCCTGGATGGACGGCCAGGAGTCCATCGGCCCCAAGCGCCGCCTACGATAGAACGATGACGCCCCACCCCCCCTCTTTTTTGATACCTTGCCCTTCTCCTCTTACCGCTTTAATGTATGAACAAGTATGAATCATGATGCTGGATGTGGTGAGCGCGGCTGCTGGGAGCCAACGTGGTTGCTATTCACCCTGCTGCAAGAGCATCGTCCAAGTCACATGACCTAGAGCCATGCGGGCAGCCGTGAGATCTCCGTCCCATGGCGGCCAACAGACGCGCAGAGATCGTTGTTCGTCGGTCTGGCGTCTGCTGGGGTGTGTGTCGGCGATCGGACCGCGCAGATAGCAGTATGCATGTGTGTGCGTGCGTACGTGCGCTGGCGGAGACGTCTCTGCGAAATGTAAAATACCGAGCATCTTACGAGACTACGACGTACATATCTCAAATAGCAGCACAGGGCCATACACCGTAACCGCAGTACTGCATACAGCGTAACTACAGAGCAACTGCTCGTACAAGCAGCCGGCCTGGCCAATCGGGCGCACTGACCTCCCATGCACA
Organism: Graphilbum fragrans; assembly: GCA_001513895.1. Lineage (NCBI taxonomy): Eukaryota > Fungi > Ascomycota > Sordariomycetes > Ophiostomatales > Ophiostomataceae > Graphilbum > Graphilbum fragrans. Next base: position 106,362 of record LLKO01000025.1, read on the forward strand.
GAACTTCTGGAAACGGCCCAGGGTGCGGCAGAAGAGGGGAGGGAGGAGCGATCCTGCAGCGCCATTTCCTCTCTCGGGAGCTGCCTTGTCCACGGCACTTTCCCGTTTCGTCTTGTGTGCTCTTGTACTCCGTCCTTTGCGCTCCTCTCTCTACAGGTCGTCTCTCTTCCCTCTTGGGGAAGCCGCTCTTATCGTACCTCTCCCTCCTATCGCCACTCTCTTCTACCGTCACATCCTGTTCTATTTTCTTTTTTTCCAAATTTTTGGCCCCAGCCTGATCGCGAAACTCTTTTCTCTCATTCGCCCCCCGGCCCTGTGATGCAAGTCTCACCAGTCGCCAGGGGTCGTGTTTTTCTCCTCTTTTTTCCCTCTCATCGCTTTGCTCCCTCTCAGCCATCCAGGCTCTATGTTGTGCGTTTTAGGCTTTTTCTTGTTCTTTTCACCACTTTCACCGCATACGACCAATCCCGGTCAAGGGTGGTGGTGCCCAAGTATCTCTCGTCGGTTTGCTCTCATATCGGTGCGTCATATGGATGGACCGCTTATTGTTGTTGCCTGCTCGCTAGTGATTCCATATTGGTTGCGCGTAGTAGGTGAGTGGCCCTGTCTTGATGACGCAGGCTATAGTTCCGCATAGTTCTCAAGTATGGAACCGCAGCATAGAAAGACATGAGCAACACATGCCCCCCTCAGAAGCGAGCGCTTGTATGAGCACAGTGCTATATTCGTACGTCTGCCTGGTTAGGGACTCTATGGCGTTTCACACGGAAGCACTGATATAGCCCCCTTGTTCTGCTTATTTGTTGTAAGGGTCACCCGAGGCGAAAGCTGCCATGCAGGAAACCAAAAACAAGCTATGCTTCGTCCAATCTAAGCCCTTGCTACTTCATTGTCTGTCCTTAATTTTCGTCGTATTCGTGCGTCTTTTTTGGGTAAGGTATAGGTGATGTGGCACAATAGCAACCGAGAGCGGCGGGAGAGCAAGATAGACAAGACGATGACCGTAGGTGGCATGAAAAGCAGCCCAGACGGCCATCACATGAATCAGACACTCCACACACAAGCTCAAAGCACAAGCTCAAAGCTCAAGCACACTACTTCACCTGGTTATCCGTGCGCTCGCCGAGAAAAGCAATATCAAGAGAAGGGGTAGCATCCTGTCCAGCCATGCCCCCATCTGGAAACTTTGTTCTTTTGCTTTTCATGCCTACTGTCATGGGACTGTCCAGGTCTGCCCTGTCTTGTCTTTTCCTCCTTCAGGGTAGGCCAACGCGGATCTCGGCAAGCATGCGCAGATTTGCTCAAGGACGTACTCCAGTTGCAAAGCCACTGTCCTTTTTCTGTTTTTGTTTTTTTGGTGCTGTTGTTCCCTCTGCACTTTTCCCCGTCACATAGCCACCCATTTCCCCGTCTTTCCTGCTCTTCCCATACATTACCCACTACCCATCACCCATCTCCCGCTCCCCGTCGATCAAACGACTCTTTAGTAGGTAGGCAAACCACAGGCAGCTTTTTCTTCTACCCAACCCCTGTCATCATTATTTCCCCAGTCGGCACATGGCACACGCATACGACTGCGTCTGTGTCTGCATGTCCCCCCTCTCCCCCAATATCGCCTCTTCCCTCGTCTCTAGTGTTGTGATGCTTGCATGCTCCGCTCCATCCTCTCATGCTCGGACACTGTCTCACCACGCAACCCATACGAGCTGGGATGCCCGGCACCTCTCTACTCTTCCTGGCCATCTGATTCGCGATTCCACTGTGACGTATTCACTCTTCATCTGCTATTAGCTGTACACCGGTGTGCTTCCGCTTATCCGTAGCTCCAGTCTTTGAGGGTGGTTTTCCAGGAACTCTGGCGTGCCCATGGAGTGTGAGTGGGCAGCCAGGGCAGCTAAGCCGGTGTGCCATAAGTGTGCGTGCTATCGTAACTGCAATGAATCCACCCACTCACCGGCCCACCATCCTTCTTCATTCTCTCTCTGCTCGCCTTGCTTGCCCTTGCTCGTGGGCTGTTTCATTTGCCAAGACCACGCTGCAGACCCTTTGCTGCCACACTGGGGTAGACGCTGGGATACGGTATTACGGCGCGCCCGATAAGGGCTATTTGGAGAGTATTGGGGTTGGACGGGAGGGAAAGGGGAAAGGAGGGGTGCGTGGGTGGCAGAGTGAGGGGGAGCATCCGAGGAGAAATAAAGACAGCGACAATTTGTCCGTTTGTGCGTGCTGCCTGATATGAGCCACACTTCGGCATAACGAGTGACTAGATGGAATGAAGGAGGGGGTGGGATGAGAGCGCAAAAATGTTGCAAGACGAGCAAGATGGAGGGGGGAGACAGAGGGAGGGAGGGAGAGTCCGTAGCTAGGCTAGGGCCATATACATGGTTTAAGCCGCAACCCGCTGTGCTTCGGCTTAAGCGGAGGCTGCCGCCGGCGCTCTGGCCTTGTGGTGTCTACGAGTAGCGCTGGCCTCCTGCCCTATCCAAAAGCGCTTCAAGAATTCATCTCATGGGGTGGGTGTGCATGCAGAGCCATTTTGTTTTTACCTTATTCGGAATGCGTGCTCTATTCGGCCCAAGTCGCCACACTCTTTAGGTCCTCGTCCGGGTGTGGGATGTCTGTGAGAGAAAAAGAGAGGTGATGGGCAGGGGGGAGCAAAGAGGGGGGTAGACTACTCGTACGTATGCAGAGTGGGGAGGTTGGAAGAGGCGAAAAAAAAGAGAGAGAGAGCCGAAAGGGAATATGAAGCAGCCCAAAATGGGGTGTATCATAAACGCCCGCTCCTTCTTGGTATGTGTGTGCTTTGGGTGCATGTGCGAGGAAGTGTGATGGGACCCATCGCTAAAAAATGCGTATGTGCGTAGGGGGAGAGAGGCTCATATATGGGACGTCCCCCCGCCTCCTTCTCCCCCCCGTCGAGAAATAGTCTGCTGCTTCTCCTTCTCCTTTCATTTTTGCCTCTCTTCCTCCTGCTGCCCAGCTCACACCATATCGACACGCCTTTCAGGTGATAACACATTCTCACATTCAAATCCAGCGGCTATCGTCGTTGACCAACAAACCAAGCATCACGGAATCGTGCCTACACTAGCTCCTCTACAAGGCGGCTCCCTCTATACCACTTCGCAACAATGCACATCCCGTCCTATTTCACCTTGGGAGCTACTACGTCCCAGGAGGTCGTCGTCCCCGAGCCTGACCCTCCTCGCCCCAATCCCCGGCCGCAGCCCCCTCAGTCGACAGAAATGAATAATGACTAGGGGAAAAAGGGCGGACGGCGGCGGAGACAGGGGACTCAGGATATATGGCGCAAGGCCAACCGGACCGATGTCAAGACAAGCATGCAAACAGACACCGGACACCCCCCCCGCTAAGCCATCAGCTTCCGGGCCGGACCGCTACTCTAGCCTACTTTTTTTCCCCTTCAATGCTTATTCTTATTTTTATTTTTAGTTCCTAGGACGTCTACATGATTGGGGGCGTCATGTGCTCAGACGAATATGGCTGAGAGAGTAAGCGTGATGGGCGGCAGTGAGAGAGGAGACAGACGAGTAGATGGAAATATACGAAGCGTGCGGGGAAAGCTCGCATGGGCGGGGACTTTGGAGAGCGGAAGAAAGCCTGCAAGGAAAATGCAGTAGTGAGGGTCTATGTGTGTGTATTTTGTTTTGCTATTTGCTGTATTTTTTTTGTTTGATTTTTCTTTTTTTCATTTCGGTTGCCCTGGTTTTTTCCCGGTTCGTATTTCTTGAATCAGCTCACAAAGACATGTGCCAGCGATGGACCCTGTTACTACAATGTTTGGTCGAGTTTTATTCACCCATAGAACACACAACACACGTTGCTATTACGCTGACTTGTTCGTCACAAAAATGCGTCCTTTAGTTGTAGTTTTTTTGGGTGTTTCCTAAACGAGACAGTAACAAAAACTGCTAAAAACTTCAGCAACAAAAAGCAAAAAAAACGTACAGCAGCGG
>LLKO01000025.1:110354-250596 GCA_001513895.1 Graphilbum fragrans
GGATCCCGTGCTTTCCAGTATCTATGGCCGTACATGAAAGAGGTCCCAAGTATCTAGCACTATATAGCACAATCCGTAGCATTGATTTGATTGATTGCCTCACAGAAACAAAACTCTAGACATGGATAACACACAAACGAGGAAAATCAAGGTGGTTTTAGATGAGACTCCTATTAGAAAACACAAACAAAAAACTTGACGTTGAGATAGCAAGAGCATGAAAAAATAGAGACAAAAGAAAGCTAGAAGGCCTGCCTGCTGGGATAAAAATCTCTGGTCGCACGCTGATGTGGCAAGCAGCCCAGTATTAAAGAAACTAGAGTTTCCAAGGAAATGTGAGAAACGCAGAAACTAGCACAGGACAAACAAGAGGATGGACCAATAGCCGAAGAAGGCAATAAGAAGAGAAAAAAACAAGATAAAAGAAACATAGGCCAGGACGGCAAGCAATGAAGCGAAATATTCCCAGCTACTGCCCGGCAGACCGTACCCATTCTGTCACCTCAAATGCCAGACGCCGCTCCGTCTTCTCGTCCACCAGCCGAACATCGGCGGCATCGTCAGCCTGGTTCTTGCGCCGGTTTGTCTCGCCGCCCGAAGAAGTCACTGATGTGGTGGCGGCAGGCCGCACCGGGACGTGTACCACCATGACGCCGCCTTGTGCCTGCATCTCCACGACATTTGTGCCTTTGCCTGGACCGTCGGCCACCATGCCCGCGGCAGAAGGCGGCTCGTGCACGGCATTGACATAGACCACAAGGTCGGGCCCGGCAATGCCGCGCCATAGTGTCGCCATCCATTGCCAGTGGTCGATGGGTGCATAGGCATCGTCGATGGGCACTGTGGTAGCAAAATAGTCGGAAAGCGTGAGACTGTAGCCGCCTGTGACGAGGGCCACAGGCAGACGAGGTGCGTGGTGGCGGGACGGCGACGCTTCACGGGAAGACGCCAACGGCGACGAGGCCTTGGCCGGCGACAAAGACGGCGTGATGGGCATTGAGCGTGAGCTTGCCGACAGAGACGGCGACAGCGTTGTGGAGGCGAGGGGTGACGTTGGCGACGGTGGATGGGCAACACGAGTGCCTACCGAGGATGAGCCAGTCTCAGGTTTGCCGTTCTTGCCGTTCTTGTCGCCAGCGACGGCGTCGGGGCCTTCCTTTTGCTTCCGGTCTGCGTCGAGCGTGCCCTGAATCTGGGCCGTGGGGTCTTCCGTCTTTTGCTTTTTTGCTAGCTTGGCCTCTGCGGTTGAGCGGCGCGATGCCTGACCCGCCGACATGACGTGATTGATCATTTCCTGCGACTTGGATTGCCACGACGTGATAACGTTCAGGTAGTCGCTCAGGTCCAGCTGTGTGATTTCGGTGGTCTGTTGGTTGGTGGCGGCCGGAACAGCAGTAGCTACAGCAGCAGCAGCCGAAGCATCAGGCACATGCTCGTCCTCTGGCACCGTGCTCCCGATGCTGCTACCAATACCGCTGTCGGTGCTGTTCTTTTTGGGCAAGTCGCCACTGCTTTGACGTACTTCCTCTGATTCATCGTCGACGGCGTGACTAGGAGTCCCTCCATCCACATCCATGGCCTGATCCGCACGGCGCGTCTTCTCCCAGGCCTTGTTGAACTCCAACTTCTTGGCCGACGACCACACTCTCACCGCACACTCGTCGTCTTGCTTGAGAGCTCGTTCGACAATTCGTCCCACGGCAGCCACGAGAGCCGTGTTGTGGCCTTCAACAGCAATGATGGGTCCACGCCTCTTCACGGTCGAGAGTCTCGAGTCGTCCATAGCGGGCAGTCGAGGACTGATGCGGCCCAACACCTCAAGCTTACTGAGATAGTGGAAGCTCATGATCATGGCACGGAGGCCACTAGCCTGGCTGGTTTTGTCGGCGACTAACTCCAGTGGCGTTGCTGGTGACAAAAATGTGGCTGAGAGATTCTGCGGTGTTTGCTGCTGTAGCTCATCGGCGCGATATGAGGCGGCTGCTGGCGTCAATTCTGCCCGCCCTGAGGCTGCCTCTGTCGTCACTGTGTTTTTGGCTGCCCTGTCGCTGCAGCCGCTTCCCGTGACAGCAATAATGGGTCGAGGAAGCGCATTCGGGGATGGGTTGCGCTTCCTAGATGCCGGGTTCGCGGCATGAGTCTGCAATGGAGGTAGCTTCAGAGACGAATCTTCAAAGCCGTGGTTGGACGATGGCTGTGAGTCTTTAGGGAGCTGCCGTGCAGGCCGCATATCTCTTTGGCCAGCAGTAGCGCCGGAAGACGAGTTGGACGACGATGTCGACAGGGAAGCGGCCATAGCAGACGAGATTGCGAGCATAGAGGTAGGTGTTCCGGCAGAGGCTACCGATAAGTGGCCCATGGCCGAGCTTTGTGTCTTGAGATGGCTACTGCTATGTGTATTCCAACCCTGGGGCTGGCTGCGGGTATGTGCAGCACCTGAGATGGGGGCCTGGTTAGGGCCCAGTGGCTGACTGGGATCCTGAGGGTATCGATAGGCATTTGTGCTTGCAAGGGACGGAAGCTGGGACTGATGCGGTGACCCGTACATGTCTCGACGGGGCGAGGCGGAAGCAGTACTGTGCTCACTCTTGGCTAGTGAATGCGAATGGGATGGGGCTGCCGTCGAAGGCGGATCAAACGGAGACATCTGAGCGGCCGGGTGATGTGGTGGCAGAGGCGCCTGGTTGTTATGGTGCTGAGATAACTGGCGGCCGCGGGAAGAGGCGTGGGCGTACGCCGCATGAGGTGGCGACGGATAGGAGCTCGGCGCCGGAAACCGATGGCCAGCTGCACCCGGACTACCGGTGATCTGTCGAGACTGCGACTGTGACGGTGGAGGAGGAGGAGCCATCCAGTTGGACGGTGGAGGAGAGTATGATGGCTGGGTCGGATGATACGACAACGAGGCCGAAGTAGGCGTGGCTAGCGGTGTCTGGACACTCCCTGGTGTGCCTGGTCCTCTTGGATACTGGTGACCCTGCGAGTATGGCATGTAGGGAGAAGGGGAAGAAGACATGGCTGGTTGCGGCGGGAAGGTCGGCCGTGACGATGAGCTCAATACGGAACCTGCATATCGCGGCCGCTTCGTATCAGTTGCTGCATATTTGTCGTCTATGTAGCCATCGTCAAAGGCATCAGTGCTGCCCGCATGTCCTCCGACAAGAAGCGTGCCTCGAGCACGTCCGTGTTGGGGCAAAGGGCGGCGACTACCACCGCTGCTGGCGGATGCGTCCACTCCAGACTGGCTGCTGTGGTAGGAGAAGGCTGGCCGGGGGCTGGAATAGTCGCGACGATAAGAATCGGCCTCACGATCCGCATCACGAACGGTGCCAACCGGCTGGTAACCGGCTTGGTGCGGCATCTTCCCTAGTTGTGGTAACGGAGCAGCCACCGGTGGAAGAAGAGCCCGGCTAGTGATAGGGCCGAAACTCGGAGTGGCCGGAGTCCGGAGCGACGCAATATAGCGGCCGCCACACTTGGGACATGTGCCCGGCTCCTCGTTTCCCCCCTCACCGTCATTGACCGTGCCAGACGAGTCTGGGCGGTTGATGCTGCCGCTGCCTCGGCCACGTCGCGGTTGGTAGCGGTAGTCGGGATACTGTCTACGGTGACGCAGTTTCTCTTCTTCGGCCAGGTTCTTCCAGGTGAGTTTGACATCTTCCGGCTGGTCGCGCCACATCTCGCCGATGATTTTCGAGATGTCCGGGTTGGCCATGCCTGGATGCTGGGCCACAACTTCAGCCTGGTAGTGCTGGCGGAAGAGAATGAAAGCTGGAAGAATCGGATGTTAGCCTGCCATTACGGAAAGGCCCAGAGGTCCTGGGCCCCTTCGACTCTTTTGGAGCACTCACCATTTCGAGGACGCGGCACCTTGGGAGCCGGCGTGCAGAGACACACAGAGGTCTGCTGGGGCAAAGTGATGGGGTTGATCATGTGCATGGCAAGAGCATTGAAGCGTGGACTGCTGTCGTTTTCATTGGATGAGCTTCTACCAGCGCTGTCTTCCCGTTCGTCGCGGCGACTCTGACTGTGGCCACTATGGCCGCTATTCTGTTCTTCCGGGACCAGCTGCAGAGACGCCACACGCTTTCTCGACATATGAGGTGTGTCTTCTCCGTTGCCAGGCGAGCCTTGGCGGTTATTGACGTGGCTCTCACCTTTGTTCTCGACGTTCTGCTCGTTTGGTCCGTCTCTGAGACCCTCACCTCGATTCTCACGATAGTTGCTCATATTAGTGTGGGGGACAGTTCTGGGCACTCTGCTGCCAACAGCACCAGCCACTACAATGCTATCCTCAACTCGCTCGTAGGGATGCTTCACAGCCCGCTGAGCTGCAGGGGGGGGTGAGTACATGTTATGTGGTGTGGAATGGTAATTCATGGGCCGAAAAGCACTGGAACTAGATGGTGGTGCAAAGTAAGAAGAAGAAGAGGGGGGATTTGGAATGCGATTATTCTGATAGAAAGGAGAAGGAGCAGGTGACAACGGCGCAGCTGGTGCAAAGGTATGTAGGTAATTGTGGCCAGACATAGCAAGAAAAAAAGAACAACAAAGGGCCGTCTCCCCTCAACTCCGATGGCCGCATTCAACAATAGCTGCGGTGGTCAAAGTTAGCTAGTGACGGAAGCACACCAAAGCTGATTAAAGAAGGAAACTGGTTCAAACGGACGGTGAAAGGCAAGCAGAAAGGCAACAAAGCAAATTAGATCAAGATGGGCGAGAGCCGGCTCCAATATCGAATGCAATTGCTATGCGAAAAGGCGGAGACGAGATCCAGAATCGAATGAGAAAAAATCTCAATATCGGGAGGGAGAGGGGGAGAAAGGAAGGAGGGAGAGACGAAATAGAAGAAGAAGCGGTCTGGCTATAAATGGCTGTTGGAGAGAGAGAATAAGTGGGAGCAGCAGAATCTTGCCCAAAAAATCAATCAGAATAAGTTCCAACCACTGGGAACAAAAAGCTTGCTTAACCAGGCCAGAATGGCGAACAGCCAGAAAGAAAGAGCAAACAGAGATAGACCGTTCCGCAGCGGAACCAGAAAGGCACGGTCTGAGGATCAAGAGAAGAGAGGTATTAGATCTGCAAAGGATAAAACAAGAATGTGAAAGAATGTGAGTGTGCCGCTCTTCATATATCCTTTACCTTTCAGACCCTGTAACTTTTTGGTTGCTCACCACCACAACACGAAGAGGACTATATGGTCAGCGGGGCTATTGAAGATGCACAGGAGAGCTCAGACTGGGATGGCAGCGAAGAGAGTGGAGGCGTTAGAGGCAGAGAGAAGGGGCCAGACAAAAAGGTCAAAGACGACACATGAATTATGAGAGGTGACTGAGGGGGTGTGGCAACGGAACAGAGCTAAGTGGAAAAGGTCAACGGCGACATAAAGAGCCGTGAGAAAGAGCAATACGCCATGTTGTTTTCCCTGTTCCTCTATGGCTCCTTGTGGGTATGTATGTGATCTCTTTCTCTGGCTGGTGTCCAACGGTGTAGATAGCAGTAGTAGGAACAGAGCAGGACGTGGCAGATGGACCGGTGGACAGAGAAATATGATGAGGTAACTAGCAAACAGCATTGCTCACCTCTTCTCACCGCGCGTTCCTTCAGTTGGGCCCACGGTCCGGCGACTGGCACAAGACACCCATGGTTTAGTCACGAACGGGGAAACAGAGATGAGGGGAGCGAGCAGTTAAATGAAGGCAGGGACTGGGAGAGAAGTTGATTGTGGGCGAGAGAGAAAGCGAAAAAGAGAGAAAATAAAGGGCTACAAACAAGCCACATGTATACCTCAGCACATGTGAAAAAAAAAATATAACACACATAAGACGGGGAGGGAGGCAGCATGAACAAGACCAAGGCCTAAAAAGAAAGCAGACCAGCCGCACGCAACGAGGGGAGGATGCAACAAGAGTTGGTGGCCACTTCGTAGGATTTGCTGGGGAGGAACAAGTATTGGGCAGCTGAATGGCTCAACAGTAAAAAATAAAGAGAGCATCCCACCATTCACTTGCATTGTTATCCGGGCCAGCAGTGTCCCATGGTCTATTATGAAGGGCACCCTCCGCTTCTCTCATCCCTCTCCTCCCTTTTGCTCAACATGTTCCCGGGAACGTGAGGAAGATGGAACGAGGGAATGAGGGGGAACAAAAATAAAAGGCATAGCGAAGGGAGACAAACAATGGCAGGCGCCAGACAAGTTGCCGCGTTAGCCCCATGGAAGGAACGATACCTCTTCCGGTGACGCACCCTCATATAATCCTGCATCGCCCCTGTATTGGCAGTGCACGCCGACCAGACAACAGCCAACAACACAAAGAGAGAGAATAAAATCCAGGCAAACGAGCAGGCCAGACAGAGCTCGGCCGTCCATCCATCGTACAACGAGCTAGGCGTTCTCTATTCTTCAGACGCCGTGGATAGGAAGCGTCTCATCGGCCAATTCGTGGCTGGTGTTCGGCCTCGTTTTTCTTTTTCTGCTTTTTTTGTCTCCCACGGCTGTGGCCTGTAGGAGTCTTGCGCCGATCCTGGACGGCCAAGCCAACGGTCCTAGCACCCACTCATTCCATTGTGCCAGTGCCAGCGGCCACAGCGTAGTGGGCGGACAGGGCCGTTGGTTCCAGAATAGGTTTAAGGGGAATGAGGAGAGACGCCGAAAACATCAACTCTGCAAACAGCCCATTCTAGCCTATACTAGGTGTCTGGTGGGCGGCTTGGCCTATGAATATTGCCTCTCTCTCCCAGTTCTCGTTCTCAGCTCCCGCTGGTCGCTTCTCAGCCCCATTTTCTGCCTGCCCTCCGTGCTGAAATACTGCATACTGTATACACTACTCCGTATCTTGCTCGATCTCCGTATGTGCGCAATCCCAATGCCGTAATTTTGGTATCGGCGCTGGCTGGGGCAGGCCCCCGGAACTCTGTGTGATGCAAAATGTCGTAAGATGCCCTTGCAGCGCCCACCTATGACCTAGAGGCTCGCGGCAGATTCCCTTTCTCTGTCTAGCTCGTGTGGTCTTGAGCTGGGGTTGCAGCCCACATTCCCCCTGCAGCCCTGCTACTGCTGCGCGTGCGCTACTTCTTGTATGGATTTTGGCCATGTCTTGCGCGTGGCGTAGAGTGGCCACCCGTACCAGCTTCCTATTTTATTTTATTAATTTATTTAATTTGTCTTATGTCTCGTACTTTGTGAACTTTGCTGCCTTTTTTTCATTAGGTTCTGCTTGTGTTGTTTTCCGGTGGCGAACAAGAACACCCGAAACCCTCCCAGACCGACATCAGACCTCGTAGAAGGGCTGAGACCAACCAACCAATCGCTGTGAAATACAACAAAGCGGGGGGGACGACTGAATATACCTCATCTCCCAACCGCTTTCGTCGCACCGGGTTTGGCCAGTATCGTTGAGAGCGATCACAAAGCGATGGGCGGCTGTCAAGCAAGGGAGAGAGACTACCTGCATCCTGCATCCTGGTCTTCTTGTTGTTCATCAAACACAAAAAAACGCAAACCGCTGAGCCCAACCGCATTTCACCATTTCTATTTCGCTTGTCCGTGGGTTGCTATTCCCTTTTCTCCCTTGGTAAGACTTATCCACCCAGTCCTCCCTGTTCTCCATTCCTCAATAGATGCGTTGTTGCGCTCTGAACCCAGAGGCGCGCAATCAGTTGGCAAGTGCCCCGTAACTATGTTCGCCGTATTGTAAAAATATGAAAAATGGGAAACAAATGCAACACACACAATACCTGCTGCTCGCGTTACCATTTCTCTCCCGCGCGGACCTCCAATGTTGCTTTCTTCTTCCATAAGAGCTCTAGTCTTCTTTCTAGTTAAGAGGGTGGCAAGCTTTATGCGTATGTCTTGCGCCTTCAGCTGCGTATTACGTTCTTTTGCTGTTTGCGGAGATATTTATAGCCCGGTTGATCATACGTAAGTCGCTTTCGTGTGTCGCCTTCTCTCACCCAGGTTCCGATTTTCCGATCATGAGATGAAGACGCCCAAGTATCTTGGTTATTTTGCCTGGGGGAAGGCAACTGACTGGGCCCACCAAAACACAGAATGCTCTCTTTCAATTCTCCGAACAGAGGAAAATATGTGTGCCCCTATTGGTCCAACTTTCCCCTCACGCGCACACAAACACAACACCCTGCAGGTGGATCGTGCTCTCTTTTGTGTATGTGGCGGTAGAACAGGCTGCGAGTTAAGGGGAGCAATCCTATAGGTAGAGAGGACGCCGAATGATCTCCCAGCGGGGGTAGATCCATATTTCCTAGATTAGAAAAAGCAATGGCATAGAATAGGCGGAAGAAATGTATTGGCCTTTCGTAAATTCCTGGAACTCTCCGAGAGATTACGCTTCTCAGCTTAAAGAGGTGCAACACATGTAAGGGAGAACGAATAGACGAGAAGCCGTCCCTCCCCGGACAGCCAAACACAAAGACAATGTCTCGTTTGCCGTGCATAGGTTCGGTATCGGGCCTTATCCATATCCTTTATCCCTTCCCTGTCGCGATGCGGCCCAATGATAGCCCATCTGCATCCCTTGGCTGTGTTTCTCTCCACCCCTATCGTTGACTCTCTTGGCTTTCTTCCGCCCAATTGCGTTGTGTCCCTTCCCTCTGTTCCGAGGCTGGTCGTCGGCTTTCCCTTTTTAGGTACACAGGTAGGAGGCTGGTGCCCGGAGCCTCATGTCTCTGTATGTTCCGTTCTTTCACACTGTTCTCGTAATACACGTAAAGCTTGCCGTCCGACCATTCCCTGCGTTCTTCTCGTTTTTTGTTCATTGGTATTCCTATCTCTCAACAGCCATACTATCACGTGATGGAACACGCTGTTTATAAGTGACACAAGCCCCTGAGGAGAGGAATGAGCTTCGGATGTGTGATCGTAGAACATATCTTGCCGTGACCGATGCTGACATGGACATGGCAGACGTTCCGTGGCGAAATGTCCGAGAATAGGAGACAGGCACAGGCAAAACAGATACATGTAGGGAACAGACAGAGCTACACCGAGACCAAACATTTGTCACACAAAACTAGCCTGTATGGGTATGCAGCGCAAGCTAAGCCAAGAAGGCAACAAGGTGGGCAAGAATGTAAACAAATATGCCCTATTCGGTTGGGTTGACGGCCACATGTCTCTAGTCTCTGTACTCGTATACAGAACGGAGTGTCTTACGGAGTATACATAAGGGTGGGATAATACGAGCGCACCAGCGTCCGCAGCCCCAACGAAACGGGGAGGGCGAAGGAAGCGGACAAAAAAGAGAGAGAACATGGAGCAGGCGGCCATCTCCGGCTATGGCCAACAGCGAATGGCCAACCAGGGAAGCAGATGCCGTATTCTAGCGAGATGAGATGGCGCACGCGGGCCAAGGAGATGAAAGACGAGGAGAACGGGGAAGTGAGCAGGGGGAGAGAGAAGAGGCCACCCGTTCGCAGGTGGTTCGCATGCTGTTTGCATGTGTTCGCATGCTGTGGGCGTGTCTCTCTTCGTACCACGGAGCTGAAGGAACGGCGCTCTCCTGACACGCCGGGCGTATGTTTTCTGCGGCGCAGCCGGGCGGCCAGACGCCAACCACACCCATGCAGAGAACAGAAAAAGTGATAGGTAGCGGAGAAGCGAAATTGAGAGACGACCAGGGAAGGCCTCAGGAGGACGGAGAAGCGCTCTCGCCGTCGCCTGCCGAACGGCCTTGATCATTTCCCACCAATTTGTCCCATGTCCAGGGCGCTATGCATTGCCCACCTGTATGGCACTTGTGGATGCAGGAGTGGCCAACGCCGCCTCATGAAGAGACCAGAGACCTGGTCTGGTGATGGGGGTGTAGCAGGACATGGTGGCGGACGAGGTAGTCCCCTCTAGACATAGTGAACGGACACACCGGGACCTCATGAAGAGACAAAAAATATCCATTAAAAAGCATCGTGCATACAGAACACCAACACTAACCCTGGGCCGGTTTGTATGTGGGCTTTTTGTCTTTCCCTTGCCCTGTGTTCAGCCACCTTTCGTCCGTCCCATCCTCCCGAATTTTTGCACCCTCAAAATCAAAAGCAAGTAGTAGAAATAAACAGATGGAGAGCAAAAACAAAAAGAGCAAAAAACGAGAGGAGAAATAACCGACCAGAAAGAAACACAAAAATACACGCACACATGAAATAAATGAACCAAAATGACTGGTCTTCTCACACCCCCCCCTCTCCCCTTCCTTCATCCTTCCTGCAGTCCATCTGCTGCAGCTGCTTGCTCTTCTTTCTTTGTTGCCTGGTGCGCCTGACCCACCCCTGTTTAGGAGAAGGGCGTATTGGCAGTCTATTGGTATTCGCGTATTCAGCTTCCTGTTTATTTTCGTGCAGTTGGCTGTCCTTCTGTTGAATATGACGACAAGGAGTGGCAAGAGAACAGAGAACAGAGCCAGTAAAACGAGGACAAAACAGAGGACAAAAATAAATAGGCGATGCCAGAGAGGTCGTGCGTATGATATATCATTCTTCGGATTGCCCGTTCAGCCCCCCCCCTTCCCCTTCGTCCATGACCTCCCCAGGTGTTTGTGGACACAATTTGGTCGCGGTGGATCGGCTGCAGAGTCGTGCGTCGTGGTGCCGTGCGTCTGCTTGTCTCTGCTGCACCGTTGTCGTGCTCCTTTTTCGTTTTCTGTCTTCTCTTTGGCCCATGTCCCAACGCTGTCCTGCAGATGGTGCTCTAATGGTCCACCGCCACGTTTCGCTTCTCCTGCACCTCCCCTTTGTCGCCGTTCCTCATTTCGGGACATGAGAAGGAGCTGGATGAGAGAAATCCGGATATGACCGGACAGGGGAGAGGCAGGCTCCCTCTCGCCTCTTGCCTCTCGCCTCTGACCCATACGCATCCACTATGAAATGTAGCCCGTAGTGGCGTCGCTGGTCAGCTGGGCGGCGCTCCGGCGGGCGTCCAGGAACAGGTCCTCGCACTCCTCCACGTCCTTGATATCGACCTCCTTGCGGCCGTTAACGCGGGCGAGGATGCTTGCGGGGGCCAGCAGCTGCAGGCCGTAGCGCAGGCTGATGCGGACGCCGTGGTTGGCAATCCTGTCAAGCGCCGGCTCAGTGATGGCGACGGCTTCGGTAGCGGCGCGGATGCGGACGATGCGGCGGATCTCGTCGGCGTCGTAGGCGTGGGTGGGGATGATGAGCAGGCGGGCGAGGAAGTCCGGGGGCACGCCGTGGGCAGCGATGAGACTGTCGCTGTGGGTGGCGTCGCCGGTGCCGCGGATGGTGGTCATGCCGCGGTTGGAGGCGAGGACGACGATGGGGGAGATGGGCGACTCGAGGGCGCGGTTGAGGTAGGTGAAGCACTCGACGTCGAGCATGTGGGCCTCGTCGATGAAGAGCACGCCCGGGACCAGCTCGGCGACGCCCTGGTCGATGTACTTGCTGACGACCTTGTTGATTTCGGTGCGCAGCTTGTCGGTGATTTCGGTCATGCGCGGCTTCATGAGCTGGCCCATCATGCTCATGATGTCCTGGCCGCCCTGGGGCCGCGCGTTGGCAACGTCGAGGTCGTGCAGCGTGACGTCCTGGACGATCTCCTTCTTCTTGTGCACCTCGCCCTTGGGAATGGGCACGTACTCCTCGGCCTCGAGGTCGAACTCGGTCGCATAGGCATCGGAGCGGCCGACGCGCTTGCAGGCGCCCGTGTTGGCCTCGATGTAGATGACGTCGCCGACGGTGACGCGCTCCTTCTGGATGGCCTCGTAGATGCTGGGGTCGAGCCGCAGCTTTTTCTGGCCCTTGGCGCTCTTGAGCCCAATCAACAGCGTGCTGATGGTCTTGCCGTAGCCGCCGAGCGGGTTCTCGGCCTCCTCCGGCGTCAGCTCCGTCACCTCGCCCTCGTACACCTCCTTGGTCTCCCGCACTTTGAGCCCGATGGCCCGCCGGAAGTTCTCCATGAGCACCTCGGTCTTCTTGACCTCGGTCGAGTAAATTTCGCTGCCCACAATCGGACAGAAGGGGATCTTGGTGCCCAGTTCCTGGCTGATGGCGAGGGCCAGGGCTGTCTTGCCCGTGCCGGGGCCGCCTGCCAGCATCACGCCGCGTCCGGCCATCTTGTGTGCGCGGATCAGGTCCACCACGACACCGCAGGCCTACACTGTTAGCATCTGATGAAGGTCAAGCTCTGGCAAAACAGACGCTGCTAGATCTCCCTCTACCGCTCCTCCCGCCTCACCTCTCGCGCTATTGCCTGGCCGACAAAGCCAGACGATTGGCGCTCTGCTGTGCCATCGGGCTTGAGGCCGAGGCCCTTGATGTGTGTGTGTGCCGACGTGCGGTGGTCCCGGTTGCTGGTTTTGACCTCGCTGATCTGGACCATTTTGGCGGTGGTCGTCGTTGGGCAGACTAGACCTGTGTGGTTCGTCGGGAGGAAAGGGAAAGGACGACACAGAAGTGAAATGGGCAAGAACAGGTGTTGTTGCGTCAATTCGGGCGCAAGAGATGTGGATAGAGACCGATGACGGTGCGAATGGCGGGCGGTTGGCAAGGGGGATGAGAAACCGTCCAGAAATTTTAGCGAACAAAAGGGAGGCTGGCCGGCGCGACGAAAAGCGTCGCGCGCCGTTATCGATAACGCGTGAGCTATGTGGTCACGTGACAGAACACACTGGGGGAAGAAGGTGCGAATCCTAGCAGCTATTCGTCTACATGCTCTTGGTCAGTAGTAACTGCATCCGTGTATATGTACGACGGCCGCGTTCTGAGTCAAGTGTTGACCGTGATTCTCTATCTATGCTACATGCTACGCTACCCAACCGCGGCTTTTGTGCCTCTCCGAGATCCAATCCTCCGCCCGTACATATCAAACCATCGTTCTCAAACAAGAACGCACGCAACCGCCGTGTAAAAACTCCGCTATGCTGTCCGGATGCTGGGTCCTTCTATATCAGGCGTACATGAACATGAAGGAAGAATGCAGGCGAGGCTGCAAGAAGAATGGGGAATAAGGAAGAACAGGTGCAAGAAAAAGAGACGAAGAACGGGTGAAGAGAAGAGGCAAAGGGCGAAACGAAAAAGACAAATGCAAAGGGGGACAAATCAACACAGTCGCTAGTCATACAAGGCTGTCGCCTTCCGGTTCTTGGTGTCGCCGGCGTTCTTCTGGGTGCTACCGGGGACTCAACGGGCTCTTCCCAGGGCCAGCGGCACGCTTGAGGGCCCGGACCTCGTCCTCCAGCTTGCGCCGCTGCATTTGTTCGGACTGGGGGGTTAGCATGGACACCTAATGAAGCAAAAGCCAAGCAAAAAGAAAAGAAAAGGGAAAAGGGAAAAGAAAGAGAAAAGGAAGAGAAAAGAAAGAGAAAGACAAAGAGAGAAAAAAGCACGAAAACTGCACTCACCCTCAGCTCCTCCTGGAACTTCTTGCGCTCCTCCTTCATGGTGGCGCGGAACTGCTCGCTGAGCATGCTGGCGCCGGCGCGCGTGGTGCCGCCGCCGCTGGCCGGGGCGACCTTGAGCTTCTGGGCGTCGAGCTCCTCCTTGAGGGCGGCGACCTCGGCCTCGAGCTTGTCGCGGACGGCGCGGGCCTCGGCGTCGAGCGCCGCCTTGGCCGCCTGGGCGTCGTCGAGCTGGCCCTCGAGCTCGAGCTTTTCGCGCTCGGCGGCGATGGTGTCCCGCGTGAGGTCCTCGTACTCCTTGAGCGTGCCCGCGAGCTCCTTCTTGAGGCGGTCCAGCTGCGTCTGCAGCTCGCCGTTCTGCGACGACTTGACCTGCGCGGCGACGTCGGCCGCCCGTTGCGCGCGCGATCCGTAGGCGCCGTCGAGCTCCGCCTTGGCGATCGTCGCCTCCGTCTTGAGCTCCACCACCATGGCGTTGAGCCGCTCGAGGTCCTCGTCGCGCGCCGCCGCCGTCTTGGCCGCTTGCGCCGCGCCGGCGGCCGCTGCTTTCTGCGCCTCCTCGGCCTCGCGCAGCTGCGCCGTCAGCGTCGCCACCTGCGCCTCCGCCTTGTCCAGCGCCGCCCGCAGGTCGGCTGCGCGCGCCTCCAGCGCCGCCACCGCTGCGCTCGCCTCCTGGCCGCTGCGCTCCGCCCGTTCGGCACGCTGCATTTCTTCCGCCTGCGCCTGCGCCTGGGCTTGCGCCTGGGCTTCGGCGCGCGCCGCCGCTGCGTCCCGCGTCATCATGGCTTCCTGGGCCTCGTTGAGATCCGCCAGCGCGCGCGCCAGCTGGTCCTGCGCGTTTTCCGCGGCTTCCTGGGCCTGCCGCACATCGGCCGCCGCCGTCTCCAGCTCGCGGTCCTTCTCCGCGTCTGACTTGTTGTTCAGCTCGCGCTGCTGCTTGATCTGCCGCTTCAGCACCGCCTTCTGCTCCTGCAGCTGCGTCGTCTGCGCGTACAGCCACTGCACTCTGGCCGAGAACGCCGCCAGCGAGTACGCCTCGCTGCTCACCATCCCGTCGTTGTCGTTGTCGTCGTCCTCCTCCTCGTCCGCGGCCAGCCCCATTTGCCGCCGCGACGCCTTGCGTTCTTCCCGCTGCTGCTGCTGCTCGGCAAATCCGGACTGCATCACTTCCCACAGACCCGTCAGCGTCGAGTTGGCCTGCTCCGACGCTTGGCGGTCCGCCGACGACGCGTTCGCGGCGTCGGCACTGCGTCCCAGCTCCGCCTCGATCGTGGGCAGCGCCGCTTGCAGCCAGCCGACCTGTGTTGCCACGCCGGCCGCCGACGCCTGGCCCGAAACCGGAGGCAGCGCCGGCAGCGCCACGTTGGCTCCGTACAGAATCCGCTGCATCTGGCTGTTGGCCGCAGCCACTTGTCCCTCCACCTGCGCCAGCACGCCGTCTGCCTCCGACTGTCTTGTGTTGGCATATGCTGCCTCCTCCTGCGCTTCCTGCACCGCCGCTAAGCTCTCGTCGAGGTATCGCAGCTGTGCCGCCAGACTGTCGCTTGCTGCCGGTGGCATGCTGTATCCGCTGTTCTTGTCCGGGTTCAGCCCCACGATCGTTTCGCGCAGCCGGCTGTTGAGCGCGGCCACCTGTCGCTCCACGTCCGCCACCACCCGCTGCCGCTCGCCGTTGTCGCGCTGCAGCGCGTCCAGCTCGAGCCTCATGGAGTCGTTGCTGGCGCGCAGCTGCTCGCACTCTGTCTGCAGCCGCGTGCTCTCGTCCCGCAGCCGGTCGCTCTCTGCGCGCAGCTCCTTGGTCTCCTTGCGGATCGGCGACTTTTGCGGTATTTCAAGCGTGTTTGTGCGTGGCCGGCCCATCGGATCCAGCGGCTGTCCGATCGGCAGGTACAGCGCCCGGTCGTCAAACATCGTGTCGCCGCTCGTCGACATGTCCATATCCATGCTATCGCGGCTGTGGGAGTACGTGTATAGGCTCTCGGGGCTGCCGGGAATCCCGTTGGCTCCATTCACCCCGTTGGCCGCCGGTCCGTCGCTGCGCTGTGCCCTTTTGCGCACCGATGCGCCGTGTGTCAGCTGCAGAATGCCAGCCGTGTGCTGCAGGAGTCGCCGCTGCGGCTCCATCATGCGCTTCTCTAGCATAAACAGCTCGGATGCTAGCTCTTCGCACCGCCGCTCACACGTTGCTCGCTCTGCCTCCGCCTCGCGTCCGGCATCGCTGCCGCTGCCACGGTTGCCTAGCAGACTTCGCCGCGCCCCCGGCCCTGACGGCGAGTACAGCTTGGCCATGGAAATCGCTGCGTCGCGGTACTTCGACTGGATCGCCAGGTTCGCCCGCGTCTGGTCGATGCGCTGCGACAACGACTGGCTCTGCTTCTTGAGCTCGTCCACCTCCTCCTGCGACAAGATCTCCCA
Organism: Graphilbum fragrans; assembly: GCA_001513895.1. Classification (NCBI taxonomy): domain Eukaryota; kingdom Fungi; phylum Ascomycota; class Sordariomycetes; order Ophiostomatales; family Ophiostomataceae; genus Graphilbum; species Graphilbum fragrans. Next base: position 126,134 of record LLKO01000025.1, read on the forward strand.
TTCCCGGCTGTCCGACAGCGCTGTTTCCGTCAACAAGTGCACCTGGATCGGGTCCTTGAGGTCCACCAAAGGCGAGCTCTGTGGCCGGTCCGCGTTGAGCTGCGACATGTTAGCAAGAACCCCCCTCTCTCCACGTCCAAACATTACCCCCCCTACACCACTCACCGGATTGTACCGCGGCCGCTCTGCCTCGAACCCGTTCATCACCTCCTGTCGGTACCCGTTCGCCATGGCGCGTCCGCTCGGCATCACGTCCTGCACGGGCGACATCATCGGCGCTCCGAGGCCGTAGCCCGGCCGCATGCCGACGCCGTTCATAGATGTGTGCGTGTGTTCGTGTATGTCTTTCTGTGTGTGTAGTGTGTCGTCGTCTTCGTGCACGGAAGTGTGCTCGTGCTGCTTCCGTCCAATCGTGTCCCGTCAAATATCCCGTGGTCTCTCCGTCACGACATGATATGACAAAGGGAAAAGAAAGAAGAAAAGCCCAAAGACGAAAAGATCAAAGACCGTAGACGGCTGCAGAATGCACCAAAGCGCCCAGAACTGTCGACCTCAACGTCATCCACAGCATCCGCGTGCCAGTGGAGAGAGAGAGGGAGAGAAGGCGAGAAAGTCGGAGTGTCGTGCGTGCGACCGAAAGAAACTGGCGGGATCTGAGACCGACGATCCAAAAGGGGGCTGGACAACCGCTAAATTTCAGCACCCGGAAGCCAGCGATCGCATTCCACGGCGAGCCTAAGCACCCAAGTGCAGCACAGCAACCAGATGAGAGTGAAACAGCAATGCCAGAGAAGGCGAAAAACGAGGCCGTTCTACCAGCGAATTCCAGACGATGACCAACAAGATGCGCTCACCTCACTTGCATCCGTGCTGTCAGCTGCGCCGAAGGCTGAGTGAGGTCAAAGCCACAGCTGGCCTTTCGCTCTCGCTCAGCGCTGTCCACCGCTACAAAACGCGTGGCTGCCTCCACCCGCCAGCAATCGCCATATAGGGGCTAGCGACGGGGCCTTCAGGGGCCCTCGAACCCACTTTACGCGCCCCCAAGCCCACGACCCCCTCCCCATTCGTACATAAAAGAGCATAAAAAGAGCAAAAGCCCATACCCACTATGGACGTAGACTGCCCATATTGCCCTCATGCTCCCCAAATCCAGTTTAATTTACATATGCATTGGTTGACGGCACCAGTCTGGTCGTTCCGTTTTTGGCATAGTATTGCCCACAACCTATTGCGGTTATCCTCATATGAAGGCCGGCACTCGTAGACCAAGCCAGTAAAACGGGCTCTATTTCTAGTATTCTGCGTCCCCTGTTTGACTCGAATGTCCAATGGTGGCATCACTGAACCTGTGTTTTTGAATCGCACTTTAGTGTCTGCCAAAGGTCGCAGTCGTTTGGCCTGTCGCCTGGGGCCTGCTTTGTCCGTTTGATCTTGATACCGCTCTCCTGCTCGCCTCTTCCTACGAGTACTGTATGTCTACCAAGTTCTGCTACAACAACAAAACGCGATAAGAATCCTACTTGGGATTAGCTTAGCTCGCAGCCATGTCTAAAATATGGCCGACGTCCACAATCAAATAAACTCAACCCGGCAAGGGTCCGAGTTATGCCATTCTCCCCCTGCTAGTTTTTCAATTGCAATATACAGAACAGTAGATCACCTTAGTGCTCATAGTAGCGTCATTGAAGCCTATGAAAAAGCTTTCCGTTGGCTGGTCGGACACATTCCAGCATTCTTTCCATAGCCCATGACGTTGACTAGCTTGAAGTAAATCTACGTCCATATCACAGCTCTGTAGCCAGATGACCTCCAGAAGCCAACTTCGCGACCACGTCGTCCAGCCAAGTCTTGGGAAGAAAAACCATTGCATTCCACATAATCCAGGCTACCGTAAACTCCAAGAGATAGACAAAAAGATAAAAAAACAAAAAAAGACACATGGAAAGAAGAGACCGTGGTCTAGGTCGCCGCTCGTCGCCGCTCAGGTTGTCCGGCCTCTCTGCCCTCGCCGACATCCACCCCGCTGGCCGTTGCAGCGCCATTTTCTCCCTCTAGCCGCCGCCGCAGACCCTCAAACTCGTTGCGCCGCTTGTGCGACCGCTCGCCCACCACCCACCCCGGCACACGCCACCGCTGCAGGCGGTCCGGAAGGATACCGTTCCGCCAGATGTGGCCCACGGCCCAGCCGACCGCCGCGCTGATGAGAGACCCCGGCCACTGCATCAGCGCCAACTGAACCGCCAAGAAATAGCGGTACGACTTGTCCGAGAACGTGATGCCCACAAAGTCGTTGTCCGTGTTCATGTTGCTGTTGCTGCTGTTGCGCCGGCCGTCCGCAGCCGGTTGCGGGGGGCCGGAGGCCGAAAAGGCCACGCGGTACGTGTAGAGCCGGGGCACGATGGCGTAGTACTGCGCCAGGATGGCAAACACCAGCGCCGTCGGGCCGGCCGGGAGGTAGTTGATGCCGTGGAGCGTCAGCGGGCGCAGCGCATAGACGATGAGCGGCGGCACCACCGTGGTCATGAGCGCGCTGACGGCGAGGAAAGACTGCGAAACATGGCACGTTAGCTATCCGCCAGGTCTCGTTTCCTTTTCTAGAGCATCCTGCGCTCTCGGCTCTGCCTGCCAAAAGGAACATACCGCGTATTTTCTCGATCCCCACATCCGCTCAACAACGCGCAGCTGGTAGAGCGTCATGCACGCAAAGAGCACCTCGGACGAGTTGGTGTAGCATAGCTGGTAGGTGAGAACCCGCCATGTCTGATGATACTTTAATATATGCGGATCAATCAGGATGTAGAAGTAGTGCTTGATGTCGAAGAGGCTGGCGCCAACGGAGGCCGATACAAGCCCCAAAACCAGACTGCGGGTGACTTTGGCGTTGGTGAACGACATGGTGGCCGGGGAGGGGTGAAGATCACGCCGTCAGAGTATGTGAAGCTGAGGGGGAGGTCGATAGCAATAGTGACCCGTGAGCGTCGCCTTTCGCTCCAACAAAACTTCTCCACCGAGTATGCGGCTGCTGTGGTCCTCCTCCTTTTTTTGTGTCAAGTTGTGCAGGGAGAAAGTCCACCGTGCCTTCCTCGAGTGTCTGTGGTCTGTCTGCGGCGCACCTGCCACGTTACCCACAAGCCTCCGATTGCTGCCGATATGGAATAGAAGGGCCAGCTCTCTATCGCATGCTGCAGTACTCGAAGATAGGAAAGGGAGCTCGCGGCCGCTTCCACAACGGGAGACCTCTTATGTGCGCTGTGACAAAGCGGGTAACTGCGGTCGGTTTGCTGTCACGGCGGTTCGTGTTTCGTTGGCTAGGAATAGGTGGCAGCTCAACGTAAAGATGGAGAGCTCAGCTAAAGCGGCACATTCGGTCGCCGTTTCGTGGCAGCGCTGCCCCACTAAAAATACCAGCGAACTACCAACCACGTCAGCACGGTCAGGCACTGTGTCCTTCTGTGACTGCCTGTATATAGTTAGTTGGCGACTCGTCAGTGGCGCTCCAGTCTCACCGATGTCACAAGCAAAAAAGGCCGCCAGAGGTCAGCGGCGAGAGTACGACTGAGGAACGCAAAAAAAGGAACGAAAACCGCCCAACAGACCGCGATTCACCGCGCTTCCCAACCACCCCTCTCCCCTCCCTCAATTAGCGACGAGGAACTCTATAAAGCGCTTGGTCCGTTCATCCCATTTCTAGCTGCATCCTGCGCTTGCAATTTGGGAGGAGAAGCCGACCTCCATCAAATACTCGTACACACACACACATCATGTCGGACCTCTACTTGACGCAACTCCATAACTGGATCTCCAGCTCGCCGCCGGCCGAATGGGTTATGCACCGGGTGCGCGAGCTGGTGATCGGAGCCCTTCGCCAGGGCCCCATCCCGAATCACATTGCCTTTGTGATGGATGGAAACCGTCGCTACGCCAGAAATCACAAGATTGAAACTATTGAGGGCCACCACCACGGTTTTGAAGCTCTGGCGCGGGTTCGTATACCTCTTTTTCACGCCTGTATCCGACCTTCCAAGTTAACCTAGGCGGTCTAGATCCTCGAGATATGCTACAAATGCGGCGTCAAAGTCGTCACCGTCTACGCTTTCAGTATCGAGAACTTCAACCGCCCCAAGTTCGAAGTGGACGGTCTGATGGAGCTCGCCAAGGTGAAGCTGGAACAGCTCGTCCAGCACGGCGAGCTTCTGGATACGTATGGCGCAAGCATCCGCATCTTGGGCAAGATGGATCTTTTGCGCCCCGACGTGCGTGAAGTGGCCGAGCGTGCCATCAACGCCACCAAGCACAACACCAGGTAAGCAGCCGCATCCCGGCGCCGGTATAAGAAGAACAAACAAAAAGAGATACAGGGACACGCATGCTAACTGGTCTTCAGGGCGGCCCTGAACATTTGCTTCTCGTACACGTCACGGGAAGAGATTACACACGCGATCCAGTCGACGGTCGAAGAGTACTCGACGCCTCCGCAGCCACAAAGTACGCCGTTTTCCCAGGTGCGCATAAAGCAAAAGATTCTGTCAAAGCAGATGGACAAGCCCGAGCACCTGTCCACTATCCGCGAGACCTCACCGGCGCCGTCCGTCTCGCGATCCGAAGAAATGGCCGAGTCAGTGTCCTCGTCGACCACACTGCCCCCCGACTCGCCGCGGCGAAGCAGCGGCTCTGGTGGCTCTAGCGGCATCACCATCCTGCCGAACCCCGAGAATATCACAGCCGAGACGCTGGACAACCACATGTACACCGCTGGCGACCCGCCCCTGGACATGTTCATTCGGACCAGCAGCGTCGACCGCCTGAGCGACTTTATGCTGTGGCAGAGCCACCAACACACGCAGTTCTTCTTCCTCAAGTGTTTCTGGCCCGAGTTCGACTTATGGCAGTTTCTGCCCGTTCTAGTAGAGTGGCAATGGCGGCAAAAGCAAAAGGAGAGGGACGAGAAGCCACGCAAACACCTCAAGCAGTGGTAGGCGACAGGAGGCTGTATGGTCCGCCTTGTACCATAGTATTTTTTTGTCATTGGCTATATACGCATCGCATGGGTCGACATTTTTTGCTTCTTTGGCCACCAATAGATATCCCGCTACAATCGAATGCTAGCGTCAGAGTACGGTTTTCAGGATCCACCGGAAATCTTCTTTACTGGCCGGCGGCGTCCCCGTCTCAGTCTTTCTAGTTTCATTCTTGTGCTCGGTATGGCAAACCGTTTGTGGGGGAAGGCAGCGAGCTGCATTGGATATGGAGTTTTATGGTGATTCTTGGACTGCCTTTGAGGATGGAGTCCGCAGTATATATGTATGTACATGCGAGTTCATACATGCAATGCACGATAATAATAGCTCCATACTTGTGCAGGCACAAATCAGCGTGCGTTCAATTTTCCAAGCTTTTTGTTTCGTCTTATCTTATCTGTGACGTGTTGCTTTCGGGACTGGAGCTACGAATATCCGAGAAGTGGGGACGGTAGGGGTCCCAGGGGTGTGGGTATAGCCGCAACAGGCGGTTTTGGCGTATGACTGGGCCATACAGAAGGGCCCCGTCGGCAGATCCAGCGCATTTTGGCCGGCCGTGTGGTGAAGGGGAAAGGATCCCACCTGCTCTGCCTCTGCTCTTCGGCTCTCCTCTCTCTCTCTTCACCCCCAGCAAATCTGTGCGTGTGCCAACTCTTCGACGGCTTCCCGAGAGACTGCCTGCCCCTTCTGACGAACAATCAGCGAGCAGCAATGCTGTGACCCAGCAGAGCAGACGCGGAGGATTGCTTCTTTTTGTGCTTTTCGCCTTTCTTCCGCTTTCTTTTGGCCCTCTTTCGTCCCCAACCTCCACGAAGCTGAAGTTGTTCGTTTTCCTCCCCCCTCCCCCCAAATCTTCTTTCGTGCGCATGACAAGCCCTTTCGTCGGGCGCTAGCCTTGTTGCTTAAGGAATCGCAGTGTAGCGCTGCGGCTGTGATTCCGTTCCCCTGTTTTTTTGCCCTTCGGGACTTCGTTTTCAGCCTTCCTTTTTCGCTCGCCCTGCTTTCTTCCGCTCTCGGCGCGCTCATTTTCTCCTCGCCCACCACTCACCGATTCCTTTGTCTCTCCGTCCTAGAATCACTCGCCAACACGCCTCTCGTACTCCGACCATGAAAACCGCGAAACTCCCCCCAGCGGCCTCAGAGGCACCGCCGAATCGACGATCCCAGCCCGTTCGACAGACAAGAACCAATCCGCCGCGGTCTTCGGTCGCCTCCAGTCGTGCCTTGGCGCGAGATGGTCGTGACGGCGCTGCAGGAGCTGGCGGCCATGAACAACCGATCGAGATCTTCCCAGGTGTCACGCACTTCTCGGACGCCATTTCAGCGCTCCCGCGCGAGCTTGTCCGGCATTTCACGCTGCTCAAGGAGGTCGACGCCAAGATCCAGATCCCGCAAAAAGCGCTTTTCAAGCTCGTCGAAGCCACTCTCCGTGTCCCGATTCCCGATACCACTCGCAGCCCCTACAATGCCTCAACCGTACAGGCACCCAGCTCGATGCCCATACCGGCCCAAAACAGCAGCAGCCGTAATGGCGCGGCGGCCGGCTCTGCTCCCGGCCCTGCTTCTACCTCTGTCGCCACCGTTCCTACTACGGTCCCTGCCTCCGGCACCGCTGTCGCCTCTACCTCTACCTCGATGCCGATTTCCTTGCCTCTCTTAGCAGCGCTCCCGGGCAACAATCGAGCCCGAAACGCGGCGGCGATATTGAACATGAATACAGAGGAGGCGGTCGCGAACGCTACGTTTGACACAAGCAACGAAACGCGGCGACGGCTCTACCATCAGGTGGCCATGGAGATCCGCGACATGCTGGTGTCGCTAGAAGAGAAAAACCATGTGATTACGGCCGCCAACGAGGCGCTGAGCAAGCAGCTCACGCGCATCGACGACATCTGGCCACACCTGGAAAAGGAATTCAGCGACGAGGCGCGCTGGGGCAGCTCAACACACTGGGCCTACCCCGAGAACCGGGCGGCCAACCGGGCCAATAGCAGTGCCCAGGCCGAGCGGTCGCGCCGTGAAGCTGCAGCCAGTCTCTCAGCGGCTGCCCAGCAGCTAGCCGACGAGGCAGCAGCTCGTAGCGACGCGCGAAAACAGGCGGTGGCGGCGCGGCGGAGCCAAAAGACGGCCCAGCAAACACACCAGGACTCGGATGCCGATGACCAGCAGAAGCGGAGTGGCGGCGGCGGCAACGGCGGCGGCGGCAGTGGAGGCGGCTCTAAGTCGAGAAAGAACCTGCCCGACACGTCTGGACAAGCTGGAGCTGCTGGGGCCGCTGGCGTCGGCCTTGGTATTTCGGGCGCCGCGTCGACGGTTAACGGCACTGCGTCGACGGCAGCTGCTAAGCGCAGGAAGACAGAAAAGGCGCCCGCTGGCGGCGCGGCGATGGAGCGTGCGTTGAGCGGTGTGTTCGGCGGTACGGCGAACGGCGGTAAGACCCGAACAGCCAGCCCGCGAGGCTCGCCGGCGCCAGATGGCGGCTCCAAGAAGCGGAAAGCTCTTCCGGCGGCTGGAAACCAGGCCAAGAAGAGGTATGTCACGATCCAGGCGCGTGGCTTTCTGGTCTTTTTTCTCTACAAAGCGCTAACAAGCTGTGTCTCTACAGCCGCAATGGCAATTCGGCTGCCTCCTCACCCGTCATTGGTGCTTTCCCTGACGGCGCCAAGCTTCCTCGCGGATCTCCTGCTCCAGTGAGCCTCAGCGGCCGCATCGACGGCACTAGACAACTGAGCAACACAAGCGTTGGCGGCGCCGCTCAAAACGGGACCGCCCAGAATGACAGAACAAGCGGGGCTGCCCCGAACACGAGCGAGAGTGCTGGCCACGCTGGCGTTAAGAACGAAGACGGCGACGGCACCGGCATCTACAATATACCCGGAGGCATTGCGGCTAGTGGAGAGAGCTTGGTGGGTAGTGGCCATGGCATCGGCAGCAGCAGCCAAGGCGACGTTGCTGTCGATGCCAGCGGCAACAATGCTCCTGGAGCTTCTAATGGCATCACCAGTGGAAGCCTCAGCAGCCAAGCCAAGCCAAGCCAGACAAACGCCTCAACTGGTGGAAGCGACAGTGGGAGCACCAAAGGGAGCTCCGGCACAGCTCTGCCGTCGGTGGAAGACGGCGCCCATGCACCGCCGGTGGTGGACGCCGAACACGGCCAAGCAGCACTAGACATGGCCTTGGACAACCAGCTGAACGGCGCCAGTACAGACTCGGCGGCGCCGTCCGCTGCTTCTGCCGACGCAATGGCCGTCGACAAAGAGACCAAAGACGCACCCACAGCCCCGGCGACAGCTTCAGCTTCGGCTTCCACTTCGGCTCCTAGCTCTGGCACTGGCTCTGCTGCATCACCACCCACCTCTGCGTCTCTTTCAGCTGGCGACTCCTCTACAACGTCGGCAACGACAGCAACGACAGCCACGACAGCCACGACAGCCACGACAGATACAGCAGCTACGCCAGCTACAATAGTCACTGCTGCATCGACAACGGACGTGCTTCCACCCACCGATGCCGTCAAGGCCGAAGCGGCGGAGACATTTGTTTCGTCGCGTCGGAGCACTCCGGTTTCAGCAGCGGCTGCTGGGGCCGCAGGCGCAAGCAAGAAAGAGCCAGCCTCGACGGCCGAATCGGCCAAACCGGCAGCAGAGGCTCGGGGAGCCACGCCTTCGACGGCAACTACGGCAGCTGCCACGACGTCGACACCCAGTGTGCCCAGTGCCAACACCGCTTCCGCTGCGGCTGCACCAAAGAAGGAGTCGACGCCACAGCTGGCCCTCCAAACACCACACCAAGCCGCTATGCCCCCCGTTGTCACCACCAAGAGCGGCCGGGCTAGCAAGCCGACAACGCCGGCTCTAGCGACATTTGCCGAGGCCGCCGCCGCTGCTGCCGTCGCTTCGTCGCGGCCGCGGTCAGTACGGGCTGTCGAGTCGAGTCATGGCAATGGAAACACGAGCAGCAGCAGTAGCAGCAGCAGCGGCACGGCTGCCGTCAAGCGAAGCCACAAGAAGGGTGCATCGATCTCGTCGGCTGCTTTGGCCGCAACCCATGCCTCTGGCGACGACAGCCATGGCCATAGCAGCAGCGGCAGCAATGGACACGGCCACGGCCGTAGCCGGAGCCAGAGCCACAGTACCAGCCATCATCTGAGCCAGAGCCAGAACCAAAGCCACGGTCACGGCCACAGCCATAGCCATAGCACCAGCAGTGCCGGCAAGCATGCACTGCAACAACAACCACAGCAGCAGCCAGGCCACCAGTCGCAGCAGCAGCGGCAGAGCCACCAACAGCAGCAGCAGCTGCAACAGTTACAACAGCAACAGATGCAGGCATACGACCAGCTGCACGTGCAAGAGGAAGACGAGGAGGACCCGCTGTACTGCTACTGCAACCGGGTCAGTTTTGGCGAGATGATTGCGTGCGATGCCAAAGACTGCAAGCACGAATGGTTCCATCTAGAGTGTGTTGGGCTGCGGGTGCCACCCAAGACAAGTGGTGAGTTCTTGATCTCTCGTTTGTGTTCTCTGTCCAGCTTACTAACTTGCCAGCCAAATGGTACTGCGACGACTGCAAGAAAAAGCTGAAAGCGGGCGACCGCAAGGCCAACGGACGGTGATGGGTAGCTGGACATGGGCCCTTGGTTTTGTATTACACCGGGGTGCAAATGGACGGTTGTGTGTGCTACGGATCGGATTGGTTTGTTTCTACGTGTGTTTTTTGGGTGTTTTTCCTCTCATTTTGGCCGTTGTTTTTTTTCCTTTTCTTCTTCGCCTCCATTGCCGTTATGCTCGGAAGCAACGGGGAGCGGACACACACTTAAATGGTGTGTATTTGGGCATTCAGAAGTGCTGCATTTGAACGCACTTGTTCAGTGGGACTTTACATCTTCATGGCTGTTTAAGACGTCACATTCGACGCATCCTCTGCATACAAACACGAGTCCATTTCACAGTATGGAAAATCAAGGTGATGCGTGAAGTGTGGAAAATACGTACATCTGGGCGAGTCCGTCTAAACGGAATCCGGAACCAACGGGGGAGGCCGACTGTGACTGACCAGTAAGAGTCAATGGAGCACAGTCCATGTGTTTTGGCCGCGGTTTCTTTGTCTGGCATGCAAGCGGCGAACGGAGTATACAACGGCGCCCGTCAAAGCCAGCGTTCGCGCTTTGTCATTGTGGCGCAAGGTGCAGGATGACCCGTGCACGTGAACACTTTTCTGGTAGATCTAGCTATGGCACTAAGTCCGTCGTACAGTCATAGCTCCTGGGCCCGACAGGGAAAAAAAAGGTGAAAAAAAGAAGCCAAAACAGAAAAAAAAGACGGCTATTTTCTCGTACTACGTAACAGCCAGCAAAGAAAGACCGGATGGCGGCGGCTTGCTGCGGCTTGGCAGCTTTTTGCCTGTCCCGCCATAGGTCATCCTTTCCAGCTACTCGTAGTGTTCGTATGGAGGGCTCAGCGCTCGTCGGCCCCTGCGTTTAGGCCGAACGCTGTCTCGCGTTTCCGAGAGGATGTGCTAGGCTCCGAGCTTCCCCATGCGCCTTGCTCCTTCCCCCCTGACTCTTTCCTTTTTTATACTACGTAGTGACTGTTAGATGGGTTTTTCCTGATGCACATCTGTTGATAATGACAATCAGTCAAGCCCACCTCCAGAGACAAGAGAGATCTCAATACTGGCGCCCCAAGATAGATCGAGCGATATCGCACCAGGCTCCACCAGCCTCCTGGGACCTCCGTTGTCGCAACACCACTTATACGCTCGGCCAGAGAGCTCTCTGGCGTGTGAAATACGCGTTTGTTCCTTGTCTTTTTCGTGGCAGCGAGCGATATGACGAGAAAGTCTGTCGCAGCTGGGGAGCAAAGCGGATCGACACGGAAGAGAGATACGAGCAGAGAGACAAGGGGGTGGAGGAGGACTGGCTCCGTAGTCGTATCTGGTTCTCGTCCTTCAAGGGATCTGATATGCCCAATCGGCGACTGCGTGGCTGCAATGTGCGTCCTGGGCAGTTTCCATTACGTTGGCGTTGAGAGAGATAGGTGGTCTCGTCAGGAGGGGAAGACGGTGGGAGAGAGACGCAAGGACGGTGAAGGAGTCATCGGATGCCAAGATTCCGCCATGGCAAAGTCCGTTTCTGAGCAACAACCTGTGTGGCCAAGGAGGTGCGTGGAATGTGGACAAGCAGGGCGAGGGAGACAGAGAGGAGAGCAGGAGGGACAGGCGCAGCAAATAAAACACGGGGCAATGAGCGGCTGCATCATCAAACGTGGCCGTTGGGCCTTTCACGGCTGGCTATAAAGTAATTCTTGAATAACAAAAACCGCATGAGTGGTCAGCGCTGGGGTCAGGACAAAAAGCCTGCTCCAACGGCCCGGGTCCCAATACCGTGCTCGTATCGCATAATGGGATGCTGTTGTTACGCCTGTTGCCTCGTGCGCATGACGGCTTTTGGCTAGGGCGGCTGTAATTGGGCCATTTGGCTTTTTGGCTGAGCTGGTTGGCATTCTATTAGCAAATCGCGAGCCAATGGTTGACGCAAGATCCGCTCGGCGTTTGCCCAAAAGCAGAGTCCGTGGCCTTGTGCTCAGGTGACGCAGGGGTTTTCTATTACTTCATAGCCCAGCCTACTGTATTAGTGGTCTGCCGCTGTGCACGCGCTGTACTTATACGTGTACGTACTCATAGTCCGTACGTCGTACGGCCTGAGGGGCCTCCAGTACCCGTAGTCTATGGGGCGTTTCGCCCCTTCACTAATTTTTGCTGCCGTCCGGTCTAGTTTTTTCTGTTTTCTGTCTTTTTTTTTCTTCCCTGTCTTCCCTCGCCTGCCCTTTTTTTCCCTTTTCCTCGCCTTACCCCAGACTAACCGCTGCAACCTCAGCTGCGAAACCGCTCTGACCAGGCGAGCTAATCCAGACGATCTGAGGCGATGACGGCGCTCAGAGCCGTGTCGTTTTCTGCGTAGACTGCGTGGATCCTGGGATCCTCGTGTATTATTTATTGGTGGCCCGTTCCCCCTCGACTTATACCATCCAACGCCACACCACCTGTTGCCCAGAAATCCATCTACCCTACGAATCCTCCGTAGATCCATCGAACGCCATCTCTCCGTGTTTTGACGTATAGTCGGACGGTCTGTTGCTTTTTCACATCTATCTCGCTGACTCTTATTTACTGTCTTCTTGTTTTGTTATTTGTCTGCTCTCAGAATTAGCCGCTCGCGTCAGTTCGATTGTTGGAATCGAATCTCGCCTTCGCATACCCCTGCCGCCCTCCAGCCTTGCTATTACTGTTCTACGACCGAGCGCCCGTCTCTTGCGGGGAAGAGCTTCCACTTCGGCTGCTGTGGTGTTTTTGAGTCAGAAGACAGTCGCGTGGTAGACAAGGATTATTAGTCCAGACAAGAGGAGGCGAAAAGAGAAGGGAGAGACCGAAAACCCGAGAGGCACAGGGGACAGAAGAAAAGAAGAAGAAAGAAAAATAACGGGGGGGCTTAGACGGAGTGCCGGACATAGAGGCCAGAGCCGAATACGCTTCCGGCCGGTGTCCAGGAAACCGAGTCACGAGAACTCTTTTGGCAGTTTTTTCCTCTTTTTTCTTTTTTCCTACCTTTACTTTGTGTCCATAATTGTCCAGAAATATAAACAGACAGATCGGGAAAGTGCAAAGGACCTTGTGTTCTTCCTTCCTGTTCTCTCTTGTTGCTGCCTTTCCCCTCTTCTGTTTGCCACAAAGCCGCCAATCTTGTTACCTAACAAGACGACTATTTGACTAATAGAAAGCTCCTCCTCCTCTTACTCCTCTTATACCGCAGCGCTTATACCGACGTCTCTCTCACGGCCAGCTCACACACACATACAAACACACATATCACCCTCCACCTGCTCTTCTCCTCTCATCTTATTCTGCATACTGATTGCATATTGCAACGACGCCATCTCTGTCATTCACACCGACATTGCAGCCAGCCAATTTCTCGCAACCAAACCACAGAGCACTCCAAGAATTGTCGCCTGTCTTCCCTCCACACCCCCTTGTTTCCCAGATATCTCCTATCCAACAGGCCATCACACCATACAGCAGCAGCACAGCTACGTGTCTCATGCAGGCTGCCATGAGCAAGATGTCCAAGGCCTGTGAGGAGCGGTCGCCCTCGCCGGCGTCCGCTCTGGGCCGGTCCTCCTTTTCTTCCATCCGTGAGCGCGATTCCGACTACGCTCAAACCTTTACTCTCTCCAAGATCTCTTCCTACAGCAACATTGCCCACCAGCGCCACCAGCGGTTCACCCAGCTTGCCGACGAGCTTGCTGTAGCTGACGAATACGCCTGCTCTACCGCCACAGCCTCGCCTGTCAACCCTTCCTCTCCCTCTCTCCTCCCCAACGACAGCTTCACAGGACTCTGTGGCAGCATCGGCTCTCTCGAGCTGCAGAAGACCATTGCCGCCTCTGCTGAGGATGCTATGGACATCGACGAGGATGTGCCATGGACCCAGCAGCAGCCCCTTGAGGCACTGCCACAAGAGATCTACCGTAAGTGATTATAGTATTCACTAGTATTTATTCGTTGTGTATGCTAACCTCTTCAGAACAAATCGTGGACTACTTGGTGCTGGACACCCCTCCCAATGGCATTGACCGCCGCAACGTGGATCTCTCGTCGCTGCTGGTGACTTCCCGGCCGCTCTATAGCAAGACCTTGCAGACGGTGTACCGACGTGTGGCCATCCCGCACTCGCGCATCTTCCAAAAGTTTCTGGCTCAGGTCAATGCAGACCCGATCCGCGGCTCGTGGGTGCGGCGGCTCGACTTTTCGCACTTCAACCCCGTCAGCCTCTTTTCGAGTGCTAGCGAGCGTGAGGCGGCGCGCAACCTGACGGCCGAGACGCTTCTCCGGTGCCTCAGCCTCACGACGCACCTGCAAGAGTTCCTAGCGCAGGACTATATTGACACCGACATTAGCAAGGAGGTGCTGCAGAAGCTGTTCACGGGTCTGCCAAACCTCAGGGCGATCGACCTGTGCGGCTGCTCTTCGGTGTCCTTCCGCAACGCGTTTGGCGCCTTTACGTCCGAGGCCCCGGCGGCCTGGGGATGGCCGGCTACGTTTGGCATTGAGCGGCTGTCGCTGCACAAATGCCTGACGCTGCCGTCTTCGACTTTCGAGTTCCTGCTGCCCAAGCTGGCGCGCGTGACGCACCTGGACGTGGCCGGCACGCGCATCACCGATGCGGCACTGCACAGCATTCCGGCGACCGCGCGGATCTCGCACCTCAACCTGGCCAAGTGCTCGCTGTTGACGGCCGAGTCCGTGCTGGACTTTCTAGCCAACCATCCCGCGGTCAACAACGGCAGCCTCGTGTTTTTGAGCCTCGGCTTTGATGCGGCGACGTCGCAGATGCTGGACACAGGTCACGTTTCGCAGCTGCTCTCGATTCTGCCCCCGACGCTCAAGTCGCTGAGTCTCAAGGGCAGCAAGATGGATGCGTCGCACGTTCCGCAGCTGCAGGCGATGAGCAAGCACCTCGAGGAGCTGGCACTTGGCCGCTGCCTCAACCTAGGCGACATCAAGGCCCTGGTGGTGCCGCCCTCTCCTTCCTCTCCCTCGTCCTCCTCGACGGAAGAGAGCCACTGGGAGCCGCACGCGCTGCGCTACCTGGATCTCTCAGACATGAGCGCCGACGAGTTCGACGTATCTTACTTTTACATTGACAGCCACCTGCTGGGGGCCGAGTCGGGCTCGCTGGAGGTGATTGAGGTCTGCGAAGACGTCTTCAAGCGCGTGTCCAAGTCCAAGGCACCGCTGGTGCGCAACGGGTGGCGGCAGTCGGAAATCGGCGCTCGGTCGTGGCTGGTGCGAGGCGCGCCGTCTCTGCCGGCGGCGCCGTCTCTGCCGGCGGCGCCGTCGCGGTCGTCATTCTCTGGCTCGACCATCTCGAGTGGCTCCTTTGCCATGGAGAATGGCCAGCGGCCGTGGAAGATGGGCGCGCAGTCCTGGGGCATGCGCAAGATTCCCGTGGCCCACGCCAAGGTTGGCGGCATGTACGGCTCGTACATGTTTGGGCGGAAGCTGTAAGCTATGTGGAAATCTAACGCTCTTGATGGGCAGGATGATCTTGATCTTGAGCGATGTTGAGCTATGATCTTTTCATATGTTTTGTTCCTTGTTGTTTCTTGGTTTTACGGCTGTTTTCACTTATTCTCCTACCTCACAAGAGCGTGCTTTTGTTTGTTTGCATGAACTGGAGCGAGGGTACAAAACGGGAGAGATTTTTTGCGTGGCATGGGCAAAAAAAGAGAAGACATGAAGAGACGACATGACTCGGATCCAGCGTTCAGCAAAACTACCAAGAGGCGTTTATGTTTTTTATTTATTTTATCGTTCTGTACATAGGGAGACTTTTTGGGTGACGCGGCGTTGTGCAGAGCATCGCATAACGATAATGAATTAGTATATAATGAATGAGTTAGATGCAAGAAGCGAGAGTACGAAGTGAGTTCGTATAGACATGTGTAGGAATGCAGACGCGACCATGTACAGGTACTTTGCGCCGTACTTGTGGCGTATGTGGCGGTGCTGCGGCCTCAGGCATAAACCAAAAGAGGACTAGCGTGCAAGATATCCCGCAGGCTACGACCCATTGGCTCCCTGCGGCAATAGCTATCGTGTTTCTCCTTCCTTTTCCCTCACTCTAGTATTCCCTCAAAGCTGTCCTCGCCATCAGCCCCCCCGCGGCGAGCTGTTCTTCCCATTCCTTGTTTTGTTTCCTTGTCACTCCTTGTCCTTTTTTATTTCTTGTATTTTTCTTCCCTTTTTTTCTTTTGCACCGTCAAGATGGCGCCGGCCACGGGGGACACGCCGTTCCGCTCGGCGCAGATGAGCATGGTGCAGCTCTACATTTCCAACGAAATTGGCCGCGAAGTGGTCAACGCCCTGGGCGAGGTTGGCCTAGTGCAGTTCCGAGATGTGGGTGATGCTTTGTGTGGTGGATGGGATGAGAGATGGTGGCACTGAGCCAAGGCAGGATGCTAACGGCGCGCAATAGCTCAACGGCGATGTCAACGCTTTCCAGAGAGCGTTTACGCAGGAGATTCGCCGCCTCGACAACGTGGAGCGGCAGCTACGTATGTGCTTGGATCTCATTGAAAGCAGCGCGCGCTCGTACTGACATGGACTATGATGCAGGCTACTTCGCGGCGCAGATGGAAAAGGCCGGCGTGCCGCTGCGCAAGCTGGACCTCGACGTGGAAAGCTTGGCGGCGCCGAGCACGGCGGAGATCGACGAGCTGACGGAGCGGTGCCAGGGCCTCGAGCACCGCATTTTCCAGCTCAACGACAGCTACGAGACGCTGAAGAAACGCGAGGTGGAGCTGACGGAGTGGCGGTGGGTGCTGCGGGAGGCGGGCGGCTTTTTCGACCGGGCGCACGGCAACGTGGACGAAATCCGGGCCTCGACAGAAGGCGCGGGCGGCGATGCGGACGACGACGCGCCTCTGCTGCACGACGTGGAGCAGCAGGAGCGCGACAACGACGACGGCAACGGGCGCCAGCAGGCGTCGTTCTCGGGGCTCAACATTGGCTTCGTGGCGGGCGTGATTGCACGGGACCGCGTCGGCGCTTTTGAGCGGATTCTGTGGCGCACGCTGCGCGGCAACCTGTACATGAACCAGTCGGAGATCCCGGAGCTGCTGGTGGACCCTAGTACCAACGAGGCGGTGGCCAAGAACGTGTTTGTCATCTTTGCCCACGGGCCCGAGATCCTGGCCAAGATCCGCAAGATCTCCGAGTCGCTGGGCGCCGAGGTCTACTCGGTCGACGAGAACAGCGATTTGCGCCGCGACCAGATGCACGAGGTCAACGCGCGCCTCAGCGACGTGCAAAACGTCGTGCGCAACACGCAGATCACGCTGGACGCCGAGCTCGAGCAGATCGCGCGCTCGCTGGCCGCCTGGATGGTGCTGACTAGCAAGGAAAAGGCCGTCTACGACACCCTCAACAACTTCTCCTACGACCGCGCTCGCCGCACGCTGATTGCCGAGGGCTGGTGCCCAACCCACGACCTGCCGCTAATCCGCTCGACGCTGCAGGACGTCACCAACCGCGCCGGCCTCGCCGTGCCCTCCATCATCAACGAGATCCACTCCACCAAGACGCCCCCGACCTACCTCAAGACCAACAAGTTCACCGAGGGCTTCCAGACCATTGTCAACGCCTACGGCACGGCCACCTACCAGGAAGTCAACCCGGCGCTGCCCGTCATTGTCACCTTCCCCTTCCTGTTTGCCGTCATGTTTGGCGACTTTGGCCACGCCGTCGTCATGCTGTCCGCGGCCCTGGCCATGATCTACTGGGAGAAGCCGCTGAAAAAGGTCACTTTTGAGCTGTTCGCCATGGTTTACTACGGCCGCTACATTGCCCTGGTCATGGCCGCCTTCTCCGTCTTCACCGGCCTCGTCTACAACGACGTCTTCTCCAAGTCCTTCACCTTCTTCCCTAGCGCCTGGGAGTGGGACGTGCCGCCCAACTACCAGGGCGGCGCCACGCTCACAGCCAAGCTCAACGACCGCGGCTACCGCTATCCCTTTGGCCTCGACTGGATGTGGCACGACACCGAGAACGACCTGCTGTTCAGCAACAGCTACAAGATGAAGATGAGCATCATTCTCGGCTGGGCCCACATGACCTACTCGCTGTGCTTCTCCTACGTCAACGCCCGCCACTTCAAGCGCCCCGTAGACATCTGGGGCAACTTTGTGCCTGGCATGATCTTTTTCCAGTCCATCTTCGGCTACCTCGTCATCTGCATCATCTACAAGTGGTCCGTCGACTGGGTCGGCGAGGGCCGCAACCCGCCCGGTCTGCTCAACATGCTCATCTACATGTTTCTGCAGCCCGGCACCCTCGACATCCGCCTCTACCCGGGCCAGGAGCACGTCCAGGTCTTTTTGCTGCTGCTCGCCTTTGTCCAGGTCCCCATCCTGCTGCTGTTCAAGCCGCTCTACCTGCGCTGGGAGAACAACCAGGCCCGTGCCCGCGGCTACCACAGCATCGGCGAGCCACGTGCCCATGTAAGCGCCCTCGACGATGACGACGACGACGACGACACTGCTGGCCACACCACCAGCAGCAGCACCGCCGGCAACGGCACCCTCAACGGCCGCCACGGATCCTCCGCCGGCAACGGCCGCGTGAGCGTCAGCAGCGATGCCGAGGGCGTCGCCATGCTTGCTCATGGCGGCGGCGGCGGCGATGACGACGACGAGCACGAGGAGTTTGAGTTTAGCGAGGTCATGATTCACCAGGTCATCCACACCATTGGTGAGTATTTTTGGCGTTCTTATGGATTTGTTGTTTTACGCACTGTCCCATGCTAACCACCGCTAGAATTCTGTCTCAACTGCGTGTCGCACACGGCCTCGTACCTGCGGCTGTGGGCGCTGTCGCTAGCCCATCAGCAGCTGAGTGCCGTGCTATGGTCCATGACCATGGCCCCGGCCCTGGCTATGAAGGGCGTCGTCGGCGCCATTGCCCTCGTCGTGAGCTTCTTCATGTTCTTCAATCTCAGCGTCATCATCCTCATCATCATGGAGGGTGTGTCGGCCATGCTGCACTGTGAGTGTTTTCCTTCTTATTCACGGCTACAAGAAGACAGCCACGCTAACAATACAGCGCTGCGTCTCGCCTGGGTCGAGTCCTTCTCCAAGTTTGCCGAGTTCAGCGGCTGGCCTTTTGCGCCCTTCTCCTTCAAGCAGCAGCTTGAGGACTCAGAAGAGCTCAAGGAGTACCTAGGATAACCGGTTTTGGCTGCTTTTGTTTTGTTTCTGCTTTTTTGCGTGTTTTCTGCCTGTGTTTTTACCCCTTGATCCCTGTCTAGCCAGGGAGAAGGGGCGTGTTTTGTTACTGGAGGCGCGTGCTGCATTACACCTCCTGGCTGTCGCAGCAGTAGAATACTGTGTATGGGTCTGCCTGCCGTCTTGCCGTGAAACTAAACCGTGGGTTCCTTCTGGGGCGGGATAGGGCGGTCTCGATGTCACTGTACGCTGTTATTGTCCTAGCTTGTCTCTTTTGTTGCTTGTTTTTTTCGCATGTTCGCTGCTGTTTGCGCGGCAGCTCATATTTCTAATTGTAGCATTATCCAATCTAAAGTCATATATCACCGTGTTATTGCATATGCCGGCCCGTTTGTTCTAGGAAATATCGTCTCTTCTTGCTCCTCCAATAATGTTGTGAATGTTGTGGGTAGTTGCTCAAGTGCTACTGCTACTTCTATCACTAATCGCAATACAATCAAAGGAATATGATATATCATTGTTTGAATTCTCCGGGGACACAACAGCTTTGAAGCGTAGTGAAATCTAAATGCAGGTATCTCAATTTCTTTTTATCCTTTCTCTCCTGAAGAGCAGACAAACAACTCCCAAAAATCTAGACATAAAAAACAAAGCACCTCTCCGCCCTCAACTCAAGGTAAAGGGGGCCAATAGTGCGCAAACGCCCGAGTATGCGATGCCAATCCTCTTCATGCGGATCATGTCTACTACCTCCAAGATGGTGACAAATGAAAATGTGAACGACTGTCCGGAATAAGGAAAAATAGAAACAAGTATTAAAATGCTCATAGGGGTATAATCAAAAAAAAGCCAAAATCAACAGAACCCAAGAGATAGGAAATGGTGTTAATAAAAGTAGGCCCAAACCGCACAATCAAACAGTCATCGGGGTGTCAGCCTCAGGAGCCACCACTTCCGGCTCGTAGACCAGCTTGCCCCAGACACGCCAGTGGAGAACACCCAGATGGGCCAGGCGGGTAGCCATATCCTCAATACCCCCGTCTTCGCGAGGATCGATGGGGCGGTTGTTGCTGTTGTTGCGCGAGACCATGGCAGCAGCAGCAGCGGCGGCAGCGGCGGCAGCCGTGGCAGCGGCAGTGGTGGCTTCCGGAGCCCGCGCCGGAGCAGGCTGGATGCGGCCACCAGCAGCCACGACAAACAGACCCACGCTGGGCATCGCCTTGAAGTCCTTGACGCGGCGCGCCATGGCAGACAGAAGACGCTCCCGGAAGTTCCGCTCAACCTCTCGCTGTAGCGACAGCTGCGAATCATGGCGCATAGCCGCCTTGAGGCGCACTTCCACCTGCTCAAGCGACATAGAGTGCGAACGGCTGGCGGATGTCAAAGTGCGATAGATCTCGACAGCCATCTTGGGCCGCAGATCTTCCCAACGCTGCGCCGGTCGCGCATTGGGCGACGCCGTGTGGAGAAGAGCAATCAGCCGCGAGTACAGCTCCTGGGAGCGGCGACGAACCTCGGCAAACTCTGCAGGCTGCTGAGGAGGTGCAATGCCGCTAGCAGCAAACGCCGGGATGGACGACACCCGGGCAGTCGAGCTGCGAGGCGACGACGACGGCGAAGGCGAACCGCAGGCGCTAAAATCCATACTGGCAGGGCGAGAAGAGCTGGGTGAGGCAGACACAGTTGACATCGGAGGAGTGTTGAAGTCGAAGTCGGACGTGGCCGATGCCGTCGACGCAGTGGTCCAGCGCTTGTTGGCCGGGCTGGTCTGAGACTGTGACTGAAGATAGGAGGGGATGGTCAGGGGCGAGAGGCGTGACTGGGCAGCGGCGGCAGCGGCGATCTCTTCGGCCTCGGCACGCTCGTACACCTTCATGCAGATTTCAATGTGGATGGCGTCAAACATGTCGGAGCGCAGCTTCAGCATGCGGTCCTCGTCGAACAAAAAGGTGTTGGGCACCTGCTTAGCGTCGACAGAGGGGAGCAGCAGCTGGCAGAGAGCGGTGAAGAAGACAGCCATCTCGCCAAAGGCCTGGCGGTGGCGCACGCTAGGCGCGGCAAAGTCGTGTTTCGCCTGCAGATACCAACGACAAGCATCGGTAATAGACATGCGGCGGCGCTGGATCTTCTTGGCGAAAAAGTGCTGTTCAAAGTGGACGGTGTCGTCGACCAACAGCGGACGGAGGCAGCGGATCTGGTGGTTGGCCACATCCAGCTTCATGGCCTCGAGAACGCTTAGCAGGCTGCACATGCCGCGCACCAGCATGTCGACGTCGTTTTCGCGGTTGCCGGTGCTCAGCTCGCGGTACATCTCGTCGACCCAGTCGTCACGCATCGGAGCGCAATGCAGCTTCAGCACGTTGGATAGCCACAGGGCCAGCTTCTCGAGGTCGACCACGCCGCGGTTGAACTGTTGCATAAGCAGCGGCACGTTGAGGCCTTCGTTAAGCATGTCGCGGTCGCGGGCCGGAACTAGCGTTTGGATGATATCGCGCACAGCGTTCAGCAGGGCCGGCAGGCACCACTCGTCATTGGCCCCATGCTGGCGTTGAAACTCATCGCGGTTGGTAATGAATTGGATGAGCTCATTGCGCAGCGTCTCCCAGAATTGCAGTGCCTTCTCCTGCTTACGACGGCCCTTCTCGCCGTCCAGGTTAGGGCGGAAGTGCAGCTCTGGGTCGAAGTTGATATCGTGCCGCAGCTTAGGGTTGTGGATGATCTTGCCAACATCCAGCTCGCTGAGCGTGGCCTTGGTGACCGGAGGCTCGATTCTGTGAGAACGCACCGCTTGTTGCTGCTGCTCCTGATGCCGATAATGATGAGAGTGGCGCGAGTGTTGGTGACGGTCCGCGGTTGCCTGCTGGGATGACGGTTGCGGTGGTGGTTGTTGTGGTTGTTGCTGCTGCTGCGAGCTGCGGTGGGAGTGGTGGTGATGGCGCGAGTGTGGCCGATCGGACTGAGTCTGAGCCTGTGATGCTGACGAAGCCGCCTGCTGTGTCTGGCGTTCGAGGGCCATCTTATGGCGCCGGAGGTGCTCTTCGAAGATCTCCCTCCGCTGTTGCTGATGCAGGCGCTGTGTGATATCCTCGTCGTCGGCCATCTGGATTTCGGGAGACGGTGGAGAGAGCAGCTGCTCGTGTTGGTGGTGCTCGAGAGGTGACTGACGCTGCTGCTGAGAAAAAGGCGGTGTAGAATGGCGCAGAGCCGACTCTGTTACCGGCTGGCTTGGGCGGTAGGCCATTGTTGGCGGTGGAGTGCCGACAACGGGGGGAGTTTGGGTTCCATTGGCAGTGCCAGTTGACCTAGGATCTTGTTCCGACGGGATGCCACCTCCAAAGTCGGACGCAACGTCGTCAGAACGCACTGGAGTGCTCCTGACCTCGGTCTTGGATTCGGCAGCGCCGGCATCGGTCTCCGGCTGTCCGTGCGGGTGGCCAGACGTCAGCGTGCTGTCAACGCCGCCACCAGCTCCTTGGTCGCTCATGGTGAAGGTGGTGATGGTCGGGATCCCAATTTTTTTTGTCGGGTTTCAATGCTTCCGATCCGTACGCCAGCCCAGCTGGAACCAAGGGCAGTCGCAATGGGGTGTGAGATTGAGGTAGGGAGTAATTAAGAGAGAAGAAAGAGAGGCACAACAAGGGGCAGGAGTAGGAACGGCTCCAGACGCGAGAGGGCAATTATTAAACGAGGTAAATAGAAAAGAGAGAGAAGCAGGAAGACGCCAGCTCAGCCTGAATGCATACCCAGTTAGCCTTATATATCATCAGCAAGCGATGTGTTGTTCCATGTCATGACAGCGAGGTGAAAGAAAGAGAAAAGAGAAGAGGAAACGAGACGAGTAGAGGGGAGAAGAGAGAGGAGAGAGGAGGGAGAGGAGAGAGGAGAGAGGGAGGGGAGAGACCAAAGGGCGGATGTAGTAAGAGAGGAAATGTGAATAAGACGAAGAGGAAAAAAGGGTGCAAGTCATGGACGCAGACAAAAGCCGAATAAAATATAGAGAAGATGCGAACAGCAGGACCAGGAGAATATAACAAGGGCTGCCGCCGGTGCAGGCAGCTCTGTGGGGACTGTTGGGGACTCTGGGGGGTGGGTGTGCGCCAAAAGGGGAGTGGAACAGGCTGCACACCGAGAGAGCTAGAGGAAAAAAGAAGAGAAACACACAGTTCAGGAAAGGGGGGAGTGCAGGAGGCAGCTGCGACAAAGAGGCGAAATAGTGTAAGCGTGGAGATCTTTAGGTCTCTACAGACAATGCGGGCGGGCACAGAAGGACCGTGAGCTTGTGGGGGAAAGTCCAGCGTCAAGCCATTGCCATTCATTCAGATCCAGTTCAAGTTGCAGTGCCAAAGACAACGCATGAGGAGCACGCTGTCTCTGGCAGGATGGATCGGCAGATGTGACTGTCGACGCCAAACTCTGTGCGGAGCTCCTGTGTGTGCTGGGACGATGCCTCGCAAAATCTATTCGCAGAAAAGAGTTCGGGTAGAGGGGGGAAGACAACACTGAATGGCAGATGTGCAAACGCAGCAAGAATGGAGATGCAAACAAAGCGCCTTTAGTGAGGCTATCAGCAGCGTTACAGCTGTGTACATTAGTTACATACCTGTGCTGGATCCAATGTTCAGTCCCTGTTTCCGGAGAGACACAACGGCCCAGAAGCAAAGGGCGAAAGTGGTCGACTGGAATGGTGCCAAAGGCAAAAAGGTGGATTCGTAGGTGTGAGACCCTTTCTATGGTGTCTAATGTCTGTCGAGTGTCGTGCACTGGGATTGGGACTCGAAGGTCGTTTGCTTTCTTTTTTCTCCCTTTTTTCTTTTCTTTGATGATGCTGGACAGTCCGTCGATCACTCGCTTGCAGCAGTGTGGTGATTGTCGGCGCGAAGGAGCTAAAGAAAAAGAAACTCCCCAAGGGCGGAGCGTGGGCTCTCGTTCTATGTGTTGTCTAATTCGTGAAATAAAAGAGTGTGGATGTGGTGGTGCAAGAGCGAATAGAAACGAAAGAAACCGAAACCAAAATTAAAAAAAAAGTCGTGCAAGTTCTGGAGTATAAAAGGAGAAGAAGAAGAAGAAGAAGAAGAAAAGAAGCTGTGAAATAGAAAGAAGAGGCGGCTGGAGAGGGGTGTAAATAAGACAAGAACGTCACTCTACCCCATTGGCAGGAAAGGAGTAGAAAGAGGTAAGGCAAAAATCTAGATATGGAAAAAGGAGCTTGAGAACAAAGAATTGAGGCGTCGTCTCGAGGTGAACGGGAATTCCGGGGTCCAGAACGCAGCTCCGAAAAGAGGTAAGCTAGCGGAAACAAGAGCGCGCCAGACGAGTGAAGCTCAGCAAAAAAAGGGGGACCGTTTCCAGGCGGAGGGCGGATACAGGGAAACAAGCAGGAGGCGAGGGAGAGGAGAGGATATCAAACGTCAGGGACGGCCAGTGAGTAGGGCGGGCCACAAAAGAAGGCGGAGAGAGAGAGGGGATGTGGTGAGAAAGGAGTGGCTAAGAGAAGTGAGAAGATGGAGCAGAAAAGAAAGAGGGAGAGAGGGAGATGGATTCGAGGGAGCGGGAACACACAATTATAGACAAAAAGACAAGTGAGAGAGTGTGTGAAGTGAAAGAGGGGGGTGGGCAAGATATATGGCCAACAATGGCAAGGAATGACAAGAATATAACAAAAACGAAAAAAGGGCAAAATGGAAGACGAATCAGATGGAGGAGTCGGTCGAGAAAGAGGCAAAAAAAGGAAATCGACCAGAAGGAGAAGGAAAAAAAGATGAGCAAGCCAAACACAAGTCGCCGTCCAGAAGTAGCAGACGCCGCCGTCGTCAGAAGGGGGAAGGTGCACACGGACACCCACCTTCTGTCCGTCAGGCGCGAATGCGCCAGGAAGCTACGACTAGCCGCAGCAAGGTGCAGGTACTTCATGCTGTCAATGCAGGCAGGAGCGAGCAGGTGCTCTACTTCGCTCAGCAGTACACTACTGGTCCCCTGGCCAGCGATGGGGGTGTGAGCGAGGTGGCAGGCAATCGGTGGTGGCGCGATTTAGTGGAAGGGCGCTGCAAGTACGTATATCTTACCCGAGTTTAGTCGGCGCGACTAAGGAGTACGAGTAGGTACTTCGCTACAGTCAGCTACCTGCACTACAAGACGATGCGTATATCTTACCTGCCCTTACGGCGGCACGCTCCTGCCCCAAAAGCCCCTCGGCCACAGCGTCACATAGCCTGTACACCCCCCCACCCCCTGTTAGCGACACGCCCCCTGCGCGCTGAGGAACGGCTGGCCACGAGTCCTGTTGCAAGCTATGGGGCCTAGATACGGAGTCGGTACGGAGTACTTTTGCTCGTATGTATTGCTGGGTACGGCTTCATACGAGTGCGACGACGCTTGGCCACCACGCTTTGATACGATGGAACTGGCCCGGAGCCGGCAGCGTGATCAGATTGGCTGTGTTACATTTCATTTGGACATTGGACGTTGGCCTGGTCCGTAATATACGCAGCAGCTGGACGCATGGGCTGACGGCTGTCCAAACAACACGAATCGTTCGTGCGACTCCTCTTGCACATTTTGGGGCATCGGGGGAAGAATGACGCGCACCCATGCCGGCCCCTTGGCCCCATTGGCCATTGGCCATTGAGCACAAAGAACGCCAACCGTTTGCTCTTCCTCGCCCATCCAGCTGATCGGGGCCCCCAGACACAGCAGAGCCCGGAACGCCTTAACCAGATTCAGCAACCCTCGTCCGAAAGCAGAACGCTTTCTCTCTCGGGAAGAGGCGAAAAAGACGGCACCGGGAAAGAATGCGTGGCTGTGGAGAGGGCCTTTCGTGTCTGCCAGGCGACTTCGCGGAGGAAAGGGATGAAAACGTGAAAAAGAGGGTTAGGAAAAAGGGCCAAGTGTGAAAAAGAATCAAGAGACTCCGAGAGATTGGGACCATGACCAGCTAGCCCGGCCATCTCGCACCAGACATCGCGGTACCTTTGGAGATCGAGCGGTGTACTGGTACACCGTACACACCATAGAGCCTAGCAGGTGTTCCGGCGCCATCTAGTGGCCAACAGACTTCTAACAGATTCTAGTAGGTCCAACAGCCACGCAGTGGATTTTGCCTTTTTTAAGTGAATTTTAAATTGATTTGTTTTTTCCTTACAGCTGTGCTGTGCTGGCGCCGTCGAACAAGCGCCAACAAGACACCGAGTAGCCTTCGTCGGTGTCTCGTATATTTACGTACCCGACTACGGGATGTCGTATGTCGACGAGTCGCCTTCTATGGAGACGGAGGCCTTGTGACGGTATGCGCTATAACGATACGGAGAATACGCTACTGCTGCTGTGAGGAATTGCCCCCCAAATCCAATCCGCACAATTGCCGCTCGTTTCTGTCTTCCACGTGTCGTTTGAGGGACCGCACTACTCAGGCGCCAGCACTACCTCATAGTGCGCCGTAGCGTGTGTATTTGTATGTACGAGTAGTACGGGGACAGAGAAAGAAGAAGGGGAGTACACAGAGCGAGAGAGGGCTCCAGCCTGAGTACCATACGAAGGATCGCAGTACAAGTTTCTAACGATGACTGCAGTCCTCTGTAGTCGTATTGCTGGCCGTTCGGTTTACGACTCTGTATTTACGACGCACTTGCGCGAGTATGTACAACTTACAACAACGAGTAGCACCCTAGACCAGCCCTGGTGGTCATTACCCAGGTCCCCTGTAAAACCCGGCATATCTAATGGCGCCTCCGGGAGGGAAGGGGGTCCTTTTCAGCACGCGGCGCTCCCGAACTGAACACTCATACATACAGGCCATCGTAGTGTAGTATGTACACATTGGGCATACTCGTACGCTGCCTCGGACACTGAACAGTGGCCTGGCCGTGGCCTGGAATCGCTGGAAATGAGCGGCCAGAGCCCACCACTAGCATGCCAATGCGACCAAAAACTCGCCTAAAAATGTACCACCTCAGCTAGCTCGACCTCTTTGGCTGTGTGTGCCTATGCATTGTGCCTGGAAAATACGACGACACTTGGGCCACGCCATGTGACGCCCTCCGACACGCCGACCATTTTCCTACCAATTTGTCTCGTACGCATAAGGGCTCGTCTGTGTATTTTCGACGATCCTCCTTTCGCCGCCGCTGTCCCAAGAGCCTGGCATGCATCCGCGCACTCCTTTTCCCTCACCCATTCCTTTTCCACGCACCCTTTTTTGTTCGCCATCCGCAAAATTCACGCACACCTTTTCCCTTCCCCCTTCCCCTTCTGTTCCCAATCTCGTTTCTCCTTCGTTTCTCCGTACCGCCTTTTTCTTGCTCCTTCCTTCTTAGAGCACTCTCCTTTTTAAAGCTGGCTTTTGCATATGCCTCATTCGCCCTTTGCGTGCACATACATGCATTTTCAAGGAGGCCCCGTAACTCGTACATACATGCGCCGTACCATGCTCATGGCCACGCCACCAAAGCCCCTTCTGCACCGACCCTGAATGCACGCCATCAGCCCATGACACCAGTTCTTCTCTGCTCTGCACATCCCATCCACTACTCAGACTGGGCCTCCCCTCTGATGAATTGGCACTTTCCTGGCATGCTACCCCTGTTCACAACCAAAGAATAGGGTGCCTTCCCCTCGCTTTCTTTCCTCTCGCGAAAAGAGAACGAGATGGCATCAAGCCCCGAAAAGAATCAGTACATGCTCGTATGTAGTTACTCCGTCCATACAACTCGTACTCGTACTTAAACAAGGGGATCTACCAGCCCTGGTCTCTCTTTCCCAGCTAGGTTCGTTGTCCCACCTGAAATTGTGGGTCCTCCCGAGGGCGTGGGAGGGGGGACCAGTCGTCGAAATTGGCCAGGGAAAAGGCCAAGAACGGAACAAAGAGGAAGAAGGGGCACA
Organism: Graphilbum fragrans; assembly: GCA_001513895.1. Classification (NCBI taxonomy): domain Eukaryota; kingdom Fungi; phylum Ascomycota; class Sordariomycetes; order Ophiostomatales; family Ophiostomataceae; genus Graphilbum; species Graphilbum fragrans. The sequence continues at coordinate 153,810 of LLKO01000025.1, forward strand.
TAATTAGTACATGTCTACACAAGATAGTTGAAATGCCGAACTATGTACACTACGAGGCACCATGATGATGGCCTCGACAAGTGTACTGCACTGGGCTCTGACTGATCAAAGGAGGTAAATGCTCCTTCACGCCCTGCGTAGTACATACTGACAATTTCTGCTGACTTGCATAATATCGCGTGGCTGCATTTATTCGGTGCGGCGTAAAGGCTCGTATGTACTCCGTAGAGTACCCCGTTCTTGGTTACCTACTACTGCTGACTTGCACGAAGGCGTACTGTGGCACAGTGGCCAATTTGTGGGCTGCTAAGCACAGAAAAGGGGCTTTGTGGCAATCAAAGCTGCAGTGCTAGCATGCAGGAATAGCACAAACAGGATAATTAGCACTATGTCAATGGCCATACGGGCATGCGTATTAGCGGACACCTCATACTTGCTGCCCCAGTAAAAAGCCGTTATAACTATTCCGGACAACTGCCAGGGGTCATCTGCACTGGGATCGTAATTAAGTCTCCATTGTCCCTCCTTCCAAAGTACGGGGAGGGGGCACAAAACACTGCCGGACTCATTGGGCTAGTGGGTTTACCGCGTACGCTGTTGTGGGCAATAATAGTGCACAGCAAGAGCATGAAGACTCGAATCGTACTTGCGTGTCCACTTGCATGCACATTGCATGTACTCCGTACTCCGTATGTTCGCATGTCCCAAGTACTCCGTAGTTACGTATCTGTGGGGCGTATCCAGCTATCTTATCCAAGGCAACATCAGTCCTCGACGTGCCTCTGGAAACCTGTTGTTGACTTGCACTGTGCCTCTTATCCTCGTGCCTGCGCTGATGTGGAGAGTTGGCTGCCTGCGCAAACCAAGCCGCAGGGTAAGGGGGCATCGCTCATCTTCAGCATCGTACGAGTCAATCGCAACACCATCTCCCCCCCTCGTTCACGCAAACTAGGCAGCCAAGGCGGGGGAGGCTACAAACGTGACAATATTGCGATCGGACCGCTTTTAGCTAACATGTGAGTCGGGTCGTCTCTCTTTGTCTCTCTCTCTTTTGCTTGCCGATCCTTACTCGCCGGATATCAGATGGCGTACAAGACGGGGATGCGCAGTAGGGATGCCAGAGCGAGCTGAAGAAGGGGAAATACGAGCAAGGCGTACGGAGGACGTACTTTCTTTCTCGGCCGTGCCTGCATGTGCATATGCTGCATAGTACTTCGTACATAGTACAACTACCCGTACTGCATACTCGTACACAACGAGTGGAGCTGCTTCCGGCCAGCTGAGACATTCTGCAAGGGAAACAAGTGCGAATCGATCCCCGATTCAGGTGCCAGCTCAGCCGGTCCCTCCCTCTCTCTCCAAGTGCGCCGAAGAGCATGTGACAGCTACGACTACGTGGGCAAGGGCCAGAACGGCCTGCCTGCCGGAACGGCAGCATAATACGAGCTCCGTGTGCGAACTGGGCGGTCCTATTCCCAAGAAACGATGGAGCCCAACATCACCAGCCGGTTCCGTTGACGAGTCTTACTTCGCGGGGTCCAGCTTGGCATCTTCTAGCCCGGCGCTGCGAGCTCGTCGTCGTACGAGTATGTGGTCTGTAGCGTCGGGAAACGCGTCGGGAAAGGAAAGGTCAGAAGAGGGCAAAACACTCTCGGAGCCGCAAACGTGGGAATAGCTGGTGGCAAAGAGACAGAATGGACAATAGCGGCGGCAGCAGCGGCGGCGGCGGGCGGTGGCGGAGATGGTAGGCCGACGGCGGCACGCATTTCACGTGGGAAACGAGCGGAGGGGCTTTTCCAAAGGGGGGGTGTGACCGCGTAAGAATCCGGCGGCGTAGTCGGGGGGCGGTGTTGGGTTGGCTTGAAGGTGTAAGGAATGAAGACTAAGAACGCAAACAGCCAGAAGGTACCAAAAATACAGGACATCACTCGTACAGGAAAAGTACTCGCCTGAGTACGGGAGTACTTCGACTTTTTGTACCACACCTCAGCACAGAGCCCCACTCTTCCGCTCGGCAAACCGATTGAAAGGGACCCTCTTTTGTTTATTTAATTATTTTCTCCCTTCCGGTACGCCCTCTCGTACGAGTTGTAGTGTTGCGCATACGGAGCACAAGGAGAATCTCACGGAGAAGAGAGAGAGCCAGTTGGTGCTATTCCGGCTGAGTCGCTAGGCCTGAATAACTAGCTACCCTCCTACCCTATAATTGTACGGACTCCTACTATGTACGTAGTTGCATTGTAGTGTATTGCGAGCTGCCACCAAGACAAGAAAGACTGAAACACGCTAGCCACTTACGGTCCATCTTTTCTTTTTTCTTCTTTCCTTACTCGGCCTTCCTTTCCTTCCCTCTTTAGTGAAAGGATCTTCTACGAGGTGACAAGGCCGCACTGCTCCTCGAACACTACAGACAGTGTACAATCTCCTTTTCCAGACCCCGAACCAAATGACTTGAGTTAGTCCAAAAAGGACGCGGACCAGACCCCGGACGCGAGGCCGAAGCACACATGACAGCTTAAGCTATGCAGTGCATACATCATAATGGTCTTATACGCGTACTACTCGTAGGTAGGGCTTTTTTCTTGCCTTCTCTAGTTGTTGGCTGATTTCAATGCGTTGGGCGTTGGGCCTGCTCCTCTGTTTCTCAGCAAGGAGAGGGCCACAAAGACGATGCTCGATGCACCCGGACAAAGAAACAGCGGCTACAAGGCTATTTTGCAGATAGCCCCCAAGGACCAGCAGCCGAGAGCGAAACAAAGACCAGCCCGGCTGCTCGAACAAAGACGAAGCGACATCGGAAATCCGGTTAATCCGATTCGATGCTGCCGTCACTTTCTGCTACGTAGTCTTGGTTGCCAAGCATTCGTATCCCAACGACGTACAGATGCACTTGTTCGCCAGTGCTTTGATTGGCTGCGGAGCTGCAGGTCTTCACCCCCACCGACGATGCTCTGTAGCTCTGCATGCAGTCACTTGCTTCCTTTTGCTTCTGTCGCATGTCGCTCCGTGCCTTTTTTCTCTGTCCTGGTTTCTTTTCAAGCCCGTCCTTTTACCCGTCTCGTTTATTTCGCAACTGCAAGGGAGAGGCAGTGGCGCGTCGACAAATAAAGGGTGGTTTTCTAAACGTTGTACGTACGAATTGGCCAGTACTTTTCTACGAGACCCTGCCACCTGCAGAATGCAGTCTGCAATCTGCAGTCGGCAGTCGGCAGTCTTCGTTCCCATTCTGCATCCAACTACACACTCCGTACCAACAGAAACAGATACGCGTTGTGGAAACTTCCTTGCAGAACAGGGGCAGCATGTGTTATTTCTCATACTTGCCCAAAGGCACTATTCTCCGGCCATGCGTCAGTAGTCGCGTTGCTGCACGCTTCTGCAGGGCGGCTGCATTGGTGAATAGAAAATGCATTAAGACAGGATAGGTACGGAGTACATACAACTAAGCAATCTAAACTGCAGCCACCAGCCTTTTTTACAGTCGCATTTGGTGGTGCTAACAAGGGGCGGGAAATGAACAACAACAAAAACGACCACAAGACCACAACATACCGAAAAGCAAAACAACCAGACAATTGTGTGCATGCAAGTATGGTACTCCGTACACCTCCTCCTCGCTTGCAGAAGATACTGTAGTGTGCGAAGCACGTCGTAGTCACTGCGCACTCCATCCATACATGCACCCAGAATCCAAGCCCAATCAAAGATAAGCCGTGGATGGGACCGGCAAGCTCGTACGAGTTGATACACCCTCCCGTAGGCCGGCGATACAAAAGGGGCAGTCGTAGACGGCGTACAGACACGAAGCCCTGAGAGCTGAAGGCGGGTGGCGACAGGGTCAGAACGCAGCCAACAAACCAAAACCAGTCCGCCCTGGGCTACGAGACTCGTAACGACTACGAATACATAGTACATACATGCATCTGTGCTTTGATGGGGTTACCTTGCTTCATTTCCTCGGCCCAGGGCGGGAAGGTGGACTGCAAATAAAATAGGCCTCTAAAACGGAGATGACAGGGAGGTCAGAAAGCAGGACTTGGGCGATGGGGCAGCTTTGCCCTGCAGGATCGGCCGGCCGTTTGAGCTGCCAATTTCTGCGCGTACGAGCATGCCTACAAGTGCACACGCACAGCAGTCGGCCGGTGCCGCTGAGATGAAACTGACACGGCCGGCAACGAGGTAAAAATAACATTGAAACCGAAGCCAACCGAAGCCAACCGAAGCCAGGCCAGAAGGAAGAGCTGAAGGCGGCGACGGAGACCGCTGTTTACGGCCGTGCCCTATGTACTCGAAAAACGGAGTACTCGTAGTTGCTCGTACAACTACTAGAGAACACACGACAGCACAAAATGGAGTAAATATCAAAGGTCTACGAGTACCCATACTCGTATGTACGTATTATGTATGCCGTGCCTCGCATCGTATGCACGTTGCAACCGTTCCTTTCTAGGCACAGAAAAGAGCGACTTGGCTGTGCCACAGTGTTTGCCAATAATGCCACCCCGTTTTATTGGACATGCAAATACTCGTGTTGGGCTCGAACGCTGTCTCCGTGTGGCCTCTGCCACGTTCGTCTGGTCAGAGAAATGGCCTTTTCCACTCAACCCCCAGCCATTTCAAGTCACATCCTGCTCTACTTGTTGTGTCGGGCGAGCCACTGTGTTGAGCCCGACTCTGCGACGCACTAATGCGTATTATATGATCGTCACTAGAAGCCTCACTTCGCTATATCTCACAAGAAGCTCTCCTGTCCATCGCATAGACTATGGTGCGTAGCTTACGCCTCAGTTCTTCAATACCTCATCAACTTGTCCCCCATCTTACTGGGTGTGCGTTTAAGTTTTAAGAATGTCACATAAAAACAAATTCAAAAGTGCATTTTCACTCCTGTCACCTTTAAGCCTGTAGGGTTACACTGAAGTGACACATGAGCCTATTGTGCTTTTGTTTCTAGCAATGACGCATACGTTGGGGGCGTAAATTTTTTTGTACACGTTCATCATCTCGACGCCCGAATCAAGGGTCTCTCTATCACCAACTTCACCTTGGCATATACGAGTACGGCGATGCGTCCTCCAATACCTACATCGAGGCATCAAGATCCCCCTTCGCATTGCATCCCCCATGTCTTTTCTTCTCTTCTCAGTGCGAGAATGCTATATCCATGCCCACATGGAGACCACGCCGCTTCAAGGCCCCATCTTTTCCTAAATACGTCCGCCTGCGGTTCGGCAACCCGAGTTCGCAAACGCTATTTTTTTCCCTCACAGGTTGCTGCCCAAGACACCATCAGGACCCAATGCCCAATAGGCAAAAACAATGAGTATGAATCATACCCTGTGCCCGGCCAGCACAGACCTCGAATCGAGTTTCGATGGCTTCTTGGGCGCCTTTTACCCTCCCCGTTCAATGGACATGAGGGGGGCAGGCGCAGTTCGTTTGTCGTTCTTGCAAGGAACCCCTCCTCCTCCCCTCCCTCCTTTTCTAACCCCATCCCGCTTTTCGGGCAATTTGTCTTCCCATGCTGTGCACGTCTCTAACAGGTTGTAGGCGATCCTGGGCGTCTCTTCCCGCCATACATGTAGAGGCACCAAATTTTTTTGGTCATGTGTATCCTATCATTGCTTTCTAAATAGGTGGGTTGTAGCCTGTGATGAGCTACCGTTTCTTCGACGCCATCACGGGTATTACTCCAAGGCGAAAAAACATGTGTGATCTGTGACGGAAAGGGGGAAAAAAACAGGGCTGCGAGTAGTCCTCGCAGCACTGGAAACGGCCCACCCCAAAACACCACGAGGTTCAAGCTTCACAGACGCCAGGCGACCAGGAAACAAGCTGCCAGATCGCGAGGTTGCCAGGTTCTGTGGCATCGAATGGCCCAGGCGAAGTGGCATTGGGCTCGCCGAGCGGAGCCTGTGGCTGGGACCATGGCCAACTGCCAAGCATTTACAGAGCTTATGTTGCTCGTATGCTTATTTTTCCTGTTTCCCCTCTTGGGTTGTGAGCTCTCACTTTGCATTGGCCAGCTCTGTTGTCAAAGCTCCACAAACCGCTTACATCGCCGTCTCTTTGTCGCCTTATTTAGATGGCCACTTGCAACACTCCCCTCCTCTGCTCAGGACCAGTTGGAGGTTCAAGGCGGACAGAACTAGTGCACTGGCTAACATTCATTGGAGATCTTGTATCTTTGTTGGGGGATGCTCCGCTCTACATGCATTCATGTCCGTGAGTCAATTGGGCACCCGTACTCCTAAGGGGGAGGGAGGGGAGAAGCGGAACCCTTTTTGATGCCTGGTGTTGCATCTGTGACCACAGAGGACCCATACGACCAAGCCTCGGAAAAGGCAAAATAAACAAGTCTCGGAACAGCGGATTGTATGGTTGTCACCTTTGCGAGCTTCCAAGCTCGACTATGCTCCAATCGCCTAATGGCCAGCTTCCGTCCTTTTTCTTGCTCTCCCTGTTTTTTTTTGGTGTAGATGTGCAGAAAGTCTCGTTGCAGGAGCGTGACCATTGTGGTTTTTGTTGTTGTTATTGCTTGTCTCCGCCCTTGTTGTATGGCAGGAAGTAACGCATGGATGTTGTGTTGTATGTACCATGGCTTCTGGGCAAGAAGAGCTTCCTTTTCGCATACTGGCAGCAGCAGGAGCGGACGCCAGAAACAGCTACACACGGAGCAGGAGTACGAAGCCGTAAGAAGACACCCAAAATTACGCCGCGGCTCTGGAAGAAGGGAAAGGGTAGGACTAACGTGGATGGATGCCAATTCCACGATCCTTCGCAGGAATTTTGCTCCCCGTTGGATTTTTCTGGCTCACGAACAGCTACGCATCTGCACTCCTCTATTGTTTATTTATTTTCTTCTTCATTTTTACTCTTTTGAATTCTGCCTTTTTCTTCCCGGGTTGCATCCCCATTGGCTTTTTACTCATTTACTACTACCCAAACATGGCACTGCCGTGACCTCCCAAGATGCAGAAAGCGGGTTCCGCTGCAGTGTTTCATGAGCGAGCGAACATGGATGACGACAGCCAATGGCCGGTTGAGACGGCGCCGTGCACTTCTTCTTACTGCCAGTGCACTGCTGCCTGCGCCAACCATCCAAGCGCCTACCACTCGTCTGTGGTGTAATGGATTCGTAGTGACTGTGTGGGAATCCTTCCTCGTTCCGCCGCAATTGGTGTGCCTCTCGTGCCTCTCGTGTCTACGACGTATGTACATCTGTTTCCCGTTAGCTGCTAGTAGTATCCTGCCAAAAAGGGAAGAAGAAAAATAAAATAAATGGAGACGGGAAAGGAGGAGAGAAAATGATTTGCACGGCAACTCGCTTGATCCGAGACGATTAGTACTGAGAAACACCAAGCACCAAGCACCTACATAAGGAAAAAGAAGGAGTAAGGAACAAAGCTCCCGAGCGCAAAGCTTCCAAGGGTTGTCCCATGGAACGGTATCCCATGGACCCAGACCTTTCTTGCCATCTCTTCTCAAATGGGTTATGGGAGGCGGGTGCCATGCATTGATATATGCGGCCCTGGCCGTTCAGAATGCCGCCAGAAGAAACTGTGAGGCGAGCCCCCCGCCCCCTTTTGGGGGTCCTACCCGCCTCAGTTTGCGCCTCACACTGGTGAGCATTTACGAGTGCTATACATCACTTGATTGGTTCTGCATCCATAGTCTATCCTTTCTATTTTCTCGACGTCGGCTTAGCATTGGGCAGCTCGAGGACTGCCTGGTTGGCCCCTTTCCACATGACGTCGTTTTCTTGGTGGTCGTCTATGTACGAACGCATTTTCCACCGAAAGGAGGGAAATGAGATGGTTTCCAAACTATTCAGCCGATGATCGAGCTTTGCAAACCCATTGCCTCACATCACGCTCCAGCTTCCTCCCCTGGATGACAGGGACCAGGGTTCGAAGTCGCAGCTCGTCTGGTGTTTAGTCGTCTGTGCGGCTTTTGAATCACACCGACCACCAGTTCTATCCCACCCTGCTTCTTTTTTTATTTCCTAGTGTCGATTTTTCTCTTCCCATGACCTTCGTTTACGAGTCGTATATACTTTCATGCACGCATAGAGTACAGTCTGCAACTATACACTGTATACTCTCCCCAGCAGAGTACTTTTGATGGAGCTCCATTATACGGAATGACTGCGTCTTTACAACTGCAGAGCAAAGTTGCCGTGCAGCTGCAGGATATGTATGTACGAGGAGAGCCACAGAAACATGGACGCAGAGAGACACACGATGTTTCATTTACCCTGAACCAAGACAACAACGCGCAGGCACAGCGACCGTTCACACCCAAGGGCTGCCTAGGAACACTTCATGCTGTCTCGGCAGCGTGCATCCAACTTTTCTCTTCTGCATTATAGTAGCAGTGTTATATGAGCATACATAATTACGACTCCAACTGCAGACTCCTTGACAGTGCATTGTCACTCCTTCCACCCTGCAGCCCTGTAGTTACAGCTCAGTACGAGTATTCCATACAAGCAAGGTCCCCCTCCCCCTCCCCTCCTCCTTTTTCACCTTTTGTGGTTGCAGAATTGTTCCGTTGTCCAATTTCGTGGCGCACATCGTTGTAAGATGACGATACGACGATGAAGAAAGAAAAATCGACCACACGCGCACGAACCCATTGCGGACCTTTTTGAGCACTCCCTACCTCTGCCTGCGAGCAAACTACTCCATACGTGTCCATGCACTCCGCAGTGGTTCGAGGGAGATACCTGTTTTGGCGTCGATTCTTTTTCGTTCCTCTTCACTCGTTCTTGTTTATCTGTATGCATGCAAGCGCCGCTTGTCCTTGCATAATGAGAGAGTCTCGAGACATGACGATCAGCGGCCCGACTAACTCTATCTTCATTAAGACTAGATGAGGACCTGTGGAGAGCGACGTTTCGCTTCGAATAGCGTCCCTCCAGTGAGCTCCGCTGTTTGCAACTACAGAAGATACGGGAGTATGGGGGCATCTGTGTACAGCGTATACGTCGTAGCTCTTCAGAACATTAGCACCCCCTCCTCCCTAAAGACAAGCGCATTTGGCCGAAGCCGAAATCACGACACTATCCTGGCGATACCGAAAATGAATAAAGCGACACGGCGCCTTCCCGGAAGCAGTTCGCTTGGGCCATAGCGAGAGTCAACATTGTCAAGTACTAACTGCACCCCCTAGCAAGGAGAGCAGAACTACACGAAGTGGGCTAGCACTGGCTATCGACAGCTACATAAACTCTCGTATCTGAAGGCGGAGGATGCAAGCTGGGCGACTAAGACCTGCTAGCTGACGCTCTGTCTCGTACCCGTTTACTCACCACAGACCTTACGGGAGCACAAAAGCAGCATCGCAGCATCGCAGCATCGCAGGCTCCTATCTAAATTGACCTGTGACCGCTCGGCTCCATCGAGGTCCCACGCAGCCGAGCATCACGGGGACGACGGCATCCGCACGTAGAGAAGATGTACGGGCTCATTTCATCTGCCGCCCTCGTTAGGGTAAAGATCCTCCTCTTCAGGATGTTGGACAAGAGGCAATCGGCCTACGATAGCGAGTACGGACCACTAGTACAGACAAATGACGGCTGTCCGGAGCATCATGGGGAAAAGAGGACATCAAGCAACTCAGACATGTATTTGCTTTTTTTCTACCCTTTTCTTCCTTTTTGTACCCTTAGCACCCACCACTTGACAGTCCCCGGTCAAGCCCATTTCCACCGAGAACAAAAAGAACAGCAAAAACAAAGTCGGATGTCCACTTTGCAAGACGACAGGCCCAAGTCTCCGCTGAAGTAAAATACTCGTAATATGCCCTTGCATGAGCTCATATCAAGATGTCTAGCACAACGGTCTGGCGCTGCTGCGGCCTACCTTGAACTGAAAACAAGACCGGGAAACCCTGTCGTCCAATGAGACCTCCCCTTTCCATTACATACGCCGAAGCCTTGTTCAACGGCTCACTGGCAGCGGCTTTCTTTCCCTGTGGAAAGTGACTCTGTCCGAGGTTGCTCGGCGCTCCCGGGGTATCGTCTCGAGCTGGGTGTCCTTCTTAGGCTGCAGGGTCCCTCGCCGCTCGTAAGCGGCCATACACTCGTACGAGCATATGTGTCTTGCGGCCACAGGGGGTATCGCCAAGTTGCACAGCCCTCGGCTCGCATTTGCTCCCCTAGGGCTGACCGTTCGTGGTTTTGACGCTCAAAGTGCTGATTCCATTCCGTGATGCCGTTTCCCAGAAACAAACTCGCTCAAAAACCACAAAGCCGTCCAAATAAACAATAGCATCGTCGTCTTGATCCGCCTATTTCATTTCATAGAGAAAAAAGAGCGCATTCAGTTGCCAGAGAAGAGCGAGACCTATGCGTTCCCACCAAAGGGACTGTCAGTATCGCACGAAGGAAAACAGAGTATAGGCGCGCATATAGCGAGAATGTTCTTACCGCCATGAGGACGCAGCATAAGCTAATGTACGGACTCAGCCGCTCGCCTATCCGTGCACACTTCCAAAATATGCCCATAAACCTAGAAGCCATCCCAGCAGATGCGTCAGTATGCAGAGGATCGCGCGTCGGACCGCCATAGTCCACATGGAGCTAGAAAAAGATCACTCACCCCTGCTTGCGGTTGTCTAACAGAGTCGGGAACATCTGGTGCACATAGGTGCTGGTGCAGATGAGGAGGAGGAGCACCAGTAGAAGAGACTGAAAGTTGAAGAGGGCCGACTGATAGAATACGTTAGCGTGTCTGTTTCTTTGACGGCAGCTTCGCGTTTAGCAGAAGGGACGAGAAGTTCTCACCATTATGGCGGTTGAGCGTGTATCCGAGACTCTTTGGGCGAAGAAAATGACAGCTGTTGTCTTTATCGATGGTAGGAGTTGTCGTTATAGAGAGAGAGAGAGACAGAGAGAATGCACCAAGGTTAGGGGTTAAAGTTTACGTGGTTTGTAGAGGGCGATGCGATTGGTGGCGCAACGCTGTTAAGCTTTATCGAGCTCTGCGCAGAATGCACGGGCCATTCGTAAATCCGGCATCGAACTTCGCAACCACCATCCGCCAACTTGTTCAGTTCACCCAAGGGGAACGCATAGGCAGACGCCGTTTCTCTTACTCCGTTCCCTCGTTATCATCTATTATCCCCCATAGTGCATTTTCCCACTCCTGCTCCTCAGCTGTGCAGCTTTTGCACGAAACCGGCCGTTCCCCTCTCTTCGAGCCGACAAGAAACGACAGGAATCAGCAAGAAACGACGACCACACGACATCGCACGCGATCTAATAGGCGTCAGGCCCGTCTCACTACGATCGCATCTACCTTCCGGCCACCTTTGAAAAGATGGAGCCCAGAGCGCGCGCCGGCAAAAATGTCGGCAAGATGAACTTTGGCTTCGGCGAGTGTGCGTGTTCTACCAGAGACCCCCTAAAGAGGCGTGGCATATTACCTTCCCGAGGCCACCCTCGCTAATCCTACCGCTATAGTGCGCCAGCTTCTCTACGGCAGCGGCGACGCCCGCGAACCGCTCCCGGAGACCATGCGTCTCCTCGACGAGATTGCGACCGACTTCATCCAGAGCCTCTCGTTCGAAGCTGCTCGCGTCGCCCACTACGCCGGCCGCCAAAAGATCAAGTACGAGGACTTTGACTTTGCCCTGCGCCGTAACCCGCTCTTCCTGGGCAAAGTGCGCGAGATGTTCGAAATGAGCAAGGAGGTCAAGGATGCGCGCAAAATGCCTGGCATCGGCGAAGGCAACCTGGGCAAGGCCGACGTGAACGAGCTGGCCAAGTTCGGAGCCGACAACAATGGGGGAAATGGACCTGGAGGCGGCGACGATGGCGACGAGAACGGCGATAGAAGAGCAGGCGGCGGCGGTGACGGCGCCGGAAGCAGCGTGGCCGGCCGGGGTAAGAAACGCGGACCCAAACCAGGCGGCGAAAGCAAGAAGAAGAAAAAGGCCAAGACCGAAGCGGCAGCGGCAGCGGCAGCGGCAGCAGCAGCAGCAGCAGCAGCAGCAGCAATCACTGCCCCAGAAGCGGCCGCAGAAGCTGCCTTGGGCGTGGATGCGTCTCTCTTTGGCGGCGATGAAGACGACGTGGATCAGCAGCTACTCGGCGACGAGACCGGAGCCGACAGATTAGCAGCTGGTTCTGCGCAAGGCAGTCTGGCGCCTTCGGCGGCCGCCGGAGCTGCCAACGGAACCAGCCACGGAGACGATTTGGCCGATCTCGACGCAGAACTGGACGCCGAGCTGCAGTGATGACGACGACGACGACAAAACAGGAGCACCGAGTGGGGAGAGACCTCACATTTTGGGTCACAAGATACCCGTTCTGCGGACGGCGAAGCAGGATCTGGGCATAGCGTGGCGTTTAGGGGAAAAGGGAGAACTTGCTACGGAGTACTTGCTATTGTTACGAGCGAAATAGGAAGAGAATCTGGAACTCGTCTGGTACGGAAGATTTGCTGTGCAGAAGGCTTGCTTCGAACACATACTCGTAACTCGCATACTGTTCTGAGCATCTGTTTAGTCAGTGAAACAGCACTGACAATACAGCCACCGGCAGCGCTGTTCCAGGCCAAAGCGTCCGTAGCAGCGTTCCATCGCGTGCTGTTGGCTGCTGTCTTGGGGGCACTTCGGCTCGCTTCCGCTGGATGGGCGATATTGGTAACGCTGGGGTGCCTGGGGTGAGTAACGAAGGGACTGGCCTGAACGGTGCCGTAGTACCCACCAGTAAACAAGGAGGCAAGTGCGCACGCTCTCCGGTGATGGTTGGAAGTCGGCTGGCACATTAGGTAGGCGCTGATTCGTCTGTTCAGCGATATCGGATTTCAGAGGGTAAGTACAGGGCGTGAGGGGAACGCCAGCGTTGCACTCCCTGCACATTCTAGGATTGGCGCGCTGGCCGTTAGTGCGTCTTGTGCAGGCTTTTTTTTTGCTGCATGGGACCCAGCCACGCCGTTTACTCCGCACGTAGTGTAGTCGCTCCTTCTCGCACCGGAAAACGCTGAGCTGCCCAAACCTGACTCACGCCGAAAACCTGCAATAGAAGGCAACGAGGCATGCATCGGAAAGGATGGAAATACGTATCTTATACTCCGTACACCGGTCTGTCCATCTCCGTAGCACTCGCTGGACAGCTGCTCTGTCCAAGGATGCAGGGTTCCGGCCTGCCTGCTACTCCGCCGCTGGTGATGTTGGGTAGCCTCTCCCCCACCTCAGTCGCTTTCCCTATTCGGCCGGCCCGGCGCCCGGGAAAGAAGAATACGCCTTATTCCCCCCACCTTCTCCATGAAGTCGCCATTGCGCTCTTGGGCTCGTCGTAGTAGCCTCTCTCGCCCGTGGATTCCCAGCCCAGTCCAACCCAAATACTGTCGATTGCATTATGCTAGTCTTGGTTTTTTTGCTCTCTTTCTTCCTCATCCTTACACACTTGCATTAATCACAGCCTCTCTGTGTCTATTGTCACATTAGCCTCTAGTGCTATCCTAAGAGGCGGTGCTGCATTTCGTCGCCTTACTCGTGACTCGGTTTTTTCCCGCTGTTTTCACACTCTGTTGGCATTTGGGTTGTCCTTTTGTTCTGAATAGACCTTGATCATATATTTTTCATCTCTTTACCTGAGAGAGAGGCTTCGAAAACGGGGCCGATCCAAGTAACTCCTCCCGAGCACCCATCGTTTATGACCACTATCGGCAGTCCACCATCTTGTGGCTTCGAGCATGCATCTTAGACGAGTCCGTTTTCTTATAAACTAGACCGAGATAAAGGGAAGGGATGTCCGCAGCGTGGGAACCCATATAGCCTCGACAACCAGGACCCGAAACCCGTCCGGCCCAGCCTTCCCACCTATCACCATGGCGCCGTTTCTCCAAGTTCCTCAGACGCCGAGTGCCAAAACACAGTTCCAAGAAAACCTAGAGGAGCTTGTGTCTCTTTCTGGCCAGACAACACCGTCGCAAACCCCAGCTCGACCTCTGTCGCCATCCGCTGCTGCTACCGAGATATCCAAGCACCGCCAGAAATCAGCCTCTCCTAACCCGTCATTCCGACGACTTGAGCTGCCTTTTGAATCTAGATTCCACCGCAGCTCCATCGGCTCCGCTCCAGGCAACTACGGCGATCTGTCGCCAGTGTCCTTTCGCTCATTATCGCCGGCCCCCGAGACACACGGGCATCACCATGTCCAGCAACCGTGGCAGCACCCCGCGGTGCCTGCTGTCATTCAGCGCTTTTGGACACGCAATGAAGCCGTCTTGTACGTTCTTTTCGCCCAGCTTTTTGGCGCTCTCATGAACCTGTCAGCCCGCCTTCTTGAGCTTGACAGAGAAAACGCTATGCATCCCATCCAGCTGCTCTTTATCCGCATGATTATCACCGTCATCGCGAGCTGCGCCTACATGTTTCGGTACAAAGTGCCACACTTTCCACTCGGTCCTCCTGCTGTCCGTGGCTTGCTCGTGATTCGTGGCGTCATGGGCTTTTTCGGCATCTTCGGCATGTGGTTCTCCATGATGTACCTGCCGCTCGCCGAAGCCACTGTCATCACCTTCCTGGCTCCGAGTGTGGCTGGCTACATCTGCCATGTGGTGCTGCATGATCCGTTCACTCGCAAGGAGCAGATTGCATCTCTATTCGCCCTCTTTGGTGTAATCCTCATTGCACGGCCAACGTCGTTATTTTCCGCTCTATCTGAAGAGAAAGCCCAAGAAGCGTTTGCTGCGGCACTAGCCAATGCAACATCCATCGCAGAATCTGTGAGCAGCACAGTAACTACTCTAGAGCAGGAAGGCCTCGATTCAGTTTCTCGCACCTCCGCGGCAGTCATCTCCGAAGTGGTCACTGATGTCATCAGCAATATCACTGCCGCTGCCGTTGAAAGCCACTCCCGACCTGCCGAGGCTGTTACAGCCACACAACGACTGATTGCTATTGGCGTGGCGCTGTTTGGTGTCCTTGGCGGTGCATCTACTTTTACTACACTTCGGGCTATCGGCACCCGTGCCCACCCGCTGATTTCGGTCAACTACTTCTCGACTTGGTGCGTCCTCGTGACGGGTACCGTATTGATTGCAGCCCCAAGGCTGAATATTGGCCAGCCATACCTGAGGTTTGCCGTACCACAAGAGTTCACCCAGTGGCTTCTGCTCGTTGTCATTTGTGTCTGCGGCTTCTTGACGCAGTTTCTTGCCACTAAGGGCCTCGGCCTTGAAAGATCCAATCGAGCAACGGCAATGGTCTATACACACATGCTCTTCGCCGCTGGGTTCGATCGACTCGTCTTCGGCCACCAGATGGATACGGTCAGCCTCGGTGGATGTGGTCTGATTGTTGGCAGCGCGCTTTGGGCAGCTCTATCCAACAAATCAACCCCCGAGCGGCCGCCCGGGGCGGATGCTACAGCTGATATTGAAATCGGCTTTATTGGGGCTGGACAGGCACGCGGTGTGTTGAACAACAATGAAGATGATGTAATCGTTCCTAATTCTGATCCAGAGAGCTTCCCGATGCTGGCTGAAGACAGCGAGGACTCAGAAGACGATCATATAGGGGAGATAAACCATTTAGAGCCTACAGAGAGGTCGTCTTAGCTTGCATATAGATCCCAGTTTTGCATTGAAAATCGAATCATTTATGCCATTACCTGTGAAGAGATGAAAGGATGAGTCCAGTTATGAATTTTACAGGGGCTTGCAACTTTGAAAAATACTTGAACGGTGCATCGTCCTCTTTCCAGTCGTCCATAAATGGCCGCTAAGAGACAAATACACAAGAAAAATGTAGACGTAGAAGGCGGTCTGAATAAACCGACACCACCAAAAAAATCGAACACAGGAAAGCCGAAGAAACGTTCGACTCTGGGACTCATGTATCGAAAACTGAGGACTACACCACTAGACATCCCTACGAAAGGACAGTGGTCATAGCGTACGTCGTACGTCCTAGGTAACTCAATTACATCAGAGGTACGGGGTACACGTGATCTCCAAATGACACAATCACGTGCCGACTAAATATATACCACGTGACCATGGCCGCGGTGAATGCCCCACAGTTGGCCAATGAAATCGAAAGAGGGCTCTAGTGGGGACACATTTTTTCCATCCCTCCCACACAAAAAATTTCCCCAATTAAACCATAGGTAGGCTCAAATTTTGAGCCCAAAACTTTTCCGACTTTTCTCCTCGATATCTTCATCCCCAGTACACACCCAGCGGCCACCTTCACCCAACGTTTCCGCAACACCACCAAACACCGACACAATGGCCAAGACTAGCAAGAGTGAGTACATGGCAGTGCTGTTGCATTTCAGAATCCATCCACGGCGACGGACAAGAAAAGTCGACAGGGACAAAGTGGCTAACATTTGCTTCTTTTTTTTGCAGCCCTCCACTCTTCCCGCCGCAAGTCGCGGAAGGAGCACTTCTCTGCTCCCTCGAGCATCCGCCGCAACATCATGAGCGCGCCTCTGAGCAAGGAGCTGCGCGAGAAGTACAACGTGAGTTTATGGAACGGCGAGCGAAATGAGGGGAAACAAGACGGAGAAACAGGCTCTAACCGACATACCTCTGTAGGTCCGCAGCATGCCCGTTCGCAAGGATGACGAGGTCACCATTGTCCGCGGCTCGCACAAGGACAAGGAGGGCAAGGTCACCTCGGTGTACCGCCTCAAGTACGTGATCCACGTCGAGCGCGTGACCCGCGAGAAGGCCTCTGGCCAGAGCATCCCTCTGGGCATCCACCCCAGCAACGTCGTCATCACCAAGCTCAAGCTCGACAAGGACCGGGAGAGCATCCTGGCCCGCGTCAAGGCCGGCCGTGAGCAGCGGCAGAAGGCCAAGGCCGCTGAGAACTAAATTCTTTCAGTCCGCTGAAATGAAAGGTTCCTGGTGCGCTTTGGCCCTTGCTTACCGCTCTCTTCGATACACAACACCACCATCCTCAATACAGAAAGGGCTACAACAAGACACTGAAAAGGGGCACACTTACTATCCGCAAGAAAACCCACCTGTCTATTTGCGCTCTGCCGGACAACAAAAACTTGACCGGTTGAGTGAATCTCTCTCATATCTCTGCCTCCTTCTAATCTCTCTCTGCTGCTCGGCATCCCCCCCCCCCCCCCCNNCCCCCCGCCTTTCTGTAACCTCGCGAAAGCGAGGTTGTATCGAAAACAAAACCCTATTACGACTGCTATTACCTCATGGAGTTGTGCTTTTTTTTTGTTCTACTGGGCATCGGATGTTCCCTCGGGACAAAAAGGAAACGGAGTTCCACACCCCGATCTTGACGACCATGACTCCAATTCACTTATTCGATATTGGGCCTGGCTCTGGATTCGGCACACAAAAAATGACTACGAAAACAAAAGGTGGGATGGCTTCGCACCGCTACAAACGGAAAAATTGAGGACGACAGGACTTGAAAGGGAAGGTTCGCCTTTTTTTTCCTTCGTGGATATTTCTTTGCTTTTTCCCTTTGCTTTCTTGCTCAATGGCCATTTCACGTGCAATCGAAAAAAAAATTCATATCAAAAAGAGTTCCAACAATGCACAGTGAAATGCTCCATGGGAGGTTCTCCCGAAGACGATTGCTACTGCCGAGCTGGCTTTGCTACTCTCTCTGGCATTTATGTCTCCTTTATGTCCCCCCTTCCACTCCTGTGACTTCCGGTTATGACTCTGGTAAGTCCCTGCATCACCGGCTACAGCAACCCGTAGATTCTCTCAAGTGTGTGCTGGTTTCCACTGCTTGAAAAGCTGATGGAACTGAAATGCTGGCACGCCGTCTCACGTCAGGTGAGATTTCGTAGAACACCCGCTAGAATATCTCCGCGTCTACCGCTTTATAACCGTGGTTCTCGAGGTATACGACTAGCGAAGAGGAAACAAGCAAAGAGTGCTTGAATCACACTCAAGCTCTTGCCAGCAGACTGTCAGTTGAGAGGCTTTAGGCTCGATGGTATTGGCAGTTTGAAGGCGAGGAACATGTTGTAGAATACAGGATGCCTATTTGTAATGTTTCAAAGCTTGCTATGGCATCAGTCTTGTTCATTTCTACATAGTAAGAGTTGAATCTAATTGCCCTATAGTCAAATATGAAATGAGAAAAGGAAAGAAAACAAATTCTGCAAAAAAAACACGTTTTGCTTCTCCACGCCATAAAACAACTTGTCGCTATCATGCTTCGAATAATCCTTAGTAATAAAGCAAGCATCAGCTGTGTCTAAAGCATGTGAACCCCAACCAAATATGTTTTCTTCCCCGTGTTTAGCTTAGGGAAATCTGCATGTTGTCCTCTAATCGACAAAGCATAATGTCTGCCTCGAATGATGCTCGGTGCCATAATCTGCTCTGAAACGGCGATACTGTCGGTGATCCGCACTTGACTGCTTACATAGCATTCCATTGTACAGGTAGTGCTGCCATCTGTCTGCTTTCTAGCGACACAGCCTTGCGGTACTGTTGCTCTAGAGATGCCGGTCCAATATTATCTGGTCGGATATGCTTCTTGCAAACTTTGGTGGGCATCGATAGTATGAGAGGCCCTTCATCCGATCTTGCTGCTGCCCGGGGAACACAACTCTGAATCGCCATAATTGCAGGACCTAGGGATGCAGCTATCAAGCTATCGTATCCGGAAGAATATTGTGGGAGAATTCCCTGGGCTGTTGCCGATGTAATCGAGCTAGGGAGGACAGCGCTGTTCCCTGAAATGTTTCGCTTTAGAATACTATGCAGAATCTTGGCACTAACTCGGATGTTAGGCTTTATCAACGCCGTAAAGAATGCGGATACATAGAGTAGTTATGAGAGAAGAAAGACCTACCCAGGAGTGGCAGCCCCAGATTTGCCCTTGCAGTCGACGACTTTTCCGTTCCGTGCTGCGGATGCAGGCTTGTTATGCTATACAATCCCAAAGTTAGCTCTGCGTAAGGTGAGCGCACTCAATTATAATTGATGTGATAGAGTAAAATGAGGGCCGTCAACGAACTTACGGCAAGAGAATTCTCACCATTCTTCAGAGTGCCCGAGGTGGGTGCTGTTGCTGCCGGTGATGCAAACGGCTCTTGTATTGCCGGCTGCGGTAGCTCAAAATTGTAATCTAGACTAGGGACTCCAACTGGAAGATGGTGATTGGGGGTTGCGGAAGAACCATTGTCTGGCGATGTGTCCTTGGTCGGTGTCGGGGGGTAAAAGTCTTTCCCATCAAACTTCGGCAGGCCCTTGCGAGTGAATAAAGGCGCTTTGCCCCAATAGAGGAAGCGAGCCCGGACCTCATCATCGGTGAGTTCACGCTCGTATTGATAATCGCTGTCCCGAGCAAATTGAGGGTTCACTCCTTTTGGAAGGCTTCCAATAAGGTATGGCTGGCCCAAGCTGGACGGCATGTCTGTGGATGAAGACGACTCATCATGAACCTTGGCCCTGTTGTGGCTGAAATTGGAACTGCGGGTACTGTTGCTATTATCACTATGACCGGCCGCTGGCTCTTCCCACCGAAGTCTGCCGGACAAGGAACCAGATGAATGGCCTGTAGCCCATCTCGGCTGGCGAGATACGTGATGCGGTTGCTTCCCAGAAGTGGCCATTGCCCGAGGCTCGAAGGGAGGAGCGAGGGCTGCGCCACTTGGAAGGCTCGACTTCTTCACAGGATCGGTGGCTCTAATAGGAGACTCAACAGGGTTGAGATTGAAATAGAAATGCTCACTCCGTTTTCCAGTGTTTGATTGCATTCTGCGACGTATGCTGTCTCCTCTCTTGCCGTATCCCTGCTTGAGGCCTCCTTGAGAACTGGCTTCAGAGTAAGACTTTCTATCTTGGCTTCGTAAACTGCGATGACCACGGTCTTCCTCTTTGCTCCTGGCCTCACGCTTGGGATAGTGAGCCTCTTCAAAGGCCAGCTGGCTGTGATTGAGAGCCTCAAAACGGTCAATTTGAGATTGGAGCATGTTGATGGTTCTTTCCATATCCTTCTCATCAATCTGGTGCCGGTTATAGAGCAACTGGTCTTCGTGGTACTTCAGCGAGTTCCGAAGCATTTCGATCTGCTTCCTGCTAATATCACTTGGCCGGATCGATGAGACAGGGGGAGCTGTTGGGGGCTGTATAGTATCTGGTGGTGGCAGAGGAGCCGCTGCTGTAACCGTTGTAGAGGGCAGCGTAGGTGGTGCCGCATCTGGCCCTGGATGCATTCCTGATGGAACTTGTATATGCCCATGCACCGATGGATATCCCATAGGCCCCATGGGTCCAATCGACCCCATGGATGCTGCCATGAGCTGATTCATGGAGAGGGAGGGATGGACCAATTGATTTGGAAAGGCAGCCATAGAAAACCCCGACGGTCCTACCAACCCGGGCGGCAAATAATGAGGGTGAGAGCCGGTAGCCATTTGGGAAGGGAACATCCCTGCTGGGAACGGGTACATGAATTGTCCATTGAACAGAAATGGCTTTGTGGAATCTGGCATTTCAGGGATTGGTATCTTACCCTTATCTGCGTTGTTTTCAGTGGGAACCGCCCGGGAAGATGAGGCACCATGAGGATTGTCTCCTTGCGAATTCTCCTTTTCAGGAAGCTTGGCCGCACTGAAGTGAGATGCGGCGGTGGTGTTGCTCACAGGCCCAGACTGGCCTGGCAATGGATATCCCCCAGGCAACCCAAGAGTCAGAGGAAGAGGCATCATGGGCATGGGATGAGGATGAGTCAAGGAAGAAAATGGGGGATAAAATGAATGCGGAGGAAAGGCAAGCATGGGAAGCCCGGGCTGTTGATGCTGCTGCTGTTCTTTGGAAACAGGGTCAAAAGACGGGGCAGGTGGCTGTTGGGCCTGGGTCTGGGCTTGGGACTGGGCTGGTAGTCCTTGCGAAGCAGCTTGGATTTCAGCCTCTGCCTTTTCTTTCAGAATTCTCTTTGACATGGGTGAAACAGGGCGCGTGTTCGGAACAATCCGACCACCAGCAGTGACTCGAACATGAGAGGGAGAGATAACAGCCTTGTAAAAGCGCTGGAATCCCTCACAGTGTTGAGCATTGAGGCCCGATGGGGCGGAGAGTGGCTCGGTGGTAGCCATCGCTTCCGACTCGGTTCTACCGCGATACTTCCATTCTAGCTCAGACGGAGCAGCGATGACTGTACCTCGCCGCGATCTATGCTCGGTAGCAACGCGATAATCGGGAGCCGCAGCAATATCGTCTTTGGCGCGTGACATGACAGGCGGATAGTAGGTATGAGGTCTATGCTTGTAGTTGCGCCCTAAAGTACGAGATTCTGGTGCGGTCGGCCGGCTTGCAGATGGGTTAACTGTTATGATTAGTTTGTGCATTATACAGAGCCTCATTATGATAATTGGGGTAGACCTACCATTTTCCTGGCCACGTGGAGGAGCCACTGAAAGCGAGATAGGCACAGCAAGGCCTCGTAGGCGGAGAAGTTCCTGCACGGTGTACTTATGAGACGGCATAGTGGCAAACCGGTCAATAAAAGCAAAAATGCAGGCGGTGCGATGCGAATCCGGATTCTGCCAGTGGAAGAGTGTTGGCACAGAGTTGCTCCGGGAGGGAAATGTCGGTATACAACACAGAACAAAAAGTAGCAGAGGGCTGAGCGTCACGAAACGGGAAGTGTCCTGGGCTGTTAGTCTCTGAGCTTGGAGTTGAGAGGTTATGAACTTTTGGACAGAGTCAGTCTCGATCTGTATGGTAAATGCAGTATCGGTGATGGACGAAACTTCGACCGCGCGACAGTGCTTGCTGCTCTTCAGAAAGAACTTGACAGCAAGACAGAAAGGGGCTGTTAATTCGAAGTCGTAGGATTGAAGCTCAAAGAGCTGTTTCACCAGCTTCTTGGCGCGCTTGCTGGCCGTCTCGGATGGCATTTTGTAATAGGAAAGGGAAAGGCAGGAACTTGTTTTCAGGTAAGGGAGGCAGTATTCTGAATGTTTTGCTGATCCGGAATCGGCATACCCCCAAAGTTGTGAAAAAAGAAGGCGTAAGATGGGAAGAGAAATGCAATGTACGACCAACAAACAGAAGACAATAACAGAAAACAAGAGCGCCGTGGATTGAGTATAACACTAGGAACCACGGAAAAGCGACAACCTCGTTTCTTACCAGTAGACCAGCCAGGAAGCACAGAAGGATTAGCAATCTAGTTCGGTCACACGGACAAAGCTAGGACTAACGCGATTCGACAGCGAGAAACAAAGATTGACACAGAGTCGGAAGGTTGCTTGATAGCAAAGGAAAAGTAGAGGAAACGGGAGGGGGACGAGTGTGTCGTCAACAGGAAGATCGAGGAAGCAACAAGAAAAGAAGAGGTCACAGGGTGCAAAAAAGGCGATAGCAGAAGCGAGATCAGCAATTTAGCTGATAGTCATAAGCGATTTCGTGTTCCAAAAGTTCCAAGAAAGCGGAAAGACAGTAAAAGGCAAAGATGATGCGTGACAAAAAAGGGGGCGTGAAAGAGATCCCTGGGGAGAGCAAGATGCAGAAGGCAAGGAGAGAAGAAGCAAGATCTCCAACACTAGCAACCAGTATGGTCTCCGCTGTATATACAGATAGATGAAATAAAGGTAAACAAAAACAAAATGCTGGCTGCTACTTCCTGGATAAGAACATGGTACGAGGAAAGAGCATTGGGGTATTGTTCTTGGTTGAAGTCCTGAAGGCCGACAGAGCTGGCCACGTCAAAAGTGCAGGAAGGAGATAGGCGACTAGGACTAGACCAGATATAAAGTGAAGGGGTTACATATTCGGCAATGGGCAGGTTTTTGGCAACAGCAACCATGAGGCCTGACCGCGTACCTTCCCAATTGATAACAATCGACTGTGTTGGGTAGTCGGGTGGTACAAAGCGACAACATTGAGCCCTCGATGTGTCTTTCTCTTGAAAAATTAATACTACGCCAGGTGATTGAAAGCAAGGCAGGGAACCATTTCTTAGATGGCGCCTTCCTTGGATGGGAGAGCAGGTAGAGCAGATATTGGAGGAGGCGCGAGTGGAAGGTTTGGAGAGTTTCCTAAGACCCGCCTACTGGACTTAGACTGGGACGTGGGCTGATACACTGCCACTTCTCTTCAGAACATGAAATAAGTATCTGTAGGCAGCTAGCAGACCAAACTTCAAATCTTACAAAAATGGAAGCGAAACCAATAAAGCAAATACAAAAATAATGGAACAAAACAAGAAGAAAAGGATGGACTCCGTGGTATTGGTCACGTGATAATAACGGCCGGTTTTGGACAGTTCCGGGCACTAATGAGGATGTACGACTAGCAGCCAATAGCAGGACCTGTTGTGGGGAAGACGCCCTATAGCAAGGGTAAATGCGACTTACGCGTGTTGGCCGTTTCCTAAAGCGTTGGCCTCCTTTTTGAGAGGGCCAAGAACAAACGCAGTAGGTCAACACAGCACGGCCGACGGATGAGCTGGCCACCGACACGCAGCGGCGACTTGTGTGTATTTCTCTGATTAAATTTGCCTTTTCTTTGCCATTTCGGTTGTTTTGGTGACTTTTTACCGCCGTACCATGTCGACTCAAACGCGTGGGCGATACTGAACTGGGACGCAACACATTCTTTCCCTTTCGACGATGGAGGCCGCGGTTGGACAGATTGTGCAGCTGGGAGACGGGCGGCGCGGGACGATTCGGTTTGTCGGGCAGACACTCTTTTCGGCGGGTGAATGGATAGGCGTGGAGCTGCAGAAGCCGACGGGCAAAAATGACGGCAGCGTGCAGGGGGAACGATACTTTTCGTGTGCGATGGGCTGCGGCATGTTTCTGCGGCCGTCTGCAGTAGCCATTCTGGGAATGTCAGAGGAGGACGAGGAGGACGAAGGCGAAGACGAGGGCGAGGACAACGACGCGGAAGAAGAGGAAGAACAGGCAGCACCACCTCCAGCGGCCCCACAACCACGACCAACTTCGACGGCATCGCGACCATCTGTCGGAGGAGCAGCGAACGGGACAGCGCGGAGAATGACGGGAAGCCGGCCGAGCAGCGGGCTGATTGGAGCCGGAGGGGCTGGCAGCCGGGCCAGCGGCGCGGGGATCGACCCCGGGCTATCAAGGCGGATGAGCCTCAATGCACCGAGCCCCAGTCCAGCATCTCGGTCACGGCCATCGAGCATTGCCAGGGTGAGTTCTAGCTGTCTACTTTCTAAGCTATCGCCTCCGTTTTGTTCTATAGCTGACGCGGCTAGTCCCCGACAAAATCACCGACAAAGCAGCTCGGCACCGGACCCTCGAGCACGGCCACATCGCGAACGGGCACGCCGTCAAACGCTGGTGTGGGCGCCGGCGGGCGTGTCCCGTCGACCACGGCTCGGGCGCGGCCGTCTGTGGGCGCCAGCCGGACGTCCATGGGCCCTCCAGCGGTGCCCGCGTCTCGAACGGCGCGGCCGTCCATTGGCACAGCGGCCGGAGGGGCAACGCGTTCAACGAGCGGTGTGCAGTCTCGCGTGACAGGAATGTCGCGGCCAGGGCTCGCGGGAGCGGCAAGACCCGGTGTGCGTCCGACAGCGACGGCGCGGCCGGCTTCGGGGAGTGCACGAGGCAGCATCGATGGTCGGATCACGTCGCCGCAAAAGAGCAGCGACGAGGAAGTGCTGTCCCCGCAGCCGACGAGCCCCGTGCGATCGCGTGCAGCGGCACTGGAAAAGCTGACGGCGGGCGGTGGAGCGTCATCGAGAGGCGCAGCCACGACTACGGCGTCAGCTACAACGTCACGGCAAGCCACAGCGGCGACCGGGCCTCCTTCGCGAGGCGTTGGGACGAGTGCGGCGGCGGCGCGGGAGATTGAGGATCTGAAAGCGAAGCTGCGCGTGCTGGAGCGGAAGCGGGTGGAGGACCGGGACAAGCTGAAGCAGCTGGACAAGCTGCAGGCGGACTGCGACAAGTACCAGGGAATCATCCAGAAGATCCAGGCAAAATACCAGCCACAGCACCAGGAGAACGCGGATCTGCGACGGCAGCTGAAAGAAGCAGAGGCGCGGCTGGAAGCGGTGGAAACAATGCAGGCGGAGCACGACTCGGCGATGGAGCTGGCGACGCTGGACCGGGAGATGGCCGAGGAGACGGCAGAAGTGTACAAGGCAGAGGTGGACGCGGTCAAGCTGAAGAATGAAGAGCTGGAGCTGGAGGTGGAAGTGCTGCGGGAGGAGAATGCGGAGTTTACGCAGGGAATGACGGCGGAGGAGAAATCGAGCGCGGGGTGGCTGCAGATGGAGCGCAACAATGAGCGGCTGCGGGAGGCGCTGCTGCGGCTGCGGGACCTGACACAGCAGCAGGAAGAAGAGCTGCGGGAGCAGATCAAGGGGCTGGAAGAAGACGTGCAGGAGCTGGCGGTGGCCAAGGAGAAGCAGGGGGCGACACAGGAGAAGCTGGCGCAGGCAGAGGCGGCCGTGGAGGACCTGCGGCAGCAGCTGGACGCGGCGCAGGCCGCGGACGACATGATCATGGACCTGACAGAGCGCAACATGAGCCAGGCGGAGCAGCTGGAGGAGCTGCGGGCGGTGATTGCGGACCTGGAGAACCTCAAGGAGATCAACGACGAGCTGGAGATCAACCACGTGCAGAACGAGCGGGAGCTGCAGGAGGAGGTGGACTTCCAGGGAGCGGTGATCCAGGAGCAGGCGCGGCGGGCGGCGCAGCAGGAGGAGACGATGGAGGACATGGAGTACGCGCTGTCGCGGTTCCGGGAGATGGTGACGGGGCTGCAGAGCGATCTGGAGGACATGCGGGCGTCGCACGCGGTGACGGAGAACGAGTCGGAGCAGCTGAGCAGCAAGTCGCGGGCGATGATGGACCTCAACATGAAGCTGCAGCTGTCGGCGGCGAAGGCACAGGTCAAGACGATCGACCTGGAGCTGCGGCGGCTGGAGGCGCAGGAGGCGGAGCAGCACCTGGGGGTGGTGACGCTGTTTTTGCCGGAGGCGTATGTGCAGACGGACCGCAACTCGGTGCTGGCGCTGCTGCGGTTCCGGCGGCTGGCGTTCAAGGCGCACCTGCTCAACGGATTCGTGCGCGAGCGCATCAGCGCGGCACCGCCGGACGCCGGGCACGAGGACGACGTGTTTGCGGGGTGCGACGTGGTAGACAAGCTGACGTGGGTGGCGGCGATGTGCGAGCGGTTTGTGGGGGCCATGGGACGATGTGCGGCGAGCGAGTTTGGGCGGTTCGACGGCGCGCTGTACGAGCTGGAGCCGGTGGAGCGGGCGCTGAACGGGTGGATCGACGGGCTGCGGCGCGACGAGCTCAAGGAGAAGACGTGCGCGGCCGAGCTGCAGCGGTCGGTGGCGTTGTTGACGCACCTGGGCGAAGTGCACATGTCAGGGAGGAGGAGGAGCGGCCACGACGGCGAGAACGACGACGGCGACAACGACGGCGCCAGCGACAGCGACAACCTGAGCGGGCGCGACCTCGAGGCGTTTGCCGACCACGTGCAGATGCGTGCGGTCTTGGTGCAGAGCCACCTGGAATCGGCGGCGTTGGCTCTGCACACGGCCCGCGGCATGGTGCAGCGGGTGGTGCCGCCGGCCGGCGAGGACGACGAGGCCGCGCAGCACTTTGCACGGCGGGCCGAAGCCGCGATTGCGCAGACGCGCAGCGCCAAAGTGGTGGCGGGCAAGGCGGTGCGGGCGCTGGAAGAGCTCAAGGCGCGGTCGCTGTCGCTGGTGCCAGACAACACGCTGGAGGCGTTTGCGCAGTGCGAGGCGGCGTCGAAGGCGCTGGCGGAGCTGGCGCGGCAGACCGGCCTGGCGCTGTGGACGCTGTTCAGCGAGGCGGAGAGCGGCCGCACGGAGGCGTTTACGTACGGCGAAGTGCAGACGGCGATGCGAAAAGCGGCCGAGGCGTTCTCGAGCAGCGAGGACGACGTTTTGGGGGCGTACGTGGGCCAGCTGCGGGCTCTGGCGGCGTCGGTGGCCGACCTGGCCGCGCTGTCGGGCGACCTCTCGCAGACCGTGGAGTTTGAGCGGCCGACGGCGCCGTGGATCGTGCGCAGCCAGGAAATCAAGGCGCCCAAGGCGGTGGCCGTCGACGCCGAAGAAGAGCTGCGGCGGCTGCGCGAGGAACACAGCGAAGCGCGCCAGGCCATGGCGCAGCGGGACAGCGACCTCAGCACGGCGCAGCTCAAGATTGCCACGCTCGAGAGCAAGATGCGCGATGCGCAGCACAAGGCGGCGGTCATGGCCGAGCTGGAACGGGCCATGGCAGGCGAGCAGCAGTTCACCAAGCAGCTCAAGGAGGACATTGAGAAGCAGGACCGCGAGCTCAAGAGCCTCGAGGCCGACCGGGACCGCTGGAAGAAGGTGGCCAGCGACGCGCGGCTGCTGGTGGGGCGGGAGGGCGGCGGCGACGACGACGACGACGACGGCGACGACGTCGCCCGTGCCGGGGGCCGGGGCGGCCTCTTCGAACGCGACGAGGCGCGCAAAGAACGCGCCGTCGCCACGGCCCGCGAAATGGACGCCCTCACGGCCGACCGCGCCCATCTGCAGGCGGTCGTGCGCTACCTGCGCGAGGACAACCGGCGTGCGCGGATGGCCGAGCAGGCCCAGCACGAGTGGCTGGCGGAGCCGTTGCGGCCGTCTGGGCCGTCGGCGTCGCCCGGACGCAGGGCCGCCGCGGCCGCCAAAATCGTGGCGGCCGAAGCCAAAGACGCGCTCGCGGCCCTCGTCACCATGGCCGCCTCCGCGCGCGTCTACGACCTCGGCGCCCAGCTGCCGGCCGACCGGCTGGCCTGGCGTCCAGCCCGCTCGTCGCCGCGGTACCAGGCGGCGCGGCAGGCCGAGGACTTTGCGGCGTGGAAGGGCTGGCAGGCGGCGGTGGTGCGCAGGGCCGCGCGGAGCGGGGGTCACGTGACACCCAAGACGGCGAAGCGGGGGTCGCGCGTGCCGCAGCTGCGGCTGCCGAGCGACGGGACGGCGGACGGCGGCAGCAAGGCCGCCCGCGGAGGGCCGGTGCAGATTGTGGGCGTGGGGACGCAGGAGTGGTGGGACGGACAGGTGCACCGGACGGATGCGCTGTACCATTCGTGAGGAGGACGGACCGCGTGTACCACAGTGTTTCCGGGTGTATAGATGTACTTTCTTGCTTTGCGTGCGTTGCCGCTGAGATACCACTGTTGAGAATATGGGAATAAAGCTTATCTGGGAGAGTGCGATGTGCCTCGCGCCGTCCGACCGAGGACGCGTCCTTTCTTGGTAGCTACGCTTCAAGGCTGTCTGCGCATGGTCCGCTGGCTTGTCTTATTCTTCTGCATAGATCTGCGGATCCTTCTATCCCGTGCCTGATCTCGAGGCCGTGTGCCGCCTGTGTAGGCCCTGGTCCCTACATCCGGCCCTAGGCCTTGCCTTTCCCTTTCCGGCTCTTCTTGCCGGTGTCGGTGGCCGGCGCTCCCCCCCCGCCGCCGCCCATCGCCCCCAAAGCCGCCATGGCCTGCCGCATATCGATGCCCCCCGGCCCGGCGCCGCCTGCGCCGGCGCCGGCGAGTCCCGGGAGCCCGGGCATGCCGCCTCCGGGCGCGCCGGCGCCGCCCTGCATCTCCTTCATGACGTCCTGGAACAGGTTCTCCGACACGCCGCCGCCGGTCATGGCCGGGCTCAGGTACGGCACCAGGCCCGGCATCTTCCACCCGCGCGGCACCGCGGGCCGCGGATAAGGCTTGTCGGCGGGCGGCGGCGGCGGCGCGCCGCGCACGGTCTCGCGCAGGCCGGAGCTGTGCTCGGTGGTGGGGTGGGCGGCGAGGTGGCGGGCGACGAGGATGTAGAGGTGGTGTTTGCCGTGGATGGCGGCGGCGGCGCGGTCCTGGGGGCTGTGGGCACCGGGCGCGGCGGACGCCGGCTTCAGGTCGACGCGCACGCGGCCGGGGTTGGCCCAGTCCTTGGGGTGGGTGCGGGTGGGCTCGAAGACGGTGCGCAGGTTGAGGGCGGCGCAGGCGGCGACGATGTCGCGGGCGAGGGGGTTGGCAACGGCGAGGGCGCGGGCGACGCGGCGGCCCTCGGCGCGGGAGCGGTCCTTGTCAAAGTAGACGGGGTAGAGCGCGGAGAAGCTGTTGAAGGAGGGCGGGGGGGTGCCCGGTGGCGGGAGCGGCGGCTGCGCGGCGGCGGCTGCTTGTGGCGGGGACGGAGAGGGCCGAGAGACCTGCGAGACCTGCGAGACCTGCGAGGCTGCCGGGCTCGGAGACGGCGGCCCGACGCGGCGCATAATGTCGCCATCCTCAAAGTCGTCAATGTCGCCTTCGGACGGATCCGAGAACCCGTCGTCGCTGTCCTCGACCTCCTCGATGCGGGGGTGCGCCATGGCGTTGGTGGCAGTAGCAGGACGGGGGAAGGAAACGCGGTAGTCTGGCCGTCGTGGTCGTCGTGGTCGTCGTCCGGCGAGAATGCGCGGATCGATGCGTGGATGCTCGCGGTGTCAAAATTAGAATGGTTTTTTCGATCTGTGCGGCTTAGCGGGGCAAGGCTGCTACAGACCAGGTATGCAGCACGGAGACAGTGCTCGTTGTAGCATGTTCTAGCGGCCGTGTGGGGGGCTAAGTGGGGCTAGTACGGTACCTCACAGTTCTTCTCCCTTGACACTACGAGTACAGGTCACATCTGTCTCCGTATGGTATGGTAATAGCAATCTCACATTCAGCGGACTAGTACTAAGGCAGCCGACGTGACTGTTTCTTCTCACGACATCGGAATCACACCCAACGAGTCAAAAAGGCAAAAGGGCAACAGCGGCGGCCAGCAAACAGCAAGTAGACACTGCATGCCGGCTTCCTCGCCAAATACCAAGAACAAACGCAAACACAGGCAGGAAAATAAACACAAGATAACACCCAAAACGGCTGTAGCACACAAAAGTCCTGCGGACCAATGGCAGATGTTCAGCACAGCCACCTAACAGACCAAGAATCAAGCAGATCCGCTCTCCTCGTAGTTGGACCTAGTCTAGTCTACTGGGTGGTAGTGCGACCGTTCCCGGTTCTCGTACGTGTCCTTGAACTTGGTGTTCGGCGGGTGGTCCTCGGGGTAGAACTTGCAGTACGGCTGCATGCACATGCCGTCACGCACACTCGGGCACTGTCGGTTAGTGTGAGAGGAGAAGGAGGAAGAACGAAGGAAAGGGGAAGGAGGAAGAACGAAGGAAAGGAGAAGGAGGGAGACGGGAGACAGAAAACTGTAAACATACGTGATGCCCGTAGATGCAGTTCGGCACAGCACATTCCTGGCCGTCCGAGCACGGACTCAGGCGCGCCAAAAACATCAGCGCCGACTTCTCGACCGGTGTCGGCTGCACCGTGTGGTCAAACGGACAGTCGGGTCCCTTGAGACACAAGCCCCGCAGCACCTGGTTGTTGCAGAACTTGGTCCGCCCAGTCCGCCGCTTGATCGCGTCCACCGCCTCGACGCTGTACTTGACCGGCGGATCGAGGCCCCGCGGCTGGGGCGTCCACGCCGTGGCCACCCGCCGCTTCGACGCCGCCACCGCCGCCGCCGCCGCGGCGCTCTTTTGCTGCTGCAGCTGCTTGGCCGTGTGCAGCGGCAGCGAGACGGTCGGCGGCGGCGTGGCCTGGCGTCCGGAGATGGTGGCATACGTGCCACCACCGGCGGCGGCGTTCCCGGCCTTCTTCTTCTTCTTGTTGGTCACCGGCGTAAAGTCGGACGCGGTGCTGGCGTTTGTCATGGAGGGAGACGGGTGCTGGCGCGCATGGTGGCTGCTGCTGTGGCCGTTGTTGGCCTCAGGGCTGACGGCCGAGTCGTTGTCCGAGTCGTCGTCCTCGATCAGCGACGCCCCGTTATTGCCATCATTGGGGTGGTTGTCGGCGACGCTGCCGCTGCCATAGCCGCCATAGCCGCCCTGGCCTCCGTAGCCCCCGTGGTTGCCATAATTGCCGTGGGCCCCGCCCGTGGACACGTTCATGTCGTCGCTGGGCTGCACGGACACGAAGCCTTGGGCATAGGTCACCTTCTCTGCGCGGAACACGCTGTCCGTGAAGCTGGTGATTCTAACTTTGGTCTGGACAATCTCACGCACTGTCGGCGGGCCCTCAAGCACCACCACGCGCCGGCGCGCTTCGTCGTGGCTCAGTATTTCATCGAGGAAGGGTGCGTAGCCCGCATCGTGCGAGATGCCCAGCGCTACCATTTTACAATTCACATTTTTAAGATGGAACCGTGCAGTTTCTGGGGGTTAGGGAGAGATTCCGAGCAGAGGAGGAGGGAGGGAGAGAAAGAGGACCAGACAGGACGAGAGACAGGAGACAGAGCTGGGCACTCACCAATAATCTTCGAGTCGGCCCGTTCTTTGCCGTGGCCGACATCGATAAAGTCAAAGGTGGGCTTGCACTGTGAGAAGCCCTGCGTAAATTCCATAAAGGTCTGGTCGTCGTTAACGTGCGCGGCTCGCCGCAGCGTCCGCGATAGACCCGGCACATTGGCACATATCTTGGCCACCACCTGGATGTCCTCATCCTCATATTTTTGGGTGCCTGGCACGCCGTCGTTTAGAAGGTGGTATTCCTGCAGCACAGCCCTGCGCAAAGCATAGCCGGCTTCTTTGCCGCCCGTGACGCCTTTCTTAAGGAACTCGTCCTTGAACTGTGGGTGTTAGTGACGGGGAAGGAAGAGGGGCAGACAGACCCGAGAA
The DNA here is from genome assembly GCA_001513895.1 of Graphilbum fragrans. Classification (NCBI taxonomy): domain Eukaryota; kingdom Fungi; phylum Ascomycota; class Sordariomycetes; order Ophiostomatales; family Ophiostomataceae; genus Graphilbum; species Graphilbum fragrans. The sequence continues at coordinate 185,437 of LLKO01000025.1, forward strand.
CCAACAAGACCAAACGGCTAAAAGAAAAACAAAAAACACTGAAAAAACCCCAAAAAAGACCTACCACTATTCCGTCGCCATCTAATAGCACCACAATGTAGGGATTGCGGTTCTGCAGGTCGGTTAGCTTGCTCTGGCCGCTGGTCGTAAGCGCTGGGCAGCGTTGGGCCCCCATGGCCGCAACCTAAACCACCTCCTACCTTTAATGCCTCGTAACTCTGCTGCATTTCCTGCGTCTCGAGCTTAGCCTTATTGATATCCTGCTGCAGCGCGCGCCGCGACATTCTGGCGTCTTCGTAATCGAGCGTGAGCGTCTGGTGTTCTTGCATCAGACTATTAATTTTCTGGTCATAGTGATGAGCACGATTCTTGAGTTCGTTGAGAAGATCCTGGGCAGGTTAGCTCGGCCGCCCCATCGAAACGCGCGCCCAGATAAAAGCGCAGGCCGTCAAACAAGGACACAACACGGCAGGAGGCAACGAGACGGGCAAGGCGTACGATAATAAGGGCTTCACTGGAATGTTGATAGACCTTGAGGCTGTCGTAACGCTCCAAATAGTGGCCAAAGGCCGTGTCGGGGACCGCCATGGTGCACCAAAAAAAAAATAGGCTTAGGAAGCTTAGGCCCAGCCGCTTGCCGATGCAATACAGAGAGCGGATTAGCGGTACGGGCGAAGGCGACGATGGACGGGGTGGTGCAGGAGAGAGAGCGAGAGAGAGTGCGTGTGCGAGAGAGAAAAGGAGAGAGTGCGGCGTGTGAGAGAGAGAAAAAGAAAGCGAAAGTAGGTGAGAAAGAGGCGGGAATACGGGGACCGTCTGAGAATTAGGGCACCGTGGACAGCGAGACCAAAAAAATGTACAACACTGGGCTGCTGGGGGTGGCGGTGTTCCCCAAACAACAGCTAGAATGAGGCACCAATGCAAGGATGGTTGGCCACCGACACACTGCGCAGTGTGGCTGAAAGAGGCAGGGCGAATTGGGGGAGAGGAGGCAGAGAGAGAGGAGAGAGGAGAGAGGAGAGAGGAGAGAGAGAGGAGAGAGAGAGGAGAGAGAAAGAGGAGGAGAAAGGGGAAAGCGGAGGGAGGTGGGCAGCGCACGTTGTTGCCTTAAAGCGTATTGTCTGCGTAAGATGCCTAAGAAAACACGGGCGAGGAGGGCGGTTTTGGTCGGGCAAACAGCATGGGAACCGATGCTATTTCGCAAAAACTTCTGTAGTTCGGAGCCACAACCCCAAAAAACGTGATGGACACTGATAGAAGGGACAGGATGCGGCCAATCACAAAAAGGCAGGCCAGGAGGAGGAGAGGGCGGTGGCGAACACCAGATCGACTCTCTTCAGGACAGGCAGAGGCGGCGGAGAGAGCCAGCAAGACAAGCAGCTCTCAGACGCGATGGTGGGCGGGATATCGTTGAAGCAAAAAAAGAACACTGGTTCTGTCTTCCTACCTGAGAGGCCACCCAGAAAAATAGAAGCAAATCCTTAATTTATCACAAATAAATATGGAGCGCTGGCTAGCTATGGTGGACGGTGCAAGGGCCACCCACCTAAGAGTGGGGAGGGGGAAGGGGGAGGCAACGGTGAGAGGGCCACTAAAAGCGACTATCTAAGGTACTGTGTACTCCGGAATGATTCTCTATCTGTGAGCTGTCTGTAGACTCTTGTACGAGCAGAGTCTCCGTTCCTTGGTTTTGAGCTCTTGCCACTGTTTTCACCTTTGCGTTTAGGTATGGGCAACGGCTGGCCTCACTCGAAGGCGGGCGCCAGCAGGTCTTTATAGCTTTTGGGCCGCTGTGGTACGCCGGGGCGCTGAGAGAACGCCGCCAAACGCGCCGAGGAGACACCAGCTATGCCAGCGGTGCAATGCGTGCGCGACGAACAGGCCAAGGCGACAAGGCAGCACGGAGACTCCCTCCGTGTCTAGACGAACCAAGACGAATCCACCGAGAGTCTTTCCCTGCATTTTGCTGCAGTCCTCTCCCGCTGTATCGCCAGTGGCGCACACCAAAAGCTCCAAGAAGCTCACCAAGGCAGTTGAGGCGCTAGCTCCAGGCGTGCTAGTTGGCTCCACCAGAGCTGGATATCCCCGTTCGTGCTCTCGAGTACCTATGTACTACTGTCTTGCGCGGGTTCAGGAACACGTACGACCACCCAACGCCTTCACGCGCCCCTACGAAACACGAGCCCAGTCCGTCGACGTACTCGCACTCGTACATTGCATGCTGCCAATTACGACGACAGCACGTGCCATGGGCCACTGCGCACGGTTCGCTTGCCTGAACCGGTGGTTATCGCACTCCAGGCGGCCAGTTCCATACTCGTACAAACGAAGGGGCCACCGCCTCTGCTGAAGAACTCTGATCGAATGTCCCTGCTAACACTGTTCTATGCACAGCGCCCAACGGCGCCATCGTGGCCAGGAGGCCTCTCCTGCACCACGCTAAAACGGCGTAAACGTATTCAGTAGACCCCACAGGCTGTTATGGCTGAAGCCGCCCTCAAACTGCCACGGCACCGCGTTGCCGTCAATGGTCGGCACGGGTGGCGGCTCGGCCACGGTGTCTGCGGCCGCCGTCGACGCACCGGCGCCTGTCGCTCCCGCAGCTTCTCCGCTGGCGCCGGCTGCCACGCCGGCTGCTCTCGTCTTGGCTGCGTTGTCGGCCGCCGTCAGCTCCGGGTCCACCACCACATCGGAGGCAAACTCGGACGACACGCCCAAGTCCATGCCCATGCCCATGTTCATGCCCATGCCCATGCCCATGTCGCTCATTCCCATGCCGCTCATCCCGTCCATGCCCATGCCCATGTCGTCCATGCCCATGTGTCCGAGCGGCGCGCCCATCAGGCTCATGCTGTTCATGCCGCCCATGCCACCCAGATTGCCCATACCACCCAGATTGCCCAGATTGCCCATATTGCCCATATTGGACATGTTCATGCTGCCCATGTTGCCCACGCCGCTCCATTCCGGCATCGACCCGTCGCTATGTGAGACGCCGAGCAGCACGTTATAGGCAAGATCGCCCGTCGGGCAGATGGGCGGCAGGGCCGACCAGTCAAAGTCTGCGGGAAAGGTGGATGTGTCGGCCGCCTCGGAGGTTTCTTTCATCCCTGTGTTTGCTTTGGTTTCGGCTTCGGCTTCGGCTTCTGCTTCTTCTGCTTCTGCTTCGGCTTCGGCTTCGGCTCCGGCTTCAGCTCCGGCTTCGGCTTCCGCCTCTGCCTCCGCCTCTTGCTTCGTGCTGCTCACCGACGGCGGATCAGTAGGGGGCGTCTCGTACTGTGCGGAGCCACCGTCGCTCCCGGCAGAGCTGGCTGCTGCTGCCGCCGAGAGCGCAGACGGTGCTGACGGCGCTGACGGCGCTGAAGACGCGGTGGCTGCCGTGGTGGCTGCCGTCGCCGCCGGGACGTCCTTCAGACTCGGGTCGATATTGCTGAGCGTGAGAGCGTCGATGGGCGCAGCAGCGGCGGCGGCATCGGCGTCCGGCCCCGACTCGAGGAAGCGGATGCCGAGGGTTTTGCGCAGGCGCAGGTAGATGGCCTGGAGGACGCCGAGCGCTGAGCGGGCCAGCGCGTAGGTGTCCATCATCAGCTCGAAGCGCTCGACGGACCAGCGGAAGTGCTGGATGGCGTCGGGCAGCAGCTCCGGGTGCTCCTTGGGGAAGAGGATGTAGATGGTGGCCATGAGCACGAGCGAGTCAAAGGTGCCGAAGAAAAGCGAAAAGGTGCGGTACTGCTGGGGCCGCAGCGAGGCAAAGTGCACGCGCTGCAGCTGCAGCATGGTGAGACAGGCCTTGAGGGCCTCGGAGCGGCTGCTGGCGCGCACAAAGATGTACGGCCGGTGCAGGGCCATGAAGTTGAAGATGGTGGCCTGGGGCATGATGGCGCGCACGTGGCGCAGGAAGCCGCAGCCGGGGAGGTCGTCGAACTGGGTGTCGGGGTGCTCGAGGCGGAACACGGCCGGGGTGCGGGCAGCGACGGACTCCATTTCGGCGTGCACGGCGTCGACGCGGTCGAAGCTGGGCGGACACGGGCCCTCGCGCTCCAGCTCGAGCACCTGGCGCAGCGGCACGACGGCTTCGTAGGCCCAGATCTGGCGCGTCAACGGCGTGGGGGGGTCGCCGGGGTTGCGGGCCGTCACGGCCATGGTGGCGCGCTCTTCGGACGTGGTCGGCAGCAGGCAGTCGACGGGGAGGGTGACCGGGGCCGAGGGGTCGATGGTGGTCGGGCGGCCGAGCACGACGCCCATCTGCAGGTCCCAGCTGCTTAGGGTCATCCACATGCGGCGGCGGCGCTGGATCTCCCACTCGTTGGCCAGCACGGCCTCGGCGGTGTTGTTCCAGGGCTTCGGGTCCATGCTGGTGCGGTGCAGCCCGATTTCCTGGGCGTCGCGGATCGCGCTTCCGATGGCGTGCCACTGTGATGTTAGATGCGAACAGAATACAGACAGGCAGACATGAACACAGAAGGACAGAAACAGACACGAAACACAAACAGACACGAAACACAAACAGACACAAACAGACACAAACAGACACAAACAGACACGAACAGACACAAACAGACACAAACAGACAGAAACAGACAGACATACCGCCTCCGTGATCAGGGCCACGTATTTCAAAAAGGCCCCCCGCATAAAGCCCGCCACGATGGCCGTAAACGACATCTGCCGCTTCCCCAGCAGCGCCAGCACGGCCATGCTCGTCTCGCTGTAGTCGAGGGCCAGGTCCTCAAACGTCAGGTTGCCCGGCCGCTTGATGCTGTCGAAGACGGCGTGCGGCTCGTTCGCCGGCAGCGACAGCAGCGCCGTGGCTATGACCTGGAACAGCAGCGCCGGAAACGCGCGCAGGTCTGGCGACAGCTGGTGCGGCGCCTTGAGCGAGCCAAAGGGCCCCGTGGCCACGTCGCTCCACTCGGCCAGCTGCTTGCGGAAGACGTCCTCGTCCAGCACAAAGTACTGCCAGTTGAAGTCGCGGAAGTAGATGTCGACGAGCCGCTCTATGTAGTCCCGCGGCGGCAGACTGCGAATGCAGCCCTTGTACCGGTCGGCCGTGCCGTAGGGGTCGTTGGGGTGTGGTGGTTGCTGTGCTGGTGGTTGTGGCTGGGAGGAGGAGGAGGTCGTGGTGGTGTTGTTGTTGTGGTTGTGGTTGTGGTTGTGGCTGTGGGCGGAGTGGGAGGGATGGGCCGCCTGGGCCGACTGCTGCTGCTGCTGCAGGAGCACCTGCTGCTGTGGGTGCGGATGTGGCAGCAGGTGGCTCTCGTGCGCCTGCTCGAAGTGGTAGTACTGCTGCTCCGCGAGCGCGGCCGCTTCAGCCGTGGCCGCCGTCGGCAGGAAATCAGCGACCGGCCCGCCCGGTCCGCCCGGATGCCCCTGGCCGGCGCCCGCTTCGGCGGCGTCGGCTTCGCCCAGCGCATCGCGAGCCGCACGCGCGGCCTCCACGCCGGCGTCGATTTTGGAGAGGAAATCCAGCGTGCTGGCATTGGTGGGGACGTAGCCGAAGCCGGCCGCTTTCACCGGCAGACTGCCGCCGGCCTGCAGTGCCCGGCCGTACGTCGCCGCCTCGATGACGCGCAGGTGGTGGCGCTCGCGCGACATGGCCGCCGTCTCGTAGTGGCAGCTCGACTCCATTTTGCGGTCGATGCATGCCTGGCACGGCTGGTTGCGGTCGCATTTCTGCTTGCGCCGGTGGCACTCGGCACACGACACCACTCTCCGTTTGCGCTTCCGCGGTGGCTGCGCCCCGCCCGATGCCCCTCTCGATGCCGTGTCGGCTCCGTCCCTGGTGCCTGCCGGCGACGCCGCCGACGACGACTGGCTCGCGCGTCCGTCCATCGTCGACATGCTCGCTCCCGCCGCCGTGATCGAGTCGCCCTCCGCCGTGTGGTCGCTGTCAGCGCTGGCAAAGCTGGCCGTGCGCTTGGTGGCGTGCGCCGTCATGCTGGCTTTGGTGTTGCCCTTGCTTTGGCTTTGGCTTTTGCTTATGTCCGTTCTTCCGCTGTCGGGGTTGCCGACTTCCGTCCACCGTTGCGACCGTTGTTAACGGCGACAGCGATTAGATGCGCGGATGCGCGCTTCGCGCGTTGCGCACGTTGCAATCGGCGACTCGCTGCCGACTTTTTCTCCGCTGCCCTCCTTTTTGGCGAGGGGGTGGAGGGCCGTTGTGTTCTTCCTCCCTCTCGAATCTCGTCTCGATCGCCGAATTGGATCCGCTGCTCACAATAAAATCCGCGAATCCACGAATGCGAAATCGCGGCGGTGATATCGGGTCGCCAGACAATGCTATGCGTTCTGCGCAAAAAAATCGCAAATTTCTGCGTCGCTTCTGCTGGCCAGCCGTCAAGATGCACTCTGGGTCGCGTCACGCCATGCAACAGGCCCAGAGAAAGCTTTCAACTGCGGCGGGGAGGGAGAGGGCCGAATGGCGAAAATGGGCCGCCACCAAAAAGTCGGATTATTAAGACAACCATATTACGAAGCACGGTTGCGGCCCTCCCTCTGAAGGACAAAGTACGGGGAGTACGTACCTACAAACAATAAAACAATAGCAAAAAAATAACGAAAAAATGGAACGAGATAAAGACGGCCCCAAAAAGGAAGCAGGAACCCCACCTCTGTCCATTCTTCCCTGGCCTCCCCCTCTCTCCCAAGCACCTAAGCACCGTCCATAGCGGCAGTGTTGGGGTTGGGCCAACGTCTGCGCCAATCACGTCGCCGCAGTGCCGCGCCAGGCTGCCTTATCTCCGGCGCCCGATCGAGGAGTTAGGTGTAAATACGGTATGGTACGCTACGAGGAGAACGGTACGGGGTAGGCACGGAGCACACATAGTACACGTCAGGCAAACAAATAATGGTATTGAGCATCGTACATTTCATCGGTCAATCATCTACTTTTCCAATACGTTCCATCTACATAAAGCTGGACATCTGCAGGCCAATGGGCAGAAAGAACAAGAAACAGAAAGCAAGAAGCAGAAAGCAGGCAGCGGAAGCAGGAAAAGGGAAATAAAAGAATAGCAGAGAAAAAGGAGAAAAGAGGGAAGAAAAGAGAGAGAAGCAAGACCAGCCGGGCAACAAGTCCGCCCGTCCACCAGCCCGCAACAGCCGGCCACGCGAGCGCCCTACTGCCGCGGCAGACGCGACAGGTACGCCTTCCACGCGGCCCGCCGGTACCGTTCGGCTTCGGCGGCCGGCGATGCCGCGGCCATGATGCCGCGGCCCACGATGACCATGTCCGTGCCGCAGACGCCGATCAGCCGCTCCGGCGTGTTGTACTGCTGCCCCAGGCCGTCGCCGCGGGCCAGCGCAGCGGCGGCGGCCCCCTCGTCGTCCTCGCTGTCCTGCGGCGGCAGCTTGCACCCGGGGGTCATGTGCACAAAGGTGTCGTCGGGCTGCGTGTTGAGCGACTGCTGCGCGATGAAGCCGACCACAAAGTCGCGGTGCGCGCGCGCGGCCTCGACACACGCCTGCGTGTACGCGCCCGTCATCAGGTTGCCCTTGCTCGACATCTGCGCCAGCAACAGAATGCCGCGCGCCAGCGGCGCCTCCTCGATGCCGGCGAACGCCTCGGCCGCCTGTGCGTCGTGGTGGCCGTTGGCGCCGTGCCCGCCGTGCCCGCCGTACCCGCCGTTTAGCCCGTGGGTCCGGTGCCCCCCCTGCGAAAACAGCTCGCCGTTGCTGCTGCTGCCCACGCTGCCGCTCAGGTTGTCGCCCGGCAGGCTGCGCGGCAGCCGCGGCGAGTCCACCGGCTCAAAGCTCTGCGTCACCGTCGTGATCGACACAATGCTGCCCTTGCGGCCGTCCATGTCGCGCGCCGGCGGCGGCGGCAGGTCGGAGTCGGCGCTGGTTGTGGTGGCTGCGGTGGCGGTGGCTGGTGTGGCTGCAGCGTCGTCTGGTGTCGGCAACGCGGCGGCTGGTAACTGCATAGTCTCGTCGGCATCAGCGTCGGCGTCCCCCTCCTCGTCGCAAAAGCTCTCGTGCACCGGCGTGCCCACGGTCACCGACGTCTTGACCTCGTAGTGGATGCGTTCGCGCCAGTGCTTGGCCGCATCGGCCAGGGCACCGACCACGGGGGCGCCGCCGTCCATGTTGACCGTCACCAGATGCGCCCACTCGATCAGCCGCGCCGTGCCCGCCGTGTACTGCTGCTGCACGGTCTTGCCAATGTCGGCGAACTTGCGGTCTTCGAACAGCAGGAAGCCGTGCTTGCGCGCCAGCGCCGCCAGCTTCGCGCCCGTGCCCGTCTGCGGGTTGTAGTCCCAGCCGGTCACCAGGTCGTAGTGCGTCTTGAGCACTACAATTGAAGGACCCACGCGATCGGCAAGCACCAGCAGCTCCCGGGCCGTCGACACGTCCGCGCTCAGACAGAGGTTCGATGCCTTGAGGTCCATCAGCCGGAACAGGTACGCCGTCAGCGGATGGGCGGCCGTTTCGGCGCGCTGGCCAAACGGCGTCGTCAACGAAGCGTGGACCATGGTGAGGGATATGAAAGAAGATAAAGGTGGAAGTAGAGGATGAAGGAGCAAAGAGATGGAAGAGCAGAGAGATGGAAGAGCAGAGAGCTGAAAGAAGTAGAGAGATGGACGAGCAGAGAGCTGAGAAGAGAGAGGAATGAGAGAGAATGAGAGAATGAGAAGCGAAACAGCGAGACAACAGGTCAAGGACAGAGGGATAAACTGGAGTGGAGGGAGATAAAGAGAGGGAGACCGATGAGAAGATGGCTGGATGAGGCCGAGGCTGCCTTGTCGCCGCTGCTATCCGCTCGCGCCCGTTCCAGTGCGTCCCCAATGGTTCCCCAATGGCTTTTCGAGTCGGTCGACGTGTCTGTTGTTCGCTCTTGCTCTGCTCTCTTGTGCGTCTTTCTCTCACGTCTTCTAAGCGACTGTTTTTCGACTTGTTGAAAAACCGCTCCCGGAAAGAGGCAGGGATTGGTGGCACAGCAGTACCTATAGTCCAAAAAAGGCGAGCTGCCGGCGAGAGGACAGACGGACAGCGTGCATGCAAGAGCAAATAAAACACAACAATGCGAAATGGGGAGACAAGGAGACCGAGGGAAAAGAGGAGAGAGGAGGCATCCGACACAAGAATAGAGAAAAGCGACAGGCGAGAAAAGAAAAGTCAAAGTGGGGGCGTCCTGCGTTAGGGCGGCCAGGTAGAGCCAAATAGAGACACATCGAGCCAGTCGAGCCAGGTAGGGCCCAGTCGAGCCAGGTAGGGGGGCTCTAGGAGCCAGTGGTGCCAGTCAAAGGCGGGCTGAGCCAATGAGAGCCAAGCAAAGAGCCCTTCTAGATCGGGCCAACCCTATACCGTACAGCCATTGAGCGCTACTCTGCCTCTCTGTTCGTTAGTGGGCGTAAGGGCGTCCCCCGCTCGCTGGCTGGCTATTTTTTGGGTTTTTGGTTTTTTTGGCGTGTTGGGCTTTTTAGGGGCTTTCTGTCCGCTGTTTCCACTGGCCGGCTACACCACAGCCTGTCCCGACAGTGCGGTAGCATCCATCCCGGGGCTTGTCTCTCTTCTTGTCTCTGCCGAGCGCATACCTGCCCCCGAATACGAAATTGCTTTGATGCTCATTTCGCACGCCCCTGTACTCGTATACATAGACGCCGGAGCGCTCCGTAGATTCTATACATGTACGAGTACTCCGTACACTCGTGCACAGTCAGCAAGTTCAAGCCATAGTCTGAGAAATCTGCTCAGGACGACAACTACGCACTGCTCACCGGTCCGTTCTCTTGGTCGCCTGCATAGACCCCCTCTTTCCTGATCGCCGTGTCAACAGCTGTTGATCTGCTGTTCGCGTCCTGGTCGCGTCCGTTCTGGGAGCCGTTGAGCGCATATTGGACACAAAACAGGAGGAGACCCAACAGAGCCAACACAAGGGCAAAACGGGTCCTGCACCGGCATCGAACACCCAACAAATCCAGCGACTCGGCGTCGTTGCGACTTGTGCAGCCGTACGAGTACTCCGTAGTTGGACAAGGACTCGTACTGTCGCACACTCATAAACAGGCGCCGTCGCTGACATCACTGCTGATCATTTGAGCGCAGGGGTCGTGAAAGAGGCCCACAACAGCCAAAGCGGTTCAGCTCCCTGGAGGCAAACTGCGAGGAGGGAGCTCGCTGTACGGTGCGTCGTCGCTTGCCCGTACTCGGTATAGGCAAAGACGACCCGGAACACATCCGCAGAGCGCAGCTCAGCTCGAGAATGCGGAGGGCTGTCAGCAGCGGCTTCCAGGGCTGTCTCGCAGACTCTCGGTGTCGGCCGCTTGTTGATGGCCTGACAGCTTATCGCGTTATCGCACAGTGCAGTCGTAGTGCACTCGACAGATACATTCATTATGTACATGCTCCGTAGTTGTACATACGGCGGCACTCGTACGTATGCACGCAGCTCCAATCAAGAAGGGTCCACATTTCCTGTGCAGCTCAGCACTAGCGCGACCGGCCGATCCGCCATTCCCTTTCCACGCCCATCACCAGAAAAATTGCAGCCAAAACACACTGCACACGTCCGCGCCGTCACTCTGCCTCTACTAAGACGCCCAGTTCTCTCAAACCCGCTATCTCTGCAAGCTCCTCCACCCCTATCTACAACTCTCGTCCGAGCCACCGAGTGCGCACCCAACGCTGCCTGCCGACTTTTCTCTTATCCTGCAGCCCACCCTAATCGCGTGCCTGGATGCCTCTTTCGATCGGATAACCTGTCCTTTATCTCGACCTGCCCTCTCCCTCTCTTCCTCTTTCCGCGGCCGTCTCGTCACACATCCACGAGCTCGATAGTCGGCACGTTGTCTCACGTCTGTCTCACGTCCGTCTCTTTCCCGCGCCGGCCGACTTCCACCTCGTCGTCACCCCCTCATCCTCGATCTCGACCTCCTCGACCTCTTCGCCTCTCGACTTCCCGGTCCTTATCTCCCACCATGTCGGGCGCCCGGACACGGAGGCAGGCCGCTGCCGCCGCCGTTGCGGCCGATACCTCGGACGACTCGTCGTCGCCCTCCAAGACCAACGGCCACGCCAAGCGGTCCAAGAGCCCGAAAACCAAGGCCGGCAACGGCCACGCCGCGCCCGCCGATGCGCCGCGCGAGAACATTTTCCTCTTTTGGCCCAATATGATAGGTGTGTTCTCCTCTCCTCCCCTCTCTTCTCCTCCTCCCCCCCCCCCTCTCCTCCTCTCCTCTCCCCTCTCCTCTCCTCTCCTCTCCCACTCACACCACATCCAGGCTACTATCGCATCGTCCTCGCCATCGCCTCGCTCTACTACATGCCGCTGCACCCGCGGACGTGCTCGATGCTCTATAGCGTGTCGTGTCTGCTCGACGCTCTCGACGGCTATGCGGCGCGCTACTTTGAGCAGTCGACGCGCTTCGGCGCCGTGCTCGACATGGTCACCGACCGCTGCACCACGGCCTGTCTGCTGGTCTTCCTGTCGACCGCCTTCCCGCGCTGGGCCATTGTCTTCCAGGGCCTCATCTCGCTCGACCTCGCCAGCCACTACGTCCATATGTACGCCACGCTGGCTATGGGCGGTTCCGAGACCAGCCACAAGGCCGTCGACCGGTCTCGGAGTTGGCTGCTGAATCTGTACTACACGAACAAGGTGAGCTCTCTTCATCCGGGTCCTCGTTGCCATCTCCTTTTCTCTTCTCTCTTTCCTCCTGTCTCTTCTCCCATCTCTTCTCCCTCCCTCCCCCTCCCTCTACCGCCACTAACAAATAGACTGTCCTCTTCCTCTTCTGCGCCCTCAACGAACTCTTCTTCATCGCGCTCTACCTGCTCTCCTTCTCGTCGCCGATCCTGTCGCCGTCGCTGCTCCGCCCCGTCGCTACCACCGACCCTAGTCTGCTCGCCGGCGCCCAGGTCAACTCGTCCATCCTTCGCCAGATCTTTGCCGACCCCCACAGTGCGGCCGCCCTCGAGATGGCCCGCGCCAACAAGATGGACTCCTTCTGGCCCTGGGTCCTCGCCGGCGTCAGCTTCCCCGTCATGGCTGGCAAGCAGATCATCAACGTCATCCAGCTGGTCAAGGCCTGCCAGTGGCTGGCCGAGGGTGACCGCGACGCCCGCCGCGCCGCCGGACTTCCGCGGCCGAAGCCGGCCAAGAAGACGGCGTAAAGTGCCGAACCGAAGACGCACCCGACGCGGCCCGCACGCTACCTTCTAGCCACCACCACCACCACCCACCCACTTGACTTTTGATTTAGCTTCTTTCTACCTGCATAGCATGAGCACACCCGGGCTGCTCCTTTCTTTTCCCCCCTCCTGCTTCTTTGTCTCTACGTTTTACCTGCCTCTACGGCGCATGCGGATGGGGCCGCAGTGCTTCGATACGACCCTACCCGGGCTTGCTCGGCTTTCAACTATAATGCTTGCTTCTTTCGCTTGGCGGCGACCAGCGCGCCCAACTCTCTGCTGTTGTGCCAATACTTTCGTTCTTTCTTTTGTCTCTTTGTGTTTCTGCTGTTTCTGTTGTTTCTTCTTTATTTTCTTTTGTCGACACACTTTTTAATTTGGACTTTCTTTTTTCAAATGTACCCAGTTTTTTTAATACTTTGATTTTTGTCACTCTCCTTGGTTGGGATATACACAAAGAGAGGCAGAGGAACAGAAGGCTCTCACCATGGATTCGTCGTGGCTTGGGAGAGCAAACACTCGTTGGACGGAGGACGGAGGAATAAGCTTTATCGGGGTGGTATCCCCGGACCAGGCGTAGATCTAGGAGGCACGATACATTTGGTCTTCCGTTCTGTCGACTTGGCGGAGGGTCGCCAAGAAGAGACTAGAATGGAAAGGAAAAATCAAGAAAACTTGTTGTAAACGGGCTGGTATTGACGTGTGAAATGGGTTCTAGTTGTTCTCGTCTTTTGCACGTCTTGGGGGCTTTGTAGGTGCTCCATTTTTCCCCGTAGACGGCTAATATATGTATATTGTTGGGCTGAGGTGGAGAGGCAAGTCATGCCGACACGGGCAATCCATCTCAGGAGGGGTAAGGCTGGGGCGATGTGCCGCAAATAGCTAATTTTGTACTCCGTATAGAGAACTGGAGCGATGTCACCAAGAGACTGTCTCATCTATGCTTTTGTCTATCCAATCTGCCGCAGTCTCCAAAAGCGCATCTGAATACCGCGCTCTACGAGCAGGTCCGACATCTACCCTTCCGTCTCCGGCGTCCAGTCCCAGTCGCTGGCCGTAAATAGCCGCCGCGCCATCTTCTCCGCCCCCATGCTGCCCTCGTACTTGAGCCGCTGGTCGCTGGCCACGGCCCGCGTGAAGCGGAAGACGCGCTGGCGCTGGTGCTGGTGCTGGTCGGTGCGGCTCGGGATGACGATGCTGTCGGAGGCGGTGTAGGCACGCCAGCCAAGATAGTCGGGGTCGTCGGCGTGCCCTGCCACATCCGGCCCATCCGACGCCTCCCAAGACGTGGCCGCGCGGCGGGCGGTCCAGTCGGGGCGGCTGAGGGCAAAGACGTGGGCGCTCAGCATGGCCTGGATGTACTCGACGATGGGCAGCAGGGACTTGCGCAGGCCGCAGTTGACGTGGTTGGCGTCGAGCTGGTAGGAGGGGCACTGGCGCAGGGTGGCGAGGATGTGGTAGACATCGACGGCGGCGAAGGGCGAGGACGACGGCGAGGATGACGACGGCGAAGACGGCGACAGCGGCATCGCCGTGCTGAAGTCGTGTAGGAAGAGCAGCTGCTTCTGGCAAAAGAACTTGACCATCTCGCCGAGCTGGAAGGAGTCGCAGGCGACGCTGGAGCCGTAGCCCATTTTGCACTGGCGGCGGGTGCGCGAGGTGTAGAGGCCGATGAAGTGGCGGGGGATGGAGGCGAGGCAGGCGAGGATGCAGGCGCGCCGCAGGTAGAGTTCGTCTGCAGTCAGGTGAGCGTGCGGCCACGAACGCGCCACGCGCGGCGCGCAAAAGAGACGCAGAAAGACTCACCCTCCAGCCCGTCGGGCAGATCCCACCACACGGGCTCTTCGTCGGCGCCTCCCTCGTCGGCCGCAGCCTCCGCGGCCTCCTCCTCCGCCTCCTCGGCATCCTCCCGCCATCGCCGCGAGCCGTACTGGATCAGCTCGCGCGTGCCGGCGTGGAAGTGCGGCGGCTGGTCGAGCAGCCACGAGACGTAAACTTTTTTCCGGATGGCCTCTTCGTTGGCCAGGCAGGGGAGGCCGCTGCTGCCGCCGCCAGTGCTCGTCTTGCCCACCAGCGCCTTCTCGGCCGCGGGGAACCGGATCCGCAGCAAGCTGACGTACTCGGCCACAGGCTTGGTGCACTCAAAGCGGTCGGCCTGCAAGGCCAAAAGGGCCAGTTCGTGCAGCGAGGGCACCTTGGCCGACCAAACCGAGGCGGAGACGGACGCGGCCGGCTCCAGCTCTTGTGCAGGGCTTGTCGCCACCACTGCTTTGGATGCTTTGGATGCTTTGGATTCTTTGGATTCTTTGGATTCTATGGATGCTGTGGGTTCTTTGGATGCTGTCGATGCTTTCGCCGGCACACCAGCTGTCGGTTTTGCGGTTTTGGTCGCCTTGGCCTTGAGCACCGTGCGTGGTGCTTTGGCCGTCACCGTCTTGCTCGCCGGGATGCTAGCGGCGAGACGCGGCATACGGCCTCCGTGGCCGTGCAGGATCCGCAGCAGTTCCGTAAAGACCACCTCGCGCCCGGCGCCCGCCTTGCTGCCCTCGTCGCCGTCCTCGATCTTGACCCACGGCAGCCGGTCTGGCGTAGCGTCAGCGGGCGTGATGTGCTGCTGTGACAACGCGGCCAGAGCAGCCTCGACCGACCGGGCCTCCTGGAAGCGCGTGTCGCCGAGCAGCTTGGCAAAGTACGCCGAGTGCCGCTGGAGCACGGCACGATCGACGCGGTACGCCCGACGCAGGCGGCGCGCTGGACCAGCAGTGGGTGCTGTGGCTTTGCGATGCGGAAGCCCCCGCGCTCTGCGAGCGGCATTGCGCACGGTCTCGGCCGACGTGGTAAAGAGCACGTCCAGCACCACGTCGCCCTGCGGCGCTATCGGCACGACATCCGGCGTTGTCTCCGGGCCCGGACCCGAACCGGGACGCATGCTCGGAGCTGCTGCCGAATCGGCTCCAGACTGCTGGGCGTGCTCTAGACCCGGCACATCGGCCGCCTCGGCCGGCTCGTCATCCATCGCGTCCTGCGGGCTCCTGGAAAGACAGGCGAGGGGCGCTGCATCGGAAAGCGAGCGGTGCTAAGCTGGAGGGGGGTGGGGGGAAGACGAGGTTTCTGGAGCCTTAGTCAGGAGGTGCTGCCTAAAAGCCGGGTCTGTGGCTCCACTGGCTTTGATGGGATGTATGGCAGTGTTTGAGCTGGCTACGTGCGTCTCAATATGCTGCCAGGCTCCGATTTGGGTGTACGCCGAGTTGAGCTGAGAGCTGGGAGCTGGAAGCTGGGAGCTGGGAGCTGGGAGCTGGGAGCTGGGAGCTGGTTGCTATCCGCCACTTAACAGGCGTCGGAGCCGCTGTGTGGCACAATATATATCACGTGCAGACATCACGTGCTTTGTATTCCGCAGCACGCAGTTACCCGTACTCAGCATCCTCGCGCACGGTCCACTGTATACGCGACAGATCTCAATGCAAGCACGACGACAGGTCAATTGGCGCACGAGTTTTGTCGCGGGCAGCGACCATCTCTTGTCCTCGTCGCTCAGCGCAGCAGCGGTGTTTTCTTGTGGCCTTATTGAGGGGTAGCTCTGCAGCGGACTTTCTTGGGCGGTGGGCCCTGACGAACCTCGGGAATAGCCGCGTGGAGCTGAGGAGGCGAGGAGGAGCTGCTGGGGCATTGAGGTGTTTTCTGCTGCTGGCATTGCTGTGGTATGCGGGCGAGATATTGTCTGTTCTCCGCCCGTGTTCTCTTTTTGCTGTCCCGCCCGTCCAAGCGAACCGTTCGTTCACCCTCACCACATCCCCCCTTTCCACCATGACGCTCTACCGAACCGCCGCTCGTCCGCCGAGACAGGAGCTGCTGGACGTGTTCATGGGCTTTGTGGCCTCGCTGATGCACCACGGGCGGCCGGGCGTGCGTGCGAGATACGGCCGGGCGCCGCACGGCCACGGCTACAGCCAGCACCGCATGCAGCGGCGCCTCTTCCACAACTACTTTGTCACGCATCTGCCGTCCTCGTCGCTGCACCCGGACTCCCGTCTGCGGACCGCCGGGCCTCACCACAAGCTGCCCCGATCCGCGTCCGTGCCACACACGCCCGGCCCGCCGGGGACCAGCCCGCTGCCGGCCGCGGCGCCGGCGGTAGCAGCCACAGCCGCGCCCGGCAGCCGAGACCTGACGGTGGTGCGGATTCCGCTGCGCAGCGCCAAGCACCATTTCGGCGCGTACAATGCGCGCGGGCAGCGGCCGTACAACGAAGACACGAACCAGGCGGGCACGATCGACATGCCGGCGTTTGCCAAGCGCGCGCCCATGTCGCTGGTGCGGTCGGCGATGGCGGACAGCCGCAGCTCGGGGGAGGGCATTACGGCGGACAGTGCGGCAGGCGATCCGCAGATCTTCTACTTTGGCGTCTTTGACGGGCACGGCGGCGGCGAGTGCTCGGCGTTTCTGCGCGACGAGCTGCACGGGTACATTGAGGAGGCGGCGGCCGAGTTTGGGCTGCAGAGCAGTCTCGGCCCCAAGGCGGCGGCCTCGGAGCAAGACGGACACACGCCGGAGCACGCCGAAGCGCTGCAGCGGTCGCTGCTGCAGGAATACCACGACACCGTGGGCGGCTACTTTCGGCGCTTCAAGCCGGACGGCTTCCCGGCGAACGTGACGGCACGGCCGGGGCGGTCGTCGTCGTCGTCGTCGTCATCGTCATCGTCATCGTCGCCGTCCTCTGCTTCGAAGGCGGCCCCCCCCACCATCGAATCCGTCCTGGCCTACGCGTTCCTGCGGGCGGACCTCGATTTCGTGGCCGCCCAGGCCCGCAAGCCCGACCCCGACGACCCGTACGTGGCCGACTTCCCGCTCAACCAGGACGAGGTGCTCGGCGCGCCGCACCACCGGCCGCCGTCGGGCCACGGCATCGGCAGCGTCAGCAAGGAGCGCTTCAAGGGCGGCTCGACGGCCTCGGTGGCGCTCATCTCGACGCCGACGCCGGCGCCGTTCTGGAACCCGGCCGCGCGCTCGACGCTGATCGTGGCGCACGTCGGCGACACGCGCGTGCTGCTGTGCGAAACGGCCACGGGCCAGGCGCGCCCGCTGACCCGCGACCACCACCCGGCGTCGCCCGTCGAGGCGCGGCGGCTGACGCGCTTCGTCGTGACCGAGTCGTTTGTGTCGGCCGACTCCTTTGGCGAGCAGCGCATCTTCTCGGGCCTCGCCAACAGCCGCGCCTTTGGCGACCTCAACTCCAAGCGCCTCGGCGTCTCGGCCGAGCCGGAGCTGGCCCGCGTCGACATGGGCCCGGCCCAGTACGCCTTTCTGGTGCTGCTGTCCGACGGCGTGTCCGGCACCCTCAGCGACCAGGAGATCGTCGACGTCGTCAAGGAGGCCCGCACCCCCGAGCAGGGCGCCCGCGACGTCGTCGACTATGCCACCGAGGTCTCGCGCGACGGCGACAACGCCACCTGCCTCGTCGTGCGCCTCGGCGGCTGGGAGCGCCGCAGCGAGGGCGGCGTCGGCTCCCTCGGCACCAAGGAGATCCGCGAGGCCCGGCGTGCCGAGGCCCTGGATCCACGGAGAGGAAGGCAGTAGGGCTACGGAGAGGGATCGAGCGATGGGCGAGCAGAGGATAGCATCGGAAGAACACAGAAGGGCAGGGCATGGAATATATATGGTAGCATCTATACAGGAATGCAGTAATGGGTGCTTGACTATCAGACAGCAATGATTGGAGAGCTTTGAGCCTCGTGGGTAGGGGTTTGTGAACGATGAACAAGTCAGCTTAAGAGTGTGACAGTACAGTTGGTATAATGCATGAGAACAATCTTGGATGTCCGTCTAAATACTTTAGTCAAATATATGAACTGTAATAGATATAGAATTTAGGTGCAAATATAAATTACTCTTCGGCCACATGACAGGATAAGCCATCGTAAATTACGAAAGTAATACCGCCTCAATAATAAAATTTCACACCGACCGTACGATAGAAGAAAAAAAGCACACCATTCTCCCATATCTCCGCCTAAGCCTAAGAAATCTAGACCACCTAGATCAAATACCAACTCCCCATCCACACTACCCACGCACTTACACACTCAATACGGCGGCTGACCCCAGGCTCCCGGTGGCGGCTGACCGTAAGGTCCCGGCTGCCCGTATGGCCCGGGCGGCGGGAAATAGCCTGGAGGCGGCGGCGGCGGCTGGCCGTAGAAGCCCTGCGGACCGGGACCAGGTCCATATCCCTGACCGGGATACCCGGGTCCCGGGCCGTAGCCTTGTCCGGGATATCCGCCCTGAGGCCCACCAGCATATCCTCCTTGTGGTCCTCCCGGATAGCTTTGGCCTCCCTGGGGGCCGCCAGGATACCCGATTTGCGCTCCGCCCTGATAGCCGCCTTGGCCTTGGCCGTAGCCTCCATGGCCCTGGCCATATCCGCCTTGGCCTTGCCCGTAGCCCCCCGGACCTCCTTGCTCATAGCGGCCTTGGCCTTGGCCCTGTCCGTAGCCGCCCTGGCCATGCTCGCTCTGGTATCCGCCGCTCGTAGCCTGCGGGTTGAGATACGAATCGGCGGCGCCGCCGGTTGGCGCTGTGCTGGGGCCGGCGTTGTTGCGCCCGTAGCCGAAGCCCGGTGACGCCGTCGGAGCCGGCGACGACGACGAGAAGCTCGACTCGGACACATCGCGGCCGCCCATGGCGCTGAGGTCGCGCGTCTTGAACTGCGAGAAGAGCGCATTGGCCATGGGGTTGTGGCCCATATTGCTGAGGTTGCCCAAGTTGCCTAGATTGCCTAATTTGCCCAAGTTGCCCAAGTTGCCCAGATTGCCGATATTGCCCCAGCTGCTGCCGCCTCCGTGAGAGTGGCCACCGCCGCCGCCGCCGCCGCCGCCGTGGCTGTGGCCGTGGCCGCCGCCCGCCGTGTTGCCGGCAACGATGTGGTTGCGGCCGTTGCGCACCGACTCGGACGACAGCAGGTGGTTGAGCTCGTGGCGCCGCGGGTACTCGTTGGCCCACTGGCGCACGGTCTGGAACATGTCGCGCTGGATCTGGATCTGCTCGTTGCGAATGGCAGGATGGTGGAAGGCCCGCAGCACGTCGTTGGCGACTTCGTCGACCGGGACGTGGGGGTTGTCCCAAGCATAAAGGATGCGGCTGGCAGGTTAGCGGGGCACGAAGAGAAGCAGAGACGAGGAGACGCAGAAGAGGACGCACGGAACTGCGTATTGCAGAATGGTGGCGGCGACCCGGCCGGCACACGAGTTGAGGACGTTGGTAAAGTGGTCCTTGGACAGCATCGAGTGCGTCGGGTTCGAGCAGCTGGGGTCCTTCCACGGCTCGAGCTGCGAGTTGGCGCTGGCGCTGATGACGCCCGACGACCCGTCCTTGAGCACCTTGGTGACCTGGTTGATGATGGGCCGCACAAAGGGGGCCAGCAAGCCAAGCACAAACGCGCTGAGCGTCTCGCTGATGTGCTCGATCAGCTTTTCGAGCCCCGGGATCTTGGCAATGGTCGTGTTGATCGACTTGACAATCTTGTCGCGGAACTCGAGGATCGGATAGATTTTGCGTGCCGTTTCCACCGGGTCAAAGTCGACGCTCATGCCGGGCACCTGGTTGACATTCGCACGCACGTTGGCCTCTTCCTGCGACGCCGCCATCGCCTTGAGCCGGCTCGCCTCGGCCGCAAACCCCCCACCAATGCCCGGCAGCTGCGAGACCAGCGAGATGAAGTCGCCGCCGCCGCTGCCTCCGGACGAAGCCCCGAAAAAACCACGGCTGCCGTCGCCGCCGCCCCCGGAGCCTCCGGACCGGTTGAGCTGCTCGGCGTTCTTGAGCGCAATCTCCACCTCGTCCACCTCGGACTGCGTGAAGTGATCATTGGCCTCGCTGTAGACGTCAGACGTTAGCACCATCTGCAGATCTTGCATTGACCGCAACGACTTACCCAATCACCGAGTGCAGAAAGTCGACGCCGCCAAAGGTGCCTATTTGTTAGTGTCTTGTCTCTCCGCCTCTGACCCTCGTCCTCCCTAGTCCACTATGCCATGTCTTTCCTCTTCTTCGTCTCTCGGCCGCACCTCCACCTCCGCAGACTCACCCGTCACAATGGGATACACGCGCTTGCCGTGCAGCGTGATCTGCGTGTTGCTGCCGCAGTGCACAAACACCTCGTTGTACCCGAGCTCCCGCAGCGCCAGCTCGCAGTAGTTGCTGTGCGCGCTAAAGTCCTCCATGCAGTGCAGCGCCTGGCCCAGACACCGCAGCGCCTCGCACAAATCGGCCTCCTTGCCGGCCACGCCGTGCCCCCCGTGCAGGTACAGCCGCCCAAAGTGGATGCTGCGGCCAAAGCTGAAGCGCAGATAGCCCGCGCTCGTGGCCCACTGGCCGCCGCGCTCGTTGGCGATGTAATTCTTCATGCCGGTGTCGGGGTCGATCTCCAGCTCGCGCGGATCGATGGGCCCGCGCAGCCGCCCGTCGTACTTGCGCGCGTCCTCGCCGTCCGCGTAGCCCAGCGGGTTGTCAATGTGCTCCTCGGGGCGGTACACGCCGAGGCGCTCATCGGTGACCTCAAACTCCTCGGTGGCGTAGCCAAACGCAAGGAACGAGAGCACCCAGACGAGGATGCGGATCGTCGCCGCGTTGACGCCCTTGAGACTGCCCACGTCGACGGCCTGCGAGTAGTCGCGCAGCCAGTTGCCAAAGTACGTGCGCTGCACCAGCATCGTCGTCCACTTCTTGCCGTGCAGAAAGGCAATCGTCTTCAGCATGTCCTCGATGTCGCCGTGCCGCCAGTTGACGCCCTCGACCTGCGCGATCGACGGGATGTTGCCGGCGCCAAAGGCCGCGGCCGGCGCTGGCATCAGGACGAGCAGCACCGCCGCCACTAGCAGCAGCGAGCCGAAGCCAATCCGCGAAGCCATGGTTGGTGATTGTGGTGGTGCGATGTTTGTGTCTGTCGATTGTTAGTGAGGGTTTGGAGATGGGAATCCTGACAACCCCACCTTCTTGGCGTTCTTGTTCAAGAGCTTAAACCGCACTGGAATCGTACTTCAACGCCCAAGACAAAAGAAACGAAAATGGTCTGAATGGTCCGTTGGCCCTGTTTTGTGTTGGCTGTCGGCAAATCTGTGGCTCGTCTGCTCTGCTTTGCCTCGACAAGTCGAATGGCGGCCTCCTTGGGCTGTGGCTGAAAAGCGGCGCGGAGAGAAGAGGGGCAGCTGTCAGCTGGAGCCGCGTTGTTTTCCGAGTCGATCGGCCAAACCAGAAGCTAGGTCTACTGCACACACAAACTCACTCGCACACCCCTGTTCTGCCCATTTGTCGATGCCTTCAGCTCCAGCGCCAAGACGAAGCCAGTCCTGACCCGCCTGCCTGCTGTTGTTTGTCATCGTGGCAGCCGGTGCCAGCTGCCGGAGCTGCCTGTGACATCACGGTCGCTCTTGCCGTTCCAACGCCCTACGGAGGTACACCGTACACTAAGGTCCTGGTGCCCCGGCCCACTGCCGACAATGCCACACAGTGCTGCTGCCCCCTACGGGCCCCGTGCACAGTGCCCCTTAGAGCAGACCCCGGCACCGACACCCATGCAATTTTACTTTCCCGCCACGGGCTGCAGAACAAACACCACTGTAGACTGGACGGCGACCGCCCCTTTAGCGTCCTCACACCACTGCTCACGCTGCCTCGGGCCACTGTGCAAGACGTAACGCCACTTTCGGCCGCCGCGACTTCCGTCCGGGTCGCGCGGGCGCGTTGTCATGTGTAATGGTCCCAGGGCTCCATGTAAAAATATAATAAAAAATAAAATAAATAGAGAAAATGCAGAAACTTTACGCCCTGCGCTTGTAGTGTGTTGTTCGCTGTAGCCTGTTCACTCGTACTCGTACCCGTATCACTCGCGCGCAGAAATGCCCCTGACGCTCTTCTGCGGTTTTTGGATGAACCGCCGTCTGTGTTTTCTGTCGCCCCTTTCCTTTCGCATTCTTCTCCCACCGTCGCTCCTTATTTGTTGATTGGGTCCTGCTTCCTACTTTTTCTCTGTTTGCTGTGCCCGCTCTGTTTGCTCTGTTTCCTCTACACTTTGTATTCTGTCTCTGTCTCTCTCCTCCCACCTGTTTCTGAGCTCATCCACCACATTGCCCGCTATGCCAGCTCGGACTCTGCCCACCTTGTCGCAGGCCGACGTTGCGTCGCACAACTCGGAATCGTCCTGCTATGTCACCATCGGCCAGAATGTCTACGACATCACCGACTTTCTCGAATCCCACCCTGGCGGTCCCGAGCTGATCCTCGACTACGCCGGCCAAGACGTTGCCGAGATCCTCAAAGACGAAGTCTCCCACACCCACAGCGAAGCCGCCTACGAGGTCCTCGAGGACGCCCTCGTCGGCTTCCTCGGCTCGCCCAGCAACAAGTCGTCCGCCCACGGCGCTGCCGCCACCGCCACAAATGGCTCTGCCTACCCCAACGAGAAGCGCAGCTCAACAGCCACCACCACCGGCGCCCAGACGAACACCGGCAGCGACGACGCCACGGTGCATCCACGGACGGGCATGTCGTGCGAGGAGGACCTCAGCAAGGAGACCGACTTCAACTCCGACTTCAAGAAGCACAAGTTCCTCGACCTCAGCCGGCCGCTGCTCTTGCAGGTCTGGCGCGGCGGCTTCACCAAAGAGTTCTACCTCGACCAGGTGCACCGTCCGCGCCACTACAAGGGCGGCAAGTCCGCGCCGCTCTTCGGCAACTTTCTCGAGCCGTTCTCGCTGACGCCCTGGTGGGCGGTTCCGCTGATCTGGCTGCCCTGCGTGTCCTACGGCGTCTACCTGTCGTCCCCGGGCTTTGCGACGCCCTTCGTCCAGGCCGGCTACTTTGCCTTTGGCCTTTTCATCTGGACGCTCGTCGAATACGTCCTGCACCGTTTCCTCTTCCACCTGGATCAGTGAGTCTCCCGTCTTTTGTGATTTGTTTCCTCGACGGACTCTAACACATGCAGATACCTCCCTGACAACCGCGTCGGCATCACGCTGCACTTCTTGCTGCACGGCGTCCACCACTACCTGCCCATGGACAAGTACCGCCTGGTCATGCCGCCGACGCTCTTTGTCGTCCTGGCCACGCCTTTCTGGAAGCTGGCCCACACTCTCTTCTTTTACGACTGGAACGTCGCCACCACCATCTACTGCGGCGGCATCTTCGGCTACATCTCCTACGACCTCACCCACTACTTCCTCCACCACCAGAACCTGCCGCTCTGGTACAAGGGACTCAAGAAGTACCACCTCGCCCACCACTTCCTCGACTACGAGCTCGGCTTCGGCGTCACCAGCCGGTTCTGGGACCGGATCTTTGGCACCGAGCTCAAGACCGCTGCGGTCGTCAAGGCCAAATGATCAAGCGGCCGGCCGTCCTGCTACGTGCGCAACGCTGCGCACCACACACAATCTTCGGCACTGCGACTCATTCTGGGTACACTAATATCTATTTGCTATTTGTTCCTGTCTGGTACGGCGTTTTTATTTTCGTCTCTTTCCATCTGTTTTTCCTTTTTTAATTTGGGATACTTCGAACTACGACACCAAGGGACCACACGCGACTCATGCAAACCTGCAAAAATAGTATGAACCATAAGCCTTTCTAATGGACCATCCATGTAATACCTTTCTATTCAAATTCAGGTACATACTTTAATTTAATGCAAATACATACTCTACACAAAAGAAAAGCTGCGAGGAGGAGTGCTCCATATCTTCGCGCGCTATCTCTATGTAACCACGCTCGGTGTTGCCGTAGTGGAAATGTCACGTGTGTTAGCGTCATTTGGATGGGATTTTCTGTCCCTCTGCTTTTGGTCCTTTGTCCTTTGCCACCGCACTTCTTTCCCATCCCATCTCCACGACAGTCCTCGCCTTTCTACCATCAACTAGCAACTTGCCCATCTACGCTGCGCCGCTGCGGATTCACAAATTTCTCATTTATTCTTCTGTCTCTTTTCCTCTTTTTCTTTCTTTTTGTTGCTCTTGCGCCCCGCTGCTTGGTCTGTCGACGCGATAGGCAGAGGGAGGCAGACAAACCCCTAAACCGGCGAGCCCAAAAAACCCATAACCCAACTCTAGAACCTTAATACCCAAGACTGAAAGACGCCGCGAGGTGACTATGGCTCACTTGGATGTAGAAGCCCTCTTGGATGCCGCGGCCAACGGCGACGCCCGGGGGCCCAGAGAAAGCGGCGCCAATGGCCACAGCCGCACAAAGTCGTCGGAATTGACAAACGGACACAGCACTCTCGACGACGACGGCGACAAGCGTCTTAATGGAGGCGGCGCCGACACCAACGGCCATGCCAGCGTCCATAATCGCAGCCGCAGCCAAAGCCCCAGCCGCAGCACGTCGCGCGACCGAGAGGGCTACCGCGAGCGGGATCGAGGACGAGGACGCGATCGCGACCGTGAGCGAGAACGGGAACGTGACAGAGAACGTCCTCGCGATGATCGTGACCGGGACCGGGAACGAGAGCGTGAGCGTGAGCGGGCCTCGGGCCGTCGTCGCAGCTACAGCCCGCGCAGCGAACCCGACCGCACACCGCGCAGCGAGGCCGGCAGCCACCGCAGCGGTCGCCGCCGGAGCCGCAGCCGAGATTTGTTTCCGGCCCCGGCATCGCACTCGGGCCGTCGGCGTCGCCGTGGACGAGGTGGTGGCGGCGGTGGCGGCGGAGGAGGCGGCGATGGCGGCGGCTCGGGGTCCCGGTCGCCGAACCGGTACTACCGGCCACGGGATGGACGCCGCGACGACGATCGGCCGGGCGGTCGTCGGCGTGGCGGCCGGTCGCCGTTCTCGCGGGAGCCCTCGGCACCGCCGCTGACGGAAGAGGAGCGCGATCGGCGGACGGTGTTTGTGCAGCAGCTGGCGGCGCGGCTGCGGACGCGGGAGCTGGAGCAGTTTTTCGAAAAGGCAGGGCCGGTGGCTGAGGCGCAGATTGTCAAGGACCGGGTCAGCAACCGATCCAAGGGGTGAGTCCATGTCTCCATGCCTGCGCTTTGCGCGATTCCCTTCCGCTGCAGTCCAATCACTAACACATCCAGAGTTGGCTATGTTGAGTTCAAAAACGAGGAGAGCGTCAGAGCGGCACTGCAACTCACAGGACAGAAACTGCTAGGTATCCCCGTCATTGTGCAAGTGACGGAAGCCGAGAAGAACCGGCAAGTCCGGACGGCCGACGCGGTGGTGGTCAACGGCAGCTCGACCAGCGTGCCCTTCCACCGGCTGTACGTCGGCAACATCCACTTTAGCATTACGGAGCCCGACCTGCGCAACGTCTTTGAACCTTTTGGCGAGCTCGAGTTTGTCCAGCTGCAAAAGGACGACACCGGCCGCAGCCGCGGCTACGGATTTGTGCAGTAAGTCTTGTCTGCTTGTTTATGTCTGCTGTATTACTGTATCTGTCCCCCATACTAAACGAACCCGCAGATTCCGTGATTGCAACCAGGCACGCGAGGCTCTCGAGAAAATGAACGGCTTCAGCCTGGCCGGACGTCCCATCCGAGTCGGTCTTGGAAACGATAAGTTTACCCCCGAATCAACTGCTCATCTGATGCAGAGATTCCAAGGCCGCGAACAGCCGGCCGGCCGTGGCGGCAGCAGCAGCAACGGCAACGATCGCCACGACCGCAATGACCGCAGTGACCGCAACGGCGGCGGAGGCGGCAGCAGCAACGGCGGCAACGGCGGGCCCGGCAACTTTGACCGTGCCGGTGGCCGCGACGGCGACAAAGGTAGTGGCGCTGGCGCCTTGGATGACACTGACGTGGCCGGTGTCAACTTCAATAGCTACAGCCGAGACGCCCTCATGAGAAAGCTTGCTAGGACCGATGACTCGCCCGCTTTGCACGGCGACAGCCGCAACGGCAGCAACAGCAACAGCAAAAGCAATGGCCACGGCAACAGCAACGGCTACGACAGCAACGGCCTGCTAGCTGCCCCGGCGTCTTCATCAGCATCGTCGGGCCCGGGGGCGCCCATGTCCAAACCGCGCACAGACGCCCAGGCCCCTCTCCCCGTCAACGTCAACATGGCCAGCCGATGCGTGGTCCTGCACAACATGTTCAACCCGGAAGAGGAAGAAGGCGACAGCTGGATCAAGGAGCTGGAGGACGATGTGCGTCAGGAGGCCGAGGACAAGTACGGCCACGTGGTCCACGTTGCGCTCGACGCTAACTCGGCCGGCGACATCTACCTCAAGTTCGACAAGGTCCAGGGCGGCGAGAATGCCATCAAGGGCCTCAACGGCCGCTACTTTGGCGGCCGCATGATCACCGCCGCGCCTGTTGTCGACGCAGTCTACAGTAGTTTGTTCTCTCGCACCAAGGCGATCTAGCCAAGACGCTAATCATGTCGGGACTCGTTTGTTCCACGCACCTACTACTTTGTTTTAGGATTGCTGTGAGTGTCCTTGTGCCCTTCTACCGTGTTGCCATGTCCTTCCCTTACTAACAAGCTAGCCGCGACGAGGCGTTCAGCGCTTGCTTGTTTGATATCGTATCTAGGCACGCCCATGAAACACTGTCCAACTCATGTTGTTGTTCACGTGTCAAGCAAACACGGCCCTCCACACGCTGGCTGCCATTTTGTTTTCATTCCAAGGGGAGAAGTAGCCAAAGAGATCTATCCTGATCCTTTTTCTGTTTTTTCTTCTTTTTTCTAGTGCTTTTTTATCTTGCTGGGACTGGGAGTTGAGGTTTCTCACAACGACCTAGCACACGCGACTATTTCGATATCCTCTATGGCCCTTTGGAGCCTTCTCTGAGAGACGGACACATACGGCATCCCATGGGCTTATGGCATCCCGGAAACATGCTAAGCTGCGAGAGACACAACGCAATCAATCCATCGACGAGCACCCGCAGACAACTACCACCAGGTTTTTGAAATGCTTTCTTCTTCCTCCCTCTTCTCTCTCCCTCTTGTGTCCGGGTCCCCCTTTCTGCCTAGAAGCGTTTCTAGAAGCCGTTTCTCGCCTTGGCGCCTCGTTTTGCCGCCTCGTCTGATCTCTGAACTCGTCTAGACAGCACAGACGTCGACACACCCTAGTTACGCACCGTATAGCTTCGCGGCAGATGCAAAATCGATTCACAGCACGCCTAGATCCCTAGACTAGTCTTCGACCGCCTTGACACGGAGACATCGACCTTTCTCGGCGCCAGGAACGGCCGCCGAACTGAAATTGCGACTCTTTGCTTCTACGTGGGCCTTGTGTGCTACCTCTTCCTGATTCTGCGTTGTGCTCTCTCACTGGCTGTGTCTCTTTTTTTAGTTGATTACTTTGCCGCCTGTAGACGGAGGACAGGCGAGCGAAGAGGCCCTCCCACTTATTCGGCCTTTTCTTGTTGGGATTCGAGTCTTTATCTCGCACAGGTGATTGTCTATTTTCCTCTGTTGTGTTCCGTTTGCCCGTATTCGCCATTGTATTACTGTTTTATGGTTGTCTGCTATTTGCGTTTTCTTCCTAGGAGCTCCCTTCTGCGGGAGAAAAGCCGTTGCTTAGTGCTGCATTTTGCGCGCTTTATATACTGTTGCTATTAGTTATACACAGGAATAGTCCATTGAAGTAGTAAAAAAATGAATTTGCCAATGATTTAGCTGAGTGTCTTGTGCCGTTATCCGTGTGTGCTTGTGTTGGGTGCTGTTTGGGTCGTGAGCTGTGGACGTGGTATGGATTCGCTGAGAAACGTGGCCTTTGGTGTCTAGATATGTGTAGAAAAAACGGGGACAAAAAAAGGGAAGAGTTGCAGTTATGAGTCTCTGTAGAATCCCGGCCTGCGCTGTTGGCGTCGCAAAAAAATCAAGGATGTAAGGACCTGAGGGTGATCGAAACCCTGACCTAGAGATCTGCAATCTCTCGCTCTACCACTGAGCTACACGTCCAATCCGCCTATTCCGAATCGGAGAGGAGATGTGGGGGAACGACCTTGGTAAATAGACTTATAACGGCACAACCCCACAGTTTTTCCGTGTGCCATCCACCCACATCCTTCGTCGTACGGATATGTGTGCGGCTCCTTGCAACGGAGCAACGGTGCGGTTGCGTGTCGTTCGATAAAAATATGCGTATCGCATAGGGTTTTAGACAAAAGGTTGTTTAGTAAATGTGTTCCAGGGCCAATCTCTTTTTCGTGATGCAAATCGTGCGTTGAGGGCGGAGGGGACGCGTTCTAGCAGCTGGCTGCAAGATTTGAGTTTATTGTGGCTGAAGATAATGGCTTTGGATGGCTGGCATCGAGCCGTGTGCCTTATATTATACTCGATATTTCTGCAAATGAGAAAACGGAAGAGGCTGCGTTCTCAGGACTGAAGGTGGGCTTTTGATACGGATACGCGGGACAGCATTTTTGCGGATGAGGTCTTGACTAGGTCGCCATTGGGGCTTGCTGCACGCTGTTTATTCGAAATGAAGCTCTGCCTTGTATATTGCATTGAAAACTTTAGATACCGCTTAATGAAAGGAGTTGAGGGCGCAGCTTGACCGTGACAGATACTGTTCTTCAACCTTTGTTGCTGCGTTCTCTTTGTGTTGCACGTATTCTCGAGCCTGAGTAACCAATATCGACACCCCACCGCACAAAAGCATGGTTTGTCTCCTGTATTCTATTCACTGAATGATATCTATTTCCTGAACTGTCGCATTGTTTGTTGTAGCAGAATGAGGTGGCGTCGAGCTGTCATGTATGGTTGTTTTTATTGGAGGATCGACACGGGGCTATTGTTGGGTCAAAGCCGTGGGAATACATAATCTAAAGGAGCATGCGCGCAAGCTAGCTTTGTGTGCAGTCTGGGATCTAGTAGATTACTGTGTCTGAATAATTGATGAATAGACACAATGCAGTTGGCCAGCTTCAGAGAGCCGTTGCAGGCCTTTAAAAAAAGCAGTTTCATGCGGAAGTTTTGAGGAAGTTGTCAATGGACAGCCTCACACTAACTGCGGGCGTAACTAATATTTTCCCGGGGGCCTTGAGAGAAAATCTAGGCGTCTGTTGCTTCAACTTGCTTGTCCACGCGTTATTGTTGACATTCAAGACGCCACATGGGAAGTCAGGCGACTGGACGATCGCTCAGGTCTCACAGACTACGTCTTAGGCGCACAGCGAGCCTTCTAATGCTACATCCCCTCTAGAGGCGCTGCTATTGTTCAGGTCTTCTTCTGTTCACTATTTGCTTCTTTCCCTGTCTAGGCAACCCGCCAGTTTCGGGGTAGATCAAGTGGTTACCCCCACTTTCTTTGATTTTCCGTTCACCCCGTGCCCCTTTTCTGTCCTACCTTTCTCTTCTTTTACAGAAAATTTCACCCAGCCTCTTTCCTCTTCTTTCTATCATTTACACTCTTCTCATCATCATACGATTTATTTCTTCTCGCATAACTTTGTGCCTCACTTCCTCGTTTCTAACTCTTGTCTTAGTCTCTTTTGGTCCTGAGAACTTCGAGGTTGATGCCGCTAGGATCTATCTCACTTTTGTTTTGATCGTCTTGTTTTGCTCTTGAACCTGCAACAACTCTCGCTCAATTATCCACATCTCATCCCAGAGGCCGCCTGGCAGTAGAAACGTCATCAAGCCATCGGCATCACCTGATATCCCCGCCGGATGCAGTAAAGAGAACCCGTCTCTCTTCGACTTATACGCCTTGCTGTCACCTTCTGTAAGAAGTCGAGATAGCGTATATACAGGTACGTTAGATGTCCTACAAAAATGGGGCAATTGTATTTGTAGCTCCTCTCGTCACTTACCGTGAGGTGATCGCCATCTCCCGATTTCGCTTCCTCCCGCGTTCAAGTCACTTCCCGAAACTCGTCCCCTCTCCTCATCCTTTGCCCCCACTTCGTATCAAGGACTATGAGAAAGTCACGATGGAATTACGATACCCGTGATGCATCTAGAGGCCTAAATTCACTTATAGACCGAGTCCCCTCTCTCCTTATTGCGTCTTTTGGCCGGTTGTTTATATAAGAATATCTCTTTACCGAGACATGAGGTGTTTCTCAGATTCTCATCACCTCATTTTCACAGCATGAGCTCGTCCAGTTTCGGTCTGAGGCCGGAAGGTGGAACACAATCAACGCCCCACCCCTCAAATCAACCTCGCAATACGTTTAGAAGCATGGATTTCTCCAACATGTCCAATATTGTGCTGCCGCGTATCTCTATTTCGCCGCCTACCCCCAGCACTGCTTCTGTTGCGATGGGCACCAATTCTATTGCTATGGCGAACTTCAACGTAAGCTATTCTTGACCATGTGAGATCTTTGTGAAAGTAGTTTCTAAGACAGCTGCTAATTTTCCCTGGAAGGATATCCGGGCTGCTTGCCAGTCCGCTCAGGGACGCATCATGCGTCTTCAGCAAGCCACCAACGGCCATGCTGGACTCACGTCAAATGTTCGTGAGGGCTGGTTCGAGGAGCTGCGCCATGTAGCTCAGTGCTTCATCACGGCTCAGCAGGCCGCCGCCAAAATTGAGCAGAGCGTGAATACGGAGCGAGCTCAGCTGCAAGGGGCTTTGTCGGCTGCTCTAAATGAGCGCGACCTCCGCTCGACGGAGCGAGACACGGCTCTGCAGGAGATCAAGTTTCTTCGAAGCCGCGTGAATGAGCTGATGGCATCTCATGTGAGGTTTTGTTGCTGTTAATTTGCATCTCATTCCCCATTTGATCACCTGATCACTTCTATTTCATCTTGGAAAAGAAAAGTCTTGCTAACTGTATTTCAGTTTCCTGTTGACGCTTCTCGCAAGCGCGACAGCTGGGTGCCTCATCCAAACTACCCCAACCACAAGCGCCGTTCTGATTCTGAGGACACGTCGTTTGACGACATGTCGGTTGACTTTCTCCAGAGCCTTCCCAACACAGTGGAGGAGATGCCGACGTCGCCGCCGAAGCGTGAGAGATTCCCGAACTATGCCAACGGGTTCAGCTTCTACACTCCCGGAATGAACGAATTTTTGGACTACGGCCAGCAGTTTCAGCAGCCAGTATCGCGCCAGGATCAGGGCAGCATGTTTGGCCCCATTGGATCCCGGCCTTCTAGCTCTAAGATAGATTCGAGTACCAGCACCGGCACGACGAGCATCCCACCTGGATTTGGCGGAGAAATGGGCCAGGGCTTGGACATGATCCATCGGGGTCGTTCTGCTCGTAACACAGCTGCGGTGTCCCAAAGCCCCTTTTCTCCGCCTTCGCAGCCTCGTGCTCCTGAGCAGAGCAGCTCGAGCTTGCTCAAAGTCCCCAGCCCTTCTTCCAGCGGCAGCAACTATCTGCCGACGCACCCCATGGTTCAGGCCCGTCAGAAGCAGGTCCAAGCCCAGCAGTTCGCGATGCTCCAGAAGCACCAGAACCTCCAGCAACACCAGCAGCACCCACAGCAACAACAGCAGCCCCAGAAACCCAAGACGCAGTCGACGTCCAGCCATGGCACCAAGCCGCCGATGTCCTCCGGCTCTATTATGCCGGTGACACCTCTCGGTTTCCCGAGACCGTCGGCCACCAAGACCACGGGCGCCAGCAACAACGCCCTTGGCACCACCAAGCAGGCCTCTTCTAAGGAGACCTCTTCATCGGGAGGTGCGCCGCTGTGCTTGGACATGGCCGTGTTCCAGGACAAGCTGTTCCAGAACTTTGGATCATTTGAGGCGGGCGTGGAGCACGAGCCTGGTTCGATCGACGACGGCCGGGTCGAGGCGATTTTTGACTTTTTCAACTCCATCAAGGACTGGACGGACACGTTCTGCAACGTGGTCAACGCAGAGGAAATGAAGAAAGTGCCGGAGCGGTTCCCACGGCTGTGGGACTATGCCTGTGCGGCAACCTACCCCGGCAACCGGCAGAACGCGGCGAGCCATGCCCTGTTTATGCTGTGCAATCCGGCGATCCGGACATTTTACGTGTCGCGGCTGGTGATCCAGTACATTGTGCAGCAGATGTGGAACCCGCAGGCCTGGGAAGGCATGAACGAGAAGCTGACGGACATTCTCGTGAGCGTGAAGCAGCGGCTGGATCCGAAGAACGGATATGGTAGGTCCATGGGCAGACAGAAGGACAGAAGGACAGACAGCTAACCAACAGATGCTGTTCTTCAGCCCCAGGAGCGGCATGCACTGGTGGAAAAGCGGTCGCGCGCCATCTTCGAGTTCATGCAGCTCAAGGACTGGAACAAGTGCAAGTCGCGCAAGGTCAACATGTGCGTGATGCGCTTCAAGGACATTGTCGGCCCCATGATGAACCGCGACAACATCGACCGCCAGGCTGCGCTGCACGGCCTCAACGGCATCGGCGAAGAGGCCCTGCGGCTGTCGGCCGTCCTCAACACGTCGCGGCTGTCCTTCCAGTTCATCTTCAACGAGTGCGGCATCAAGTTCAGCGAGCAGTCGCATCTCCCGCTCAACTCGAGCATCCCGGCCCGCGACCTCCAGGTGCACCACTGGCGCCTCATGTGCGTCGTCACCCCGGGCATCACCTACCGCAACGATGCCGGCTCGAGCGTGGATCCGCGCTTCATGGCCAAAGCCAACGTGCTGCTGATGCAGTAGAGTTGAGGCCGTGGACCTCGTGTGCAATGCGACAGCGTGACGGGCGATATCTGACCCCTCGCTCGCTTACAATCTAGCTGGACATATTCTGTCTGTTCTTTTCTAGAGCTATCTACAAGTTTTACTTGTGAGGAGACCTCACGAGATCCTCCACAACATACGACTGCTCAGATTACACGCCAGCCTGGCGTCTGAATTTGGTTCTCTGTTTCTTTATTTCTTTGTTTCTTCTTTCCATGGCGACCACTTCGAATAATACCGAAGCCATCCTTTGCCTTGTCTTGGTACTCTCTTTCTGGACAGCAATGGGGAATGACGGGTCTTTTATATTTAGTTGCTATTTTCATTAGTTTTATTAGTTCGCTTCCTTGAATAGGCTGCCGTTGCGTCTCCTCTACAAGTGGTCCTGGGTTAGCCAAAGCACAGACACAAGCTACAGGGAGGCCACAGCACCGCCACAGGGATGGTAGGAAGAGATGCTGGGGACTAAGTGAGAGACTTGGGGCATTAAGAGGCATTGGTGGTGAGGCTGTGGCTATTCTTTGGCTGCCATAGCCTGAAATAATAAGAAGGAGAGAGGAGGAAGGACAGATTGAGAAATGAACAGAATGACAGATCGACAGGCGGATTGCAGATGGACAGATGTTTCTTGTTTTGCTCTTCATGACATCGGTGTCTGTCGGCACGGTGAGAGTCTTCGCTATGGTGCGGTATAAATGCGAAGCAAGAAATACGACGTGCCTATGGTAAATAATACGATGATGGAAATGATGAAAAGGAGGACATATGGTGGCTATAACAAGTAGTACAAATTCGCCCTGTTTAGGGCTTATAGCTGTCACAAAGTCTGCAAATACCAAACTAAACAAGTACCGAATACCCTTCTGGCTGGTCCTTTTGCGTATATCAATGTGACGCGAGATTATTTTC
Source organism: Graphilbum fragrans (assembly GCA_001513895.1). Lineage (NCBI taxonomy): Eukaryota > Fungi > Ascomycota > Sordariomycetes > Ophiostomatales > Ophiostomataceae > Graphilbum > Graphilbum fragrans. Next base: position 219,047 of record LLKO01000025.1, read on the forward strand.
AATTCATTCTACATGCGAAAGGAAGCCAAATAATACCAGTATACAATTTTCAAAGCAAAATGGGCCCCCTGTCTATTGTAGCCCATATCAATTTCCCTACAACGCCTCCTTCCTGCCAGTTGCTTCCCTCAAAACTGTCTACAACTGACCAACACTGGTAGGGTATCTTAAAAAAAAAAGGAAAAAAAGACAGATAGAGTAGTAGGATACAGACATTAAAACCATTGTTACCGTGAACAAAAGTGAATAGAGTAGATCGCAACAGCGCTATCATGATGGCACGGCCAGACGACTGCGACGCCCACCAGATGTCGGCTGGCGATCAAGACGCTTGACCACGGCTCCGAGAACGACCTTGAGAATGTCATCGGCTGTGAGCGCCGTGCGGCTGGCAGCAGAAGAAGCATTCCAGGTGGCGGTATCGACAATGTCACGCATATCGCCGTTGGCCTGCTGGCTCAGATTGTCGTCCAGCTCCTGCAGAGCTTCACGAGCACCAGGCTCAGCGCCGACCTGGAAAAATTGTAGGCCGACCTGGTAGGAAGGAGCATCGAGCTGGTCGAGCTTCTTGGCAGCATTGATGAGCACCCCCTCCAAGTCGTCTGTGGGCACACCGTCGGTGATGACGATAATGTTGATAGGCTTGACGTCGGGCTCGTCGGGGTCCGCCTCGACGCGGCTTGCATAGTGGCGCAGGTAGGGGCGCAGGATGCTGTTGAGACGCGTGCCTGTCGGCGTGGCGGCGCCGGGGCGCACAGACGAGAAAATCCGGTTGACAGCCTCGACACTCTGCACGTTGTTGTAGCCGCCGGACGCCTTTCTTGAATCGCGAGGAGGCGTCATGCCGCTGCGGTGGTTGAGAAAGTAAATGTCGATGCCATCGGCGTCGTGGTCAGTGCAAATGGGCGTGATATTGGCCAGGACGGCGTTGACCTCGCGCCAAGACCGGCCAGCCATGGAGCCCGAGTCGTCAATGACAAACACGGTGTCAAAAGACGACAGGAAGGCATACGGGTCCTCGGCTCTCGTGACGTTGTCCATGGTCAAGTGAGACGCAGAAGAGGAAGCAAAGGATGGAGCCGGCGAAGCAGCGCGGTTCGACATGCCTCCGTTGAGGACAATGTTCGGCCGAACCGCAGCAGCCTGCGGCGACATGGCAGTAGGAGGTGTGGCGATCGCCTCCGAGTAGGGCGGAGGAGGCTCATTATCTGAAAGCAGGGTGTTAGAAACAGTAAGAGCCGCTGCTAGGATGTGGAAGTGAAGAAAGGAAATACGAACGTGGACGGCGAGTCGACGGCGACGGGTTGGCGAGCGGACTGCGGCTGCTGCGCTCACGAGCACTGCGGTTCGAGGACATCCGGACAGGTCTGCCCGAAGGAGACGAAGCCATGGGCGCGGTAGCACCGGAATTGGCTCCGGAAGCAGGATTTGAAGCCGAAGACGCACGACCGCGAGCTGCAGCACTAGCCGCCGTAGCAGCTGGACTGGTGGGTCTAGGCGAGACAGAACGCGAGCGCAGGCCTGCTGCCGTGGGCATAAGCAAGTCGGGGGTGGGGGTGGCCGCCCGAGACCGAACGGGAGAAGCAGCAGCAGGCTCTAAAGCAGATGGAGATGATGGCGATCGGGGAGAAGTGGCGGCATCGCCGTCTTCTTGGCGACGGCCGATGCGGAGGCTCTTTAGCGAGCCGAGAAGAGACCTGCGAACGCTGCCGGAGCCGTTGTCGCCATTGTCGCTGGCACTACCGATACCAGACATGGTGGCGAAGAAAAATGTGGTGAAGTGTGGATGGTGGTGAGTTGCGAGGATCAGAGACGAGGCTCAGGATTGTGTGGAGCAGACAGGAGAAGGTAAACGGCAAGAGGCCTTTACTTGTACGAGTACTTTTATACATGCAAGGTTGGCCGCCTTGTCACGGCAATTACGAACAGTGCGGGAAGGAGCCATGGACTATTGTGCCAGACCCAAGGTCAGGCGAAAGGCAAGGCAGGCTGGCCGCAGAAGAAGGAAATGGCCACTAAAACGAACGCCTTGTTGGGATGGTGGCTGTGCTGTTCACTCTCTATCCCCAGAGATATTCACTGTACGGGTGCTATAGACCCCACCGTTGGGTTCCCCCCTCTTCTTTCTGGTTTGGTAGCACCCATCGCAACAGGGCGAGAGACATTGACCATGTCGTAGAACCTGGGAACTCGGAGGGGAGGCTCATCCATAAAGCCTAATGAGGCGGTGCAGAAAAGGTGGGGCTGGAGCCTTAGTATCCGCAAACGGCCTCTGTATTTACTGACACTTCACAGCCACCTTAGGCTCAATTGCCGATATCAGGTGCCAGGGCGAACCAAGCCCAACAGCCACGGCGGATACCAGAAGGTGATCCAGTGTTGGTAGGGCGCCATGCCGCCCGAACGTACTAGCCTCCACAAGAGGCGGATGTGCATATTATGTAACCAAAAGTGTGCCGACAAGCCTTCAGGATCTTCGGGATGCCAGGATGTCAGGATGTCAGGATGCCCTTCTGGAAGCGCAGGGCTACCCCACTTGTCTCAAGCAGGAGCAGGATCTCACGTCTCACATGTCGCCCGTGATGTCAACAGCTCTGGATTCGATTTCTCTGCCTTTCACCACGATGGCTCTATCTGCAGTTATGGCTCACTGCTCTCTGCTCCTAGTAACACCACGCAGGAGCGCACTGGGTCCTACAGGCGGCCTCTATTGGCTGCCTTTAGCTTGTGGTTCTGCCACGTCCTGCGCTTTCCTGGATTTCCCTCTTTTCCCTCCTGGGCCATCGCGCCTTCCTCTTCGGACCCTTTGTGGTCTTAAAGCGGCCGGTCGCCGGCGCCACTCCACTGCAAGCGCTGGCTCCACGATAGCAAAAAGCCCGTACCCCCCTCCCCCGCCAAATACTTGCTAATGGCGACTTCCGAGTATGCTGTGGCAGCATGCCATTCCGAGCTGAGCGCCGACTCGCAGCAAAAAAACGGAACTCCAGCGTTGCAGAACCCCCACTCTATTCGTAACCAGATTCGTCTGGGACAATAAATATCGCAAAGTATCGGTGAAGAGAATGCAGGAAAGCTTGCTTTTTTCTCTCTCTGATTATCTATCTGCTCCTTCCCTGGCTATTCCTTCTTGTTTGGGATAATTAGGGGATAAGAGGAAAGCGCAGTCGCCAGAACACGCTGCCAAAAAATCTCTGCATAGAAATAGAATAAAACACTTGCGATCTGCCCGACCTCGTTGCTTCTCTTCTTCTTTGCACCTCTTTTCCGCCCAACAGCCAAACACCCCCCAACACCGCCGCCATGTTCAACCGCAAGTTTAGCATCAACCGCAACACCGGCGTGCCCAAGCCGGGTCGCCGCTTTTCCATGGGCGAGCCGGGCGTTAACGGTATGCCAAGCCCGGATCTTCCCCGCACTTTTTCGGTGTTCTCTCACCGCTAGCCACTGTGTCTGTGTGTGCCTGCTTTCCAGTATGTTTCTGACCAAACAACAGAGGCAAGCAGCAAGATCCACCGCCAGTTCCGCGCAGCCCACGAGGGCCATCTGCCGCACGCTGGCCTCGACGCCACGCGTGCATCGACGGGTGTCGTTTGGTGCACGGAACGCGCGGCCGAATTCGGCTTCCTCGAGGAGCCGGAAAAATGGGCCAATCTTGGCCAGGGCGCGCCGGAAGTCGACGACGAGATCGAGGGCTGCTTCCCGCGCCCGCAGACCATTGACATTGCCGTCGCCAGCCGCGAGTACGGCCCAACAGCCGGCATCCGGCCGCTGCGCGAGGCCGTGGCGCATCTCTACAACGAGCACCACCGCAAGGGCAAGGAGAGCCAGTACACCTGGGAGAATGTGGCCATTGTGCCGGGTGGCCGTGCCGGCCTGATCCGCATAGCTGCCGTGCTGAACAACGCCTACGTTGGCTTCTTCATCCCGGATTATACAGGTGTGTTGCGAGGTGGACAACGGGAGGATGTCTGAGGGAGAAAGCCACCAGCTAACCATGCAGCCTACAACGAGATGCTGTCTCTGTTCAAGAATGTAAGTTTTCATTGCTGTTTGTCTTGTTTGTTTCTTTGTTGTCTCGTCTCGTCCAGCGTGCTTTTTCTTCGTTTTGCTCACGCCAACCCTCAGTTTGCTGCCATTCCCGTGCCGCTTGACGAGAAGGACGGCTACCACATCAACCCCGAAAAGATCGCCGAGGAGATTGCACGCGGCACCGGTGTCATTCTCACCTCAAACCCCCGTAATCCCACAGGCCGCGTTGTCGCCAACCCCGAGCTGGCTGAGATCCAGGACATTTGCCGCGAGCGCGCCACCCTAGTTAGCGACGAGTTCTACTCCGGCTACAACTACACCAGCAACTGCGACGGCACGACCATCAGCACTGCTGACAACGTGGTCGACGTCGACGAGGATGACGTGCTCATTATTGACGGCCTGACCAAGCGCTTCCGCCTGCCTGGCTGGCGTGTCGCCTGGATTATTGGCCCAAAGGAGTTCATCAAGGCCATCGGCTCGTGCGGTTCGTACCTCGACGGTGGTGCCAATGTGCCCTTCCAGGAGGCTGCCATCCCCATGCTCGAGCCTACGCTTGTGCGCCAGGAGATGATTGCCCTGCAGCGCCACTTCCGCGACAAGCGCGACTACGTTGTGCGCCGTCTGCGTGCCATGGGATTTGCCATCAAGTACGTGCCGGACTCGACCTTTTACCTGTGGCTCAACCTTGAAGGTCTGCCCGGCCCCATCTCCGACGGCCTCAACTTCTTCCAGGCCTGCTTGGAGGAGAAGGTCATTGTCGTCCCGGGCATCTTCTTTGACCTGAACCCGGCGCGCCGCCGTGACCTGTTCGACTCGCCCTGCCATCACTTTGTGCGTTTCTCCTACGGCCCGCGCATGGAGACACTCAAGATGGGCTGCGATGGCATTGAGCGCGTGGTGAACAAGTGAGTGAAATTTTTGTTTTCTTATTTTGGGTTTTGTTGCTGTTTCGGTGTTGCTAACCTTTGTAGGCACCGACAATCCTAAACGCTGTGAGCGAACGGGGTGCTAAAGGGTAGAGAGGGGTTGCCGTGTTGATTGTTTTTACAGCCCCGTAATTGATTGGGCAACAATGCTGGCTTTTCTGCCGCCAATCATGGTTGGCCGATTTGAGTTTATGAATTTTGGTACCTACAAACCTTGACATATTGAATACATGAGATATGAAATTAAAACTGGATCGCTCCGTTTCTGCGCATTGCACTGCCTACACAATTCTATTGTTAATCCTAGGCACGGCAATGTTTGAGTGCGGCGTCACTGTTTCTGTTCCCGAGGCTGATTTCTTTCTGCATAACATGCCGTCGGCGAAGCATATTTTGGCCATGTGTAGGGCCATGTAACCAGATTGAACTGCTGTGGGGGGTTGAGTCCACTGCCCCTCTCGACTCTTCCCTTTTGCCTTTTCTCTCTCTCCTCTCCCCATAGTCGCATACCTCTAGAACCGGCTGTTGAATGAGTCGTGGCCATTACAGGGTCGGTATCCATGCGGGTGCACCGCAAGACGACAAGCACTTTATCGGTGAGAATGAAGCCGTAGCAGCTATGGAGAGCGGTCAAGTAGTTTGTCGTTTGTTTGAGCGGAGCCAGTCATTCCTTGTTATTCGTGTATTGTAAAACAGGCATACTAGCGGCGACGGCCGCGGCCACGGCTTTGAACACGGCCTCGACCGTTTTGGCAGCAGCGGTGGCAGCGGCTTTGGTCACAGAGCACTGGTGGTAGCTACCGGCCGGCGCGTCGCCATGCATGGCACAGGCAGGCGGCGGAGCAGGGAGGACGCAGTGGCAGAGACGGCGGCAGCTGCGGCTTCGAGGCTCATGCCCATTTTTTATCTAGAGTCAGCTGCGCCTCGTTGAGACTCATCTTTCCGCCCCTCGAGACCCATGGTGTCTCTTTGACCATTTTTTGACCGGACAGATGAAGAAACAGAACGAAGAAGAAGCCGGAAAGGCACGGAGCAGCGTGGAGAGAAAGAGGACAGTAGACAAATAAGACAAAGTTAGGCGGACGTGGATTGGAATATGTAAAAGGCGGTGTTGAGCAAAATGCTGTCAAAAAATGACAGAAAACGGTGTTTATTGAATAAAAGTGGGACACAGCGCGGGATCCGTATAGTTTACATTCCCTTCTTTCACACACTCTTGTCCACGAGACTCGGATAGACAAACACGCCTCCCACTCTAGGGAAGCAGAGGAAGACGAGGGGAGGCATGCTGCCCCAAAAGCTTGCAGCTGCTCAATGGCTGCCATCCTTCCCGAGAAGAATCGCGGTTCAGGCACAGAGGCCAAATAGAAATTATATGATGAATCGCCTATGGCTGGACCAGTCGAATACAGCCGCCATCACTTTTCCATGCCCTCACCGTTCTTGAAGGGATGGGAAGCGATGCAAACGGCTTCTGTTAGCAGGCCAAGTTTAGTGACAAAGGTGAAAGTGGTAAGCTTTGTCTTTCTTCGTCTTCGTCTGTGCAACAACAATGCATGAATAACACAGCGGTTCAGTAGTACACGTACGCACGATGGAACGCCACGAACATGTAACCAAGGCACAGAGTCGCTTCCTTATGCAATGCAGGACGTACAGCCGTTGTACTTGCAAGCGCGTCACTTTACGTGCAAGACATTATAATTTATAATTGCTGTTTATAAATACAAAGTCGGTGTACTTGAAAGGCAGCATTTACTAGTTGTTCCAAGCAGGTAAGTACATCAATACACGTAACGGAAATGCTCCTTCTTCTCCCAGTCGGTGCGATCGTCGAGGCTTTGCTCCAGCGTGAGGCGGCCGGCGTCGGCCGTTCCGTAGGCGCGGTCGCGGCGGCTGTTCTCCCAGCGCGCGCCCAGGTAGTAGACAAGCATGAGGAAGATGGCAGCCGCCTCGAAGGCGGCGATGCTGTTGTAGCCGGTCGCGTAGGTGGGCGCCTGGCTGCTGCGGAAGGTCTGGGGCGCGATGATGTTGGCGACGCAGTAGGCCACAAAGACCATGGCGTTGACGGTGATCTTCTTGGTGTGGCCGCTGGTGTTGGCCATGGGCAGGCTCAGGGCGACGGCGTAGGGGCCCCAGAAGACGTAGAAGAAGTAGTAGGCGGCCAGGAGGCCGCCGCGGTTGGAGGCGGGCAGCTTGCGGATGACGATGCTGCAGACGAGCGGGACGACGCAGCAGGCGGCGGCGGACAGGCAGCGGGTGTTGGGGAAGAAGCGCGGCGGGAGGGTGGCCAGGTAGGCCGAGAGGGCCTGGACGACGCCGGTCGGCATGCCCAGCAGGGTGGTGTTGAGGGCGGAGAAGCCGAAGCCGGAGACGATCTGGGCGGAGAAGGTGTTGAGGCCGCCGTTGGAGATGTTCATGCACAGGAAGAAGAGCGTGATGGTCCAGGATTTCCAGTCCAGTAGGGCCTCGCGGACCTGGTACCATTTGAAGGCCTACAGGTCAGAACGTGTCGAGACGCGGCGGGGGGGGGGGGGGGGGACAAATCTTACATTGGTGTCCGCGCCGGTGTCGTCGTCGAGCTTGCGATGCTTGACGATGTAGGCTTCCTTGGGGGAGAGAAAGCGGCCGGCGGCGGGCTTGTCGGGAAAGAAGAAGAACATGAGCGCGGAAAACACGAAGCCGGCGCCGCCGACGACGATAAACAGCAGCCGCCACGAGGAGATGGCGACGTGGCTGTGGCCGATGCCGTAGGAGATCAGACCGACGTACACCTAGTCGTTAGCTCGCGTCTTTCCCTGCACAGCATGCGCCTCTCTCTTACCGACGCAAGCGTGGCGCTCCAGACGGCCACGCGAAGGCCCTGCTCCCGCTGGCGGTACCACATAACGGTGACCAGCGTGAGACAGGGCAGGGCGGGGGCCTCCATCATGCCCATGAAGAAGCGCAGGGCAAAGAGGCCGGCGGCGTTGTGGGTAGCGGCCATCAGGATGGTCATGCCGGACCAGCCGAGGCCCAGGGTGGCGAGCAGCTTGCCGATGGGCAGGCGGGCGACCAGGTGGACGGCCGGGAACTCGGCCACGAGGTAGCCAAAGTAGAAGATGGAGCCCACTGTTGTGCCAGCGAGTGTCAGCGAGTGCCAGCGAGGATCAGCGAGGATCAGCGAGTTGTGCCAGACATACCCCAGCTATATTGTTGGCCGGCGAGGTGGTTGTCGGCCTTCATGCCGTAGAGGGCGGCGTTGGAGATGATGACTTTCTGGGATTCTTAGTACGGTCTTGGAAGCGAGCAGCACAGCCTTGGCCGGGCGAGTCTTACATCGACGGCCGACAGGACGGCATAGCCCCAGAGGAAGGGGATGATGCGGAAGTCGATCTTGCGGACCAGCCTCTTCTCTTCCTCGGGCGTGTAGTCGAAATGCTCCAGCTCTTGCAGCTCGCCGATTTCATTGTCTGCGAGCTTGGCGTCCATCTCGGATTCGGAAACGGCTTTGGCGACGGCCATCTTCAAGTTCAATGCCGGTGTGTTGACGCGCGAGCCTTTGCATCGAAACCGAGTCTTTGCATCGAAATCGGCGGGAGCTCCAAGCCTTGTACTCTGCGCTTCTTATCTAGCGTCGGATACGGTTGGCCATGTCGGACATGGCGAGCCCAAGTCCGCAGCGTGGTTCGATTTAAGCGACCCACTTCGCGATAGCCTTGATACAGGCAAGCAGGAAGATAGATGTGCACATTATAGAGAGGCTTGCTAGAAACGTAACACTACGGAGAGAACAGTTGTCGGTGCACAATAAAGGCGGGGATAGAAGCCGTTGGTAAGTGAAATGGGAAATAGTAATATGGGAAATAGTAAAATGGGAAATAGTAAAATGGGAAATAGTAAAATGGGAAATAGTAAATTGGTACATTGGTAAATGGTACATTGGCATACAAGCGGCACTTATATCTCCTGGACAAACTCGTCCACATCTTCCACATGCTCGTACTGGATCCAGCGCGTCTCCTCGACGGTGGCGGGCGTGGACGGCGGCCGCGGCTGCAGCATGCGGCGCAGCATGGCGACGACGCGGCCCTGAACTTGCAGGGCCTCGAGCTCGGCGGTCATGGCGAGCAGACGGGGGCGTTGCAGGGGCGAGACGGACCACTGCTGGCTGGGGTCGCCGTACTCGGCGACGGGGACGGCGTCGGTCAGCAGCTCAAAGACGTCGCGGAAGACGCGGGCGGCGGGCCACTTGTGGGCAAAGTCGCTGAGGGTGCCGAGGCAGGCGAAGAGGGCCTGGCAGACGGCGCGGCGGTCGTAGAGGGTCAGCTGCTGGTGCGTGGGGGTGGCCCAGAGGCAGAAGACGACGACGACGCCGGCCTGGAACTGGTGCAGGAGCTGTGGGAGTTAGGAACAGAAGGTAGAAAGAGAAAGATAAGGAGAAAGAAAGAAGAAAGAAAGAGAAAGAGAACGAGAAGAAGAATAAATCAAAACAAAGCAAAACAACTCACCGCCGTCCATGTATAGCACGACACGTGCTCGTTGATGCGCAGCTTGCGGAAGGTGTCGAGCACCTGGCAGGCGGCGGCGACGAGGTGGCGGGCGTCGCCGCCGCGCACGGCCAGCTCGGGGTTGGGGAAGAGCGAGACGACGGTGTAGTTGGCCAGCTTGCGCATCCAGGCGGCGGACTTGAAGCGCATCTGGCGGCGGGCCGGCGAGGCGGCGGCGGCCGAGAGCTGGTCGGTGTCGGCGACCCAGCGGTCGAGGGCGTAGCGGGGCCGCGAGCGCCACAGGTTCGGCACGGGGTGGCGGCCGTGGAGGCGGGCGTCCTGCTCGAGGCGGCGGACGAGGCGCAAGATGCGCACCTGGATGCGGCGCAGCCGGAAGAGGTGGTCCTCGAGCGCGACGTCCTCGGGCGGCGGCGGCGGCGGACAGGGGGGCCCGCAAGGCTGCGCGAGCCCGTCGAGCGGCAGCGCGAGACGCAGCTCCTCGGCCGACACGCCGGCGTCCTCGTCCTCGTCGTCGTGGCCGAGGCCGTCGGCCGTCTCGATGAAGGCCGCCACCGTCTCCACGGGGGCCGCGGCGCGCGAGAGCCCGCCGGGGTCCATGGTGTTGGCGATGAGGATGTCGATGACGACGCAGGTGCGCCAGACCATCTTCTGGATGATGGCCTCGAGGCCGCTGCCGGCCCTGCTACTGGCGGCGCGGCCCGTCTGCAGGCAGCTGGCCATGGCCTGCGCCGCGTGCGAGAACATGGCCCCGGACGTGCCCGTGTGCATCGCGTACAGCGTCAGCAGCAGGGCCGCCTGCGTCCGCAGCACCGGCGCCGCCCCGGCCAGGGCATCGGCCTGGTACCGGGCCAGCGCGCGGCCGTACGCAGCACTGGAGGCCCGCAGCGCCCCCTCGCCGCCGTCGTCGCTGTCCGTCGTCGGCGGGGCGTCATGGGCCAGAAGGCTGCCAATCGCCAGCACCATGTCGACGAAGAAGGCGCCCGTCCCGTCCTTCGCGGCTGCCTCGTCTGCCTCGTCTGCCTCTGCCCAGCACCGCCACCAGCCCTGCCACTGCTGGTGGTGCAGGAAGGGCCACATCGGATGCGCGCTTACAAAGTACTCGGTGACGTAGCGGCCCGTTGCCGCCGCCGAGAGCCGTGCCGCCGCGAGCTGGCAGGACAGCCGGTCCAGCACGGGCTCGGCATCCTCTGCGTCGGGCAGCAGCAGCAGCGGCAACTGGGGCGAGAGCAGGCCGGCGTCCATGAAGTCGCTGTAGAATGTGCCGGCGTTGTGCATCCCGTCCAACGTGCCTGAAAACGGCAGCAGCACACTCGGAGAGACGGCCGGAGAGACGACCGGAGACACCGCCGGAGGGACACCCGGAGACACGCCCGCAGAGACCGGAGACACGCCCACAGAGACCGGAGACACGCTGCGCAGGTGGTCGCCGGCAATGGACGGATTCGACGGGCGAAGCCGCGTCTCGAGAGAGGCAATGTGGTCTTCGAGGAGGTGCATATATCTGTGCGGTTAGCCGGTATGGAGCACGCCGCAGGGGCCCCGTTCGCTCTGCTTACTGCACGGAGATCTGGCCCCGGGATATCTTCTTGGCCGCCAGCGGCACGCAGTCTGCGCCCGACCGGGCACACTCGCCGCAGACCGGCCGGCGTTTGTCGCACTGCTGGTCAGCCACGGTGGCGCACGAGCGAGGCAGCCCAAAAAACAAAAAAACAAAAAACGAAATACGTACCCGCTTCTTCCGCTGCCGACACCGACAGCAGGCAATGGCACGCGGGCCGCGCAGCCAGGGCATCGCGGACGTGGACATGCTTGATCCGAGCGTGCGCGTGCGCGGCGGGAGTGTGACAAAGCAGGTGAAGAAGCGGACTCTTTTGGCGTGTCCGCGGGGTGAAGGAGCCTCTTTCAGCTTGTCCGCCGGCCAAGGAGCGGACTCTTTCTGCACGCCCGCTATGATAAGATATGTAGACACCACTGTCTCTCGCCTCGCTCTGCGCACCCCCCCGGACGACGAGCATGTCCCCTCACGCCCTCGCCTCCCACGATGGACCCCCGCTGCCTCCGCGTCGCTGTGCTCGTGTGCCATACCATCCCCGACGCCGTCGCCCGCCAGAGGGGCCCGTTCGACCGCATCTTTGCCGCCTGGCTGCACACGGCCGTCGAGGCGCACAATGCCAAACGCGGCGCCGACGACCGCGTCGCGCTCGAGATCTCCGCCTGGGACGTCGTCGCCAACGCCTATCCGCCGTCACTCGACCACGTCGACGCCCTCGTCGTGACCGGGTCCACGGCCTCGGCCTACGACGGCGATCCGTGGATCCGCCGGCTGGCTGCGTACCTAAGAGGTACCATTTCTTCTGTTTCTGTTTCTGTTCTGTTTTGTTTCTGTTCTGTTCTGTTCTGTTCTGTTCTGTTCTGCTCATAACAGACGCCTACAACCACACTCTGCTCATAACAGACGCCTACAACCACACGCCGCTCCGCATGTTCGGGGGCTGCTTCGGCCACCAGCTCGTCGCCCAGACCCTGCTCCAGCACCACGGCGTCCGCGTCGAGCGCAACCCGCAAGGCTGGGAGATCGGCGTCCACACCGCGGCCCTGCAGCCGGACTGGGCCGCCCAGTTCCCGGACTTCCCGGACCTCCTCCGCACACGCCGCCTGGCCATGCAGTACCTGCACGCCGACCACGTCACGGCCCCGGCTGGCCTGCCGCCCGGGTGGATCGCCATGGGCTCGACTCGCCTCTGCGGCGTCCAGGGCCTGCTGGAGCCCGGCCGCGTGCTGACATTCCAGGGCCACCCCGAGTTCGACGCCTTCATCAACCGCCACACTGTGGACCAGCTGGCCGACCAGGGCGCCATCGCTCCCGGGGACCGGCCGCAGTACGTGGCCCTGGTCGAGCAGGAGGATGACCGGGCGCTGGCGGGCGAGGTAGCACTAGCATTTTTGCTTTCTTGAGTTACGTGTTGTTCTATATGCCTCATGATACTGTGCTTTATTTTATTCCGCCTTGGCCTCCTGATGCAACGGTACTCCGCGGCACGGAAGACGCGCACTCTCGGGCGGCTCGTTTCGGCTCTTGAAATCGTCGCAAATGTCCTCCATCTTGACAAACTCCACGCCCTCCTTGGTCCGCAGATACTGGATGACCCTGGCTGGTTAGCTCTGTAGAGACACGATACAGACACACGGGCAGACTCGTCCTGACCTCTCCAGCATCTTGAGCGCGTGCGGGTGGCCGCACACGTCGGGGTGCACCGTCACGGGGAAGCAGAAGTTGTCGTAGTGCTCGTAAAAGTAGCCAAAGTGGTCCTTCCACAGGTCCTCCACCACCGACGGGTGCACCCAGCCGTGGCTGTTGGGCATGGCCTTGATGAACATCTGCTGGTCAGCCACGTCTCCGTCTTTGCCATCGGCCAGAACACGCCCACGGCGACACGCACCATCGGCGGCAGGTCGTCGAGGTACCAGCTGGCGGGGATCTCCACCAGGCCCGTCACCTCGCCGCGCACCAGCGGCTTCATCCACGTGTCGGGGTGCTTGGCGTAGTCGATGCTCGTCCACGAGTCGCCCACGCGCAGCCAGTACGGCAGGGCGTCGTGGTGCGAAAACGAGTGGTCGTATTCGAGGCCTGGCCGTCAGTGTTCTGGCTTGCCGGGCAGCCCCCTCCAAGCGTGCCGCTTACCGTATTCCAGCATCAGCTCCGCGCCCTCTTTCGGCGTCTCCCACCACGGCACCACCGACCCTCGCGGTGGCTGTTCGTCAGCAGGACACGGAGAAGCCGGAGGCAGCGCCCAGCAGGGCTCCGGGACCACCCACCTTTCCGCAGAACTCGGTCAGCAGCCGGTACGACTTGTCCAGGACGGCGCGCTGCTGCTCGGGCGTCATGCTGCGCGGGTTCTCGTGCGAATACCCGTGCAGGCCGAACTCGTGGCCCGCGTCGCGGATCAGCGCGCACTCCTCGGGGAATGTCTCGAGGCTGTGGCCGGGCACGAAAAAGGTCGTCTTGATGTCGTACTTGGCAAACAGCGCCAGCAGCCGCCGAATGCCCACCGTGCCGGCAAAGTAGCCTAGGAGAGTCAGCAGAGACGCGGACGACACATACGACACATCGAGCACGCATCGTACCGCGAGAAATGTCCGACACCGAGTCTTCTCCTCCGTACGAGCCGATCCACCCGCACACGGCGTCGATGTCGACCGAAAAACAGCAAAGAGCTTTGGGAGCCATGGTCTCTGGGCAGGGTTGGAGAGGTTCTTGATTGGCTGATGCCGTCGTGTAGTCCAAACGGCAGCGCCGCGAATATAAATAGGCGTGTCGGACTTTTTCACGCAGTGTCCGACGTCTCGCCAGCTCGCGTCCTCGTTTCCGGAACATCCAGCCCTCCCAAGCGTACCAGCGTACCAGCTCAAGCCCTCGTTTCCTCAACATCCAGACCTCACAAGTGTACCAGCGTACCAGCTCCAGCCTCGTTTCCTCCACATCTAGGCCTCCCAAGTATCACCCTCCCGCCCCCAGACACCATGGCTCCCTCCACAGAAGCCCTCGCGAAACACGCGTTCGACTACGACCCGGCCGCCCTGGACAAGACGCTGGCCGCCTTTTTGCAGCTGTTCTACACGCTTTCCGACGACGCCATCCATCCCGAGCAGTGGGCGGCCTGCTTCACGGAAGACGCTGTCTTCCAGAAGGCGGCCACCACAGTGACCGGCCGAAATGGCGTGTTCTCTTGCCCTTCTCTACCGGTGTCGTTCTCCCGCCTTGTCGATCGGTGTCGTCCTAACATTTCCAGCCATCCACCAGGTCAATCTTGGCTCTCTCCAGGGCCAAAAGTCGCGGCACCACACCGTGTTCCGCGTCTATCCCTACAGCGCTGCCGGGGACGAGGTCATGCTCTACGGGCAGAGCGACTACGTCTACGACGACGGCACAACCGGCGGCATGGGCTGGGCGGCACGGCTGTGCTTTACGCGGTCACCGCACGGGCTGCTCATCCATTTCTACCAAGTTTTCCCGGTGCGTCCCTCTGCGGTGGCACTCCTTTGTTTTGTGCACAACCATCTAACCCTGACAGAGCATGCCCCCAAAGGCGGTGTGACGAGTCGTGTATTCGCATTCGGGATATTTGTAAATAGCCAGACGTCTATCTCTTGTAGACAGCGGGCGGTGGAGGAAGGGGGAAGGCGGAAAGAAAGGGGGCAGAGAGGATGTACTACGTCAACGCAATACTATTCTATTACACACACCGACTTGGGCCCACTTGTCTTCCCTCGTGTTGTAGACTAGCATCAACACATACGATTCTATTACGCACACCAACGGGCTCGCTTGTCTTTCGTGACTCTGACGTCCTCGGATCGGTCGTCTTGCCTATCTATCCTCACGGCAAGTGCCATCTCACTAACAACTAGCCCTGCTTGGGACTAAATGGCCGCTGCTATCAACGAGCCGCGTGGTATCCGTATAAGCGGACTTTTCTTGGAAAGTCCGCAACAAGAGTGCAAGAGATGGCCGATTCTGCGGCGAGCGCACCACTCAGCTCTGTCACCACCCCATCTCTATCATGACTGTGAAGCCCGGAACACCGACGCCCATCAACCTGCAGGGCGGATGGCCGACGCCGCGGCTGCATCCTGTCGCGGCGCTGCAGGCGGCCTCGGCCGCGCTGTACGGCCAGGCGGACGTGGCACAGAAGCTGACCTACGGCCCCGAGCACGGCGACCGGGCGCTGCGCACGCGCATCGGCGGCTGGCTCGGCCGCATCTACGCACCGGCGGCCGGCGACATCGGAGCCGACCGCGTTCTCGTCACCAACGGCGCGTCCAACGGCCTGGCCACGATCCTGCAAAAGTTCGCGGACCCGGCCTACACGCGCGCCGTCTGGATGGTCGAGCCGACGTACTTTCTGGCCTGCCCCGTCTTCCGCGATGCTGGGCTCGGCGGCAAGATCCACGGCGTGCCCGAAGCCGCCGACGGCGTGGACCTGGATTTCCTGCAGCGGGCGCTGCAGCGCGTGGACCTGGACGCCGGCCGAGACGGAGACGCGGAGGCCGCGGCGCTGGTGAGCGGACCGCCCGCGAAACGGCCAGACAACGGCTATCCCAAGCTCTTCCGGCACATCATCTACGCCATGCCCACCTTTTCCAACCCTAGCGGCCTGACCATGAGCCTGCCGCACCGCCAGGCGCTCGTCCGCCTGGCGCGCCAGCACGACGCCCTGGTGGTGTCCGACGACGTGTACGACGTGCTGCGGTGGTGGCTGGCGGACGACGGCGAGGACGCCACCGACAGCACTGACAGCACTGACAGCACTGACAGCACTGACAGCACTGACAGCACTAACACGGCCGCCACGCCGGTGCCCTGTCTGCCGCGGCTGGTCGACGTGGACCGCGCGATGGCGGGCGGCACCGTGTTTGGCAACGCCGTCAGCAACGGCTCCTTCTCCAAGATCGTGGCCCCGGGCATCCGCGTCGGCTGGCTGGAAGCGATGCCGGCGCTGGTCGAGGCCATGGCCACGGTGTAAGTGAAACCAGGGTGCACACCAGCGAACGGGACACGGGACTGACTTTCAGCGGCGCCACGGTGTCCGGCGGCTGCCAAGGCCACTTTGCCTCGCTGGTCGTCAGCGAGATGCTGGCCAGCGGCGCCTTGGCCCGGCACATCGGCGAGACCCTCAACCCGACGTACCGCCGACGCCACGCGGCCCTCGTCCGCGCCATCCAGCACCACCTGGGCCCCCTGGGCGTCGAGATCGTGGCGCTGGACCAGACGACGGCCCGCGGCTGGGCCGGCGGCTTCTTCCTGTACGTCTCGTTCGCGCAGTGCCGGGGGGCACACGCGGCCGACGTGGCCCGGGTGGCCCGGGAGCAGTTTGGCGTGCAGATCGCCCCTGGGCCACTCTTCGCGGTGCCCGACGATCCGGAGAGCGCCGCCCGCGGCAGCGCCACGTACTACAATGGCGCTCGGCTATGCTGGGCGTGGAACGAGGAGGCCGATCTCTGGGAGGGCATCCGGAGGGTAGCAGAGGCCGTGGAAGCGGTGCAGGGAACGAGTCGTCCTACGAGATAGCAGGAAAGAAGAAAGAAGGAAAGAGAAAGAGAAGAAAAGCCAAACTTCTGCTAGAACGGAGGGTGCTTTTGTTATCGACGTAGTGCGTTCTCTGTAAAATGCCCACAGACGGTTCGTGCTTCCGTTCGGTTGTAGATGGTGAAGTAGCCTTAATGGATATTTATTTTAGTTGTTTCGTGCGGTATTGTGACGGTCGAGGCCCGGAGTCGTCAATGGGTGCAAGCTTGTCTACGAGGTGGACTGAGCACAGCACTGTAGATAGCAATCGAGCTGAGTTTCGGCTTCCCGTGTAGCGGTTATCAAATTTTGATTCTTTAATCACGGTAGAAGTAATGCTACTCTACAAGTTGAAAACTTGAAAGGTAAAATGGCCTAGTAGAAGCTGCCAACACAAGGAACAACGGGTACCATCCACAGTAGCATCGAAGTGACCTCGCAAACGCTACCTCTCCTTCTCTCGAGTTGCTTTCCGTCTTGTCTTTTGCAGAGTCAAGGTCCAAGAATAGCATACTGACCTAAGAACGCGAGGCGGGAATGCGAAGGCTAGTCAAGAGGAGACTGCTCATCTGTCTCACGAGCTTTCGTGCCTTGTTTCTCTTGAAGGCCTTGGGTATCTCTTTGGGAGAGCTGCTGGCTATTTGTACTCGGCTTTGCCATTGGCCATGGTCGTGGCCACTATTTGCGTGCTCGTCCGCACCGTCGCTATGGACATCCCCAACATCATTGGATCCGTCCGCCACTTTAGCAGCTTGCGCACCCTCGCTGACGCTGCTTCCCTGAAAGGTAGCAGTACTTTTTCCTTTGTCTAATTTAGCGTGGCGAAAAGATCCCTACTCTTCATAGACACCATGAGACAACGTGACGTTCTGCAGCTCTGACTCAGTCAAGGACGCGTCCGATCCAGCCAGGTCGTCATTGTCCTCATCATCGTCAGAGTCTAGGAGAAACTCAGGTGACTCGGCAGCACCCGACATGCAGGCGATATGCAGACAGGCCCACTGGAGGTCTAGCATGGCCTTCATTTTCTCGGCCTCGTCTGCAGACATACTGCCTGTTGAAAACACCGCCCCGGTCTGGAGCGGGCGGCCTGTGCAAGGGTAGGCAGCGGCAATGATGCCGCCGCCACCGCCGCCTTCGCTGCTGTTCGGTCCACCACACCGAGGACGATTAATCCAGTCATCCAGCCAGCTTTGGCCCTGTCCTTGATCCAGCGGTACTGGCTTCTCCCAAAGGCGTCGCTGAGCTGCGGCCTTGGTGCTGCCCTGCGGTCTTGTGTTCACCCGCTGGTGTTGGGGCATCCAATGGAACTGGATGGATACCGAGCACTGGCCCTGTCCGCGAGGTTGCATGCCAAGGCACTTGAGCGCAAAAAAACCCGCTGCCCACCACTTGTGCATCTGGTGGTTCATGGGCAGCATGTTCCAGGACTTGTCTGAACAAGCTACGCCATGTAGCAGAAGGGAAGCATTGCTGCCGATCAGAGTAGCTAGCGGTATGTGGAGGTGTGCCAGCATGTTGCGGTTTCGCTCGCTGCCATTCGCTGCAAAGGGGAAAATGTGGCAGGCGGCCGGGCTCTCTGTCCCCAGCAACAAGCAACGGTGGCCGTCTCTGTTCAGACATTTAGTCACTTCCGTGGCGCTGCGCCGTGTCAAGTTCGTATCGCCTATGACATGGCTGCTTCCCGCAACATCACCGCTCTGCAAAACTGTTGTCGTTAGCAATGCTAGAAAAGAGCAGTGGTCGGTCTTCTATATACTTATTCAACTTACAAATCCGCACCAGAAGTAGTGTCGCAGTAGATTGAAAGTTGGAACTGGCAAGAGCTGTCACCAATGTGTGCCGTGGTACGTTAAAAATGACGCCCAAGTCAAAGGACGCCAAGTGGAGGTCTGGGCTCGCTGTCGCCGACTGAAACTGAAGCTCAATCTGCTGCGCTAATCGCAACCGCTCGGCAGCCTCATCCGCCGGCAGGATATTGTTGATGGGAGCTGTCTGTGGCTGCATGGCTAGAAATCGCTCTAGCTGGGCCACGTCAATTCCGGTTGTCGAGCTCGTCGATAGAAAGCGGTCTATCGCTTCATGTAGACGCGCTCTTGTGCCATCTACAACTGTGGCCATGATAGATGAAATAAAAAGTGGCTACTGAAAAGACGGGCGGGAAGAAAGGGGAGAGGGAAAATAATCAGGCGTGAAGAGGTGACTTGGTGCAATGGGAAGCCCACGATGTAGACGTAAAAACACGAGGGAGAAGTCTATAACATAGTTAAAAGACGTGAGGTCAGCTCGCAGGGATGGGTACAGGGATCGCTTTGGCTCGTAGGTATCAGAACAGGGGGAAAACTAATATACAGCCTAGGGAAAGCCCAAGGAAGGCGCTACCGCGCCACAGTAGGGGTCTTTTAACGAAAAGAAGGTCGCACTGTCAAACAACAGCTTGTCTCGTCAGCATATTCGAGGCATATGAACCCCTTTCGCCCAAGGGCACTCTGTATTTTAGCTCTAATACAATCACAACACTTTGCTCATTCACACCTCTGAAAGTACTTCTATTTTTCGGCGCAATAGGCGCCGGGGCAGGCTAACAAGGGCGGCCACCGCTGCTTTGTTGGCTTGTTCGCAGAGGGCGAGGGCATCGCGGACACGCAGAACCCTGTCCTGAAGAGTACGGCGTCCACCATGTAGAGGAAGATGCCGTCGGCACCGGCCTTACTAGGGAGGCCGGCCGACTTACCATCACGGGCAGCGAGGGCCTTGGCCATGTGCTGCTCGATGGCGGTGGCCCGACGGGCGAACTCGTGGAGAGAAAGGGGCGAGGGCGAGGAGGAGGAGGAAGAGGAGCTGTGGTGATGGCGGTGAGAAGAAGAGCTGGACGATGAAGCGGCCGCGGCGGCGTCTTTTCGTTGCCGAGGTGTATGACCAGGCGACGTGAGCAGGATCCAGGGCTCGGCGATGCCAAACTCGGGGTAGAGAGCGGCCGACTAGACGCCAGGGCACTGGCTATGCTGGCCGTTTTCGCCGTCTTCTTGGGTCTTGGTCTGCTACATGACTAATTTGAGGAGGCGATATGATTTTGGGGATTACTGGGAATTCTGCGGGCGTCCACTCACCGTATCGCAGGCTTCAAACGATCGTGCTTGGATGCTATCGCCCGGCAATCCCGGGTCACTAAAGAGAGAGTTCGCAATGCGTGAACACTTGCTGAGCCTAGTGTCTGGACAGCATAGGTGCGCGCTAGATGTAGCAAGCAACACCGGAGGGGGGGGATGCCGTTCAACTAGTTCGTCAGCCTTACTAACACAGGCGGCTACACTTCGCGGATCGTGTGCTGTTTTGTGTTTCTGCGTTTCCGCAAAGCATGTGAAACTTAGGGCGTCTTTGTGCCGTACCGGTCGCACATCCGGCCTAATGCGTCCTAGATTCGTCTGTTTTTCCTAACCTTTTGCTGCTTGCCAACGGCCTCACCCTCCTTTTCTCCAGCCGCCTTATAGCTAGCGGCATCCTCACTACATACCTCGACATTCTCATTTTCTTGGTGCTGAGGATTGGCCACAAGCTGACTCTAGGCTGCAACGGCCCGTGGATGTATGCACCGGAAGACGTGGATTCAGTTACTGAGCAGGCAGAAGTGGATGCAGATGCCGACATGTGGGATCGCCTTGGCCTGGCTGAAAAAGAGCGCCACCATGGGACCCGAGGTCGCCGTTCGTGGAACGCCTTTTCTCGCGTATGGGAGTGAATGATTGAAGTTTGCCTTCAGCATAATAAGCACTTCTCAAAATCAAAGCGTTGTCTGCCATGGTTCACCTTCACGTAATTTAAATATACTCTGTAACATCAAATGATCATATGTGTGGCCACATGTTATTGCATACCTCTTGCCTCTTTCAAGAACTCGGTTTGTCCGCATCACTTCTCAGCACCATCTTCCACATTTCAGCTGTCAGCTTCTGGCCGTAATGCAGCTTATTCTCTCCGACATGTACCGCCTCAAACCCAGCCCGTGTGTAGAGCCGCCGCGCAGTTTCGAGGCTGCTAAATGTCCACAGAATGATCTGGTAGTAGCCCTGGGCGCGTGCAAAGTCTACACACTCTTTCACTAATTGCCCTCCAAGGCCCATGCCTCTGGCTGCCTTGTCGACCATGAAGAACCGCAGTTGTGCTGAGTCCTCATCGTTGCGATCCTGGAGCAGCGCAATGCAGCCGAGAAAGCTGTCATCTGCTGTCGACTCGGCAATCCAGCAGCGCTCACACCGCTCATCGAACTTTTCGATAAAGTCGGCGCCGGCTCGTGCCACCACGGCTTCAAAGCTGCCGTCCCACCCAAACTCTCTGGCATACTGTGGGGATGTCAGACTACAGGGGGGGTTGACAGGCCGGCCCCAGTTTCTCCCAGTTTGGCAACATCAGCACTTACAAGTTCAGCATGTTTGAAGACAATCAGCCCTACGTCGCCAATGCGATGCGTGCGAAGCCGGTATGGCTGTGTGCTAGCGTCTGTAGTCATTATTTTCCAAAGAAGAGGTCGCACGAATTGAGAAATGTCTGTGATGGTATTCCTTGAATTGCAAGGTGATGCAGCACGGATTTATAACTGAAACGATGTCATTATTAGGGCGTGCAACACGATAAGAGCCTTATCTAGCAACGAAGATAAAGCAATTTAGCATCTTCCTGCTTCTAGCTCCTTCACGAAAACACGAATCCTTGCCAACCTGAACTCTGGCACTCCTCGCAACGCCGCCGGTACTCCTTGGACGCGCCCGAGTACCGCACAACGCTGCGCGTTGCCCGCCCGGCGACGTTGGAGTTGATGCCCGTCATCCAGCTGTCGATCTCGTTCGACAGAAGTCCCTCGCTGCTCGCGATCACGTGATCCGTCCATCCGTCAGCGGCCTCGCTCGTCGGCTCGACCGTCTGGTAGCCCTTGTCTGTGCAGTGCTGCAGCAAGTTGACGATGACCTGCACGGCGTACTCGATGCTGCGGGGGGCGTTGCCAAACGGCTGGTGCGGGCCCAGCACCATGAACAGGTTCGGCATCGCCGGCACCGCGAGGCCCAGGTAGGTCTGCGGACGATGATCCATCCAGACCGCCTTCTGGCTGCGCTCAGAGTCTGTGGCGGTGGAGAGACCGGTGAGGGCACGGTCGCCGCGGCCGCGAAAGTCAATTTGTGTGAAGGCGCCGGTGATGGCGTTGAAGCCGGTGGCGAGGACGAGCAGGTCGAGGGCGTGCTCGACGCCGTCCTGGGTGACGATGCCGGACGGCCGGACGGTCACGATGGGCGTTTCCTTGAGGTCGACGAGATGCACGTTGGGCTGGTTGAAGGCCTCAAAGTAGCCGCTCTCCATGGGCACACGACGCGTGCCAAAGCCGTGGTTGCCGGGGATCAGCTTGGCGGCGATGCGCGGATCCTGCACACGAGCACGGATCTTGTCGGCCATGAAGTCAGAGTAAAGCTTGTTGGCCGCGCGGTCGGTATACGTGTCGCTGAACGTGCCCAGCCACTTGGCGAACCCGCGCTGCTGGTACAGCTTCTCCCACAGCCCCAGGCGCTCCTCTGCCGTGACCTCGGAGCTCTTGCGCGGATCCGCGGCGTGCAGGAATCCCGAGTACGACGCCGCGCACTGGGCGGCAATCTTGTCGTACTTGCTCTTGTACAGGCGCATCTGCTCTGGCGAGATGGGCTCGTTGCGCAGCGGACACGTCCAGTTGGGCGTGCGCTGGAACACGGTCAGCGACGCAGTGCCGGGGTCCTTGGAGAGGGCTGTGATCGCCTGGATGCCTGTGGCGCCCGTGCCGATGACGCCGATGCGTTTTCCCTGCAGATCAGCGCTGCTGGACAAGTTGGCTGGCCAGTGAGAGGTGTGGTAGGCCTGGCCGGCAAAGGTGTCAATGCCCGGGATCTTGGGCAGCGTCGGCGTCGACAGGAAGCCCATGCAGCTGATTAAAAATCGTGTCTGGTACTCGCGGTCGTTGGTGTCCGCGAGCCGCCAGCAGCTGCTGTCTTCTTGCCAGTAGGCTGACGCAATGCGTGTGTCGAACTGCATGTTGCGGTACAGATCGTTCTTCTCGCACACCCGCTCAATGTACCTGAGCATGTCTGCCTGTGTCGAGAACTCGTCCTTCCAGTCCCACTCCTCAAGCATCTCCTTATCGAAAAAGTAGGCATACGACACGGATTCTGTGTCAATTCGCGCTCCCGGGTAACGGTTGAGGCTCCAGGTGCCGCCAACTCCGTATGACGCCTCAAGCACCCGGATGTTCCAGCTGGGGAACTGCTTGCGTACATGGTAGAGAGTGCAGACGCCAGAGAGACCAGCACCGACGATGACGGCATCGTAGCTCTGTGCGTCGAGGGAGCCCATTTTGCGTCTGGTTGTCTTGGATATTCTGTTGCTCAAATTCCTTACCTGATTGAATGTCCACCGTTCTCGATGATAGTCCTTGACTCGTTTGCTGTTCGCGGTCTGGTCCTCGGCTCTGCAACTGAATCTTGTCGCCGTTCGCTTGCCTCTATATGCCTATCGTTTTGCATCGCCACTGGACAAGGTTATCAGACAATTTGGTACGTCGCGACGCTTTAGGAAAGTCTCACCTAGATCGTGCGCATCCACTGGCGTCTTGACGCCAGACTTCCGCGATATCTACCCTGTAGATTAGGTCGGCCCCATCCGAATACAGACATACTAGTCCCTCTTTAGTCGACCCCACTGGGATCACCTTCTACATTCAAAACAGGGCAATTCCTGCCAAATATCAAGGCGACAAACAATCGCTCGCATGGTCAATATCTATGATTCAGTGAAAACGTAAGACCGGAGAGCCCATGCTCTGAGCAGTTGCTGCAATAGGAAATCCAGCCCTAGCACCACGTCATGATACGCTGCGTAGACCGTGCTATTTCTTGCTTCCCAAGATACCAGTCTCGCCCCCGTCTGTCCTTTGTGGCCCTCACTTTCGCTATGAAATATCTGGGTTTTCGATTGCTAGCTTTTCTCCACTATTTGAAAATAAAATGCGAGGCTTCTTTACTGATTACCCTGTGCTTCTTTACCTTGTTCCAGCAATATTTAACTAGTCTATTTGTATGACAACTGATAATACTGTAAACCTATATTAGCATGTACTAGACTTTCAAGTGCATGAAAAATCACCTTCCCACATACTTCTATGCCTTCTCGTATTTTCCTTGCCTTCGAAGTGATTCCGTAAGAAGGTTCTCACTGTTAAGCGTGTCGGAATGGCCGGGGCCAAGCACCTTAACCCGTAAAGTGAGCACTTGTCGACTTAACACCTCCGCGTCTTCGTACTTTTCTTGCGAATACATCGAATGTGCGAAGTTGCTCATACTCATAAGTGTGTCGGGATGTTCGGGACCAAGCACCTTAAATTGTAACGCAACCCCTTGTCGATACAACACCTCCGCCTCTTCGTACTTTCCTTGTGAAGCAAGTGTATTTGCAAGGTTATTCATACTCGTAAGCGTAAAGGGATGTGTGGGACCAAGCAATTCAATTTCCAACGCAAGCACTTGTCGATACAGCACCTCAGACTCTTCGTACTTTCCTTGCGAGTCAATTGAATTCGCAAGGTTACTCATACTTGCAAGCGTGTAGGGATGTTCGGGACCAAGCACTTTGATTTGCAACGGAAGCACTTGTCGACGCATCGCTTCCGCCTCATCGTACTTTCTTTGCGAGTAAAGTAAATTCGCGAGACCATTCATACCTGCAAGTGTGTCGGAATGTTCAAGGCCGAGAACTTTAATTTGTAACGCAAGCACTTGTCGATACAACACCTCCGCCTCTTCGTCCTTTCCTTGCGAAGCAATCGAACGCGCGAGGTCAGCCATAGTTGCAAGCGTGTCGGGATGCTCGGGACCGAATATTTCGCTTCGCAGCTTTGTTGTTTGCTGGAAAAAGCCTGCCGCACTAGGGTATTTTCCCAGTTCATAACTGCTCACTGCCGCCTTCGCGAGAACAGATGACGTAGAATAGATATCGGTTGCAAAATCCCGTATTTCCAACGCAACCAGCACATGAGGATAAAAATTCACCCATGTAGCTTTGTTCTCATGCTTAGGGAATGGAAATGTCCGACTGAGATGCTGCATCAAAGCCGTAGCGAGTTCTGGCAGCTCTGCTTTTCCCCGAATCCAGTTTCTCGTTGCTAGTCGGACGAGTCTGTGTATATCGTATGACTCCTGGCCATCCCGCTCAGTGATGAATGCATATGCTTTGAGCGTGCCGATTGCCTCATAAACTTCTAGATCGGTATTTCCTGGTGGGAGAAGCTCTTTTGGAACCCCTTTCTCGGCAAGAAAGCACATGAACTTTAAGAACTTGGCGGCGAGTGGGTCGTCTCGAGAGATGTGGTCGAATGATATGAGCCATGTTTTGATAACCGGAAGTAGAGTGCTCTCGTAGCGAGTACGATCCTCGAAGTTCTTGTTGAGCAGCGTAATCAAGTGCTCGTCACCCGACTGACAAATGGTGTAGTACTGTGTCACTGACATCCCCGTCGACCTCATGTATGCAGATGCCTGCTTGATAGCAAGCGGCAAGTCGGATAGGGTGTCCAGTAGATTTTCGATACTTGTCTTGTCGCGTAATTGCTTTGATGGCACGGTCCTCTCCAGCAAGGTGACTGCCTCGGTCCGGTTCAACTGTTCTAAAGTAAAAACAGCCCTTTGGGAAATGTCAAGCTTCACAACGGCCTCGTGATTTCGAGTCGTGAACAAGATAGAGCCTTTGGAACTGAAAGGAAGGCTGTCTCGTAAAGAAAGTGCTGTGGTGGAACCGAAGAGTAGCTCGATGTCGTCGGCGTTGTCTACAACCAAGAGCCATTCGTTAGTACTCTGGCTCAGGGCTGTCTTGACGAGCATCTTGACATTCGCTTTTTCCTCACTTATCCCGTCGATCCCGAGCTTTCGACCAATGTCACGGTACGCATTCTCAAATGAGGCCGTGTCGATTGCCGGGACCCAGAAAACGTGGCATCTTGGGTGCTTCTCTTGAACGCGGAAAGCCGCCTCTAGTGCGATTTGAGTCTTTCCGATCCCACCGAGTCCCTCGATAGCAGTCCACTGGCAGGCATGCTTGACGGCGGTAGGGGCTACTCTCTCCACCAGCCTTGCTAGAGTTGATTCTCGGCCCACAAAATTCTCATTGCGTTCAAACGGAACAACCCAGTGGCGCTGGTGATTCGCTTGCACTTCATAGCTGGGAACAGCTGGAGGTGATTGGGGGCCTACTAAACTTTAGCAAGGTGTTTAATCTTCAAAACTGTGTGCCAGGTCCACTTACTCAGGGTACCAGAGCCGTAGTTGCTAGGGTTCCCCCCAGGGGTTTTCTCGGCTAAAATGGTCGCCTCCCCTGAGTCATTAAGCTCTCGGCCAACGCGTGGGCGCAGCTCCGCTTCCCATCTTTGCAGTTCCCCTAGCATCATTTCAAACCCGTCTGCTTCTGGGCTGGCAAACCTGACCATCTCTTTGTGGTTGGCATGGATAGTGACGTAAGTATACCCCTCCAGAGTAGCTGACTCCTTAGACACAACCTGCCCAACAACAGGAAGAGGCAACTCTTCTAGGAAGCATGTAATGTGGAGTGTCCTGCCCTTACTGGCTTGCTCACGCAACATTGCCATGAAGTTGCTTTGAATAGACCCAAGGTATTGATCGTTTGTCTCTAAGATCTCTAGGAGTGATTTGTTGGTAGACTTGACTAAGCCAATGCCTGAGGCTGGTATCTTGGCCCAATTCGCCATCCAAGCTCCCTTGTGAGGAGTTCCCATAAATATAAAGCCCTTGACACAATTGAATAGGCCACAGAGATGTGGCTCTGGGTTGTTCCTCGAGATGAGAATAGCCTCCTTGCAAACAATGCCACCCAGACTATGGGCGACAAAAATCAGTGGACGAGAAGATGCATTGTTGGCATCACGGTTGTTCGTCAATTTCGTCAAGAGGTTCGTGGCGTGATCACGTAGTCGATTCTTTGATGCGACTGATTTCCGCACTATATATGCGTCATATCCGTATGTGAGGATGCGAGCCGTTTTCAACTCCGGGGGGATGAGCGTTTTTGGCCAAGGTTTATCTTGCCCCTCAGCCGTCCAGGTATTGTCCCGATCTCCGGTCAGACCATGGACGAAGCAGATATCAACCGTGGCATTTTCGCAGTCGTGTAGAAGCTTCACGCCATCCGGAAAAGAGGGTGGGGGGGAAGTATTGGATAAAATAGACTGTGGATTGGGGAGTGATAACGACTTGGACAAAACTGGGCCATGGCTCGACTCTTCGTCAGCAGTGAGCTTACCCTTGCCTTTATTCAACTTGTGGAGAAATTTCTTCATTGCCGCGCACTGTTGAGTATTCCCGGAGTAAAGAATTAGCTGAATATTTGCGAGAGAGGGCAGTTGCGTTTTCTTTTTTTTCCCTGAAGCGCCCGGATACGAGTAAAAAAGGAGGCGGGGTAGATGGTCGATGCTGCGCCCATCAGGTACATGACCAATAATCTTCTCCGTTGCAGGTTAGGCAGCAATGTGGCGCTGTCAAGTAAAAAGGTAAAATGGAATGGAATCCTGGCCTAGCAGCGCAATAGACGACCGGGACTGTGCATAAGACCACCCGTTTACCGGGTTGGGGGCTGGTTTTGTTCATTTAAGGTCTCCCGAAACGGGGCAACAGGCGAACAGTTGTGTGTCTGCCTCTGTACCCGACGATATTTGTTAGTTTCGATTCTACGGAAGGGTTAACGTTTCACTGCCTGTGGTGGCAGAACGTATGGTTAATTTAGTACTATATATATCAGTATGGCCCTATAACACCGAAAGTGTACCGGAGGCAAAGTTAATCGCGGCAGCATCACTTAGCAAGCCCAGCCTCCGTCAAAATGGTACACGGCGCCTTTCACAAACGACGCCCCATCTCCAAGCAAGAAAGCAATGTCATTTTCAGCCTCGCTTAGCTCCGCCCTGCGCTTCATCACAGTGCTTTGGAGCCGTGCTTATCTTTTGCTGCTGTCTGGCATAGTCCGATAACAGCTGCCTTGCTCGCACAATATGCGGCATTGCTGGAGGCACCGGATTGCCCAAACATACTTGCTGCTGATGCCCGCTTGTTAGCCACTGGCCTTTTTCTTTCCGAGGCTTCGTCCACCTTCAATGCTGCTGCCCTCGGGCATCGCCTTGATCTGTACACCCAGGCAGCTAAACAGCCCCTGCGTCTTGGCGGCAAATATGAGCTCCCAGCTGGCATCGTTCATGTCTGCGATCGTCAGCAACGCCTCATTTACATACCGCTGCGATGCTTGGCTGCCAGGTTCGGCGCACGAAGCTGTCCCACAACGGCTGTACCTGCAGCGTCCGACGAAAGCAGCAAGTCATCCCAGGCAGGGTATCGAGCGAGTGGACTAAATAGGAAAGAATAAGCCAGACGATAACACGAGGCACAAGTGGAAAAACGGATTCACATGCCACAATTATGAACCGGAACGAGCCGGAGCTACTG
The DNA here is from genome assembly GCA_001513895.1 of Graphilbum fragrans. Taxonomy (NCBI): domain Eukaryota; kingdom Fungi; phylum Ascomycota; class Sordariomycetes; order Ophiostomatales; family Ophiostomataceae; genus Graphilbum; species Graphilbum fragrans. Next base: position 247,071 of record LLKO01000025.1, read on the forward strand.
TGTACACCGACAGGCGTCATCGACGACTTTTTATGTAGCCCATACATGGAGGCAAATATCGCAACGAGCTATTGGAATAAAGCTCTCTTATCTCGTAGTGTCGTTCCTGCGTTAGCGAGTGAGTCACGATACTTTCTCTATGTAGACTTGGAAATCGAAGACGAGAAATATATACGAATGACTATTGGTATTTGCGTAAGAGTCATCATCCCATTATCACGTCTAGGAAGGCCACAGAATTACAGTGCCGACTTTAGGCCTTGTATGTAGTCCACCACAGATCGCACGCCTCACTGTGAAGTTTCGTCTCGTCGCAGTCTGTGTATGGTCTCTTCAATTATCATTTAAGGGCTCGAGCACCACATGATGCCGGCCGTTTTCAAGTCCATCGACAGCTCTTCAGTCTTAGGTAGCAGAATGAACCTTCCAAGGTTGATCTTGCGTAGTTTCTGTAGGAGACGCTGGGTTGGCAGTAACAATGAGAAACCGTGTTCTAGAAGGAGCGGACCTCGTTTCTGACTAGGATGTAGTGTTGAGCACCGTGGATGCATTGCACGAGACCTCTATTGGATAGGTATTGGCTAAAACTTAAGCACATTCCCGTGTGCCTACTTGAAGATCTACGAAATCGTTGTACCTGACATGTTGACCACCACATGCCATTCACCAAGAACGTACTGGTAGATTTGGGGCTCAAGCACTGCTATGGGTATAATCTGAATTAGATTGATTCATATCTTTAAGATACACCTGTGCTAGGAATTAATTTTACGTGGTTAAAATGCACGCCACTAATCTCCTTTATGCCTCCTCAACCACCTTGGTGTCGGCCACAGCAAAGAGGGCACCGCTTTCGTACTCGGTGTTGTCCCACTTGTCACGGGCAGCAGACATGGCCGCCTCAGGCGAGGAGCCGTTGTTGACATAGGCGTCCATGGCGGGGGCCGGGAACAGCTTATGCAGCGCAATGTAGACGGTGCCGCTGGCAAAGAAGCCGTACAGGTAGTTGAGGTAGTAGAGCTCGGTGGCGCCGTCAGAAACGGAGACGGAGGTGTTGACAGCGGCGATGAAGCCGGGTATCAGGGGGGCAAAGCCGACGGCCCACTGGGGATGTTAGCATGTCTTGTCACTCTGTCACGAGCAGGGGCCGCAAAAAGGGAACGACTTACAGCCACAGGAGCACGCCAGTTGACGCCGTAGGAGAACCAGTAGATGCTGGAGGAGCTGCCGATGTAGAGGTGGTCGACGTTGATCTTCTTGCGGTTGACGGCGAGGTAGCTGGCGACCATGAGGCCGGTCATGGGGCCGAGGAAGACGGAGTAGGACGACAGGACGGTCAGGAAGGTGGTGGCGGTGTTGACGAGGCGCCAGGGGTTGACGATGACGCTGAAGAGAGCGGTCAGGTAGGCGCCGCGGCGGATGTTGATGTAGCGGGGAAAGGTGGCAGCGAGATCGAAGCCGCCGCTGAGCGCGTTGCCGGGGACGTTGACGCCGATCTGGGAGACGACGAGAGCGAGGGCGGCAAAGAAGCAGGCGGCCCGGGTGCCGGAGCTGGGGTCCATGGCGATCAGGTTGGACAGCACGGTGGGGGGGTTCCAGACGGCCTCGCCGCCGAAGCGCTGCTGGGTGGCCGCGGTGACCAGAATGCCAATGACGGAGCTCAGGATGCCGTAGACGGGGAAGGGCACGGCCTGGCCGACGATGGCGTGCTTGGGAGCCGTGGCGAAGCGGGCGTAGTCGTTCTGGTTGAGGATGCCGGCGGCAATGGAGCCGACGGTGGAGAGGACGCCGTAGACCATGAGCCAGGCAACACTGTCGGGGCCGCCGGTGTTGGGCAGATCGGTCGAGTTGGAGATGGTGTCGCCGAAGCCGGCAGGGCCCATGGTGGCGAGGGCCCAGATCATGAAGACGAGGAAGAAGACGATGGTGATGGCGCTGGCGACGTAGAAGAACTTTTGCAGCTTGTGGGGGCGGATCCAGATGACGGGCAGGCTGACGATGGAGAAGATGATGTAGGCAACGAACTCGGCGGTGGTCATGCCGGTGCTCGTGGGCATGTGGTTGGGGATGTGGGTCTCGAGGTTGGGATCCCAGGACTGGAGGATGACGTAGACGCACTCGCCGCCGATCCAGGCGGTGAAGCCATACCAGACTAGATCGTGCGTTAGTGACAGAAAAAAAGCATGGTGACATGGCACAGGGCATGGGGACATACCGAGAGAGAGGAAGATGCGGTTCCAAATGACGAACTGGGATCCCCACATGCCCCAGACCATGCGGTTGACGATGGGGAAGCCAACTGAATCGTTAGTGAGCAGCGATCAGCAGAGGGTTATGCAGGACTGACTGTTGTAGAAGGCGCCGGGCAGGGAGTTGAGGATGACGAAGAGCGCGGCGAGCAGGTTGCCGATAATGATGCCTAATGGTTAGCGGAGGAAGTGAAAAAGACAGAACGGGTGCACCGTACAAATGAGAGCCTGCCACCAGGTGAGGCCGAGAGGAATCAGGGCACTGCCGGTGAGGTAGGTGGAGATGTTGGTGTTGACGAGGAGCCCTGAACAGTCAGCGGAGTTCGGTGCCATGCATTTGAGCCATGGCCGGACTGGTGCCTACAGTAGTTGTGGAAGGAGACGAAGCCCCAAGTGCGGCGAACAGGCTCGATGGGCCGGATGTCATAGTTCTGGGGGTTAGCAGTGTAAGAGAGCCGGCAACGACGCAGAGGAGACGTACAATCCATTTGTTGGCTTCGGTGGTCTGGGGCACCTCGAGGCGCTTTATCCAGGACGGCATGGTGGCGACGGGCGGCAGATGCGGATGGGATGGCGAGGGGAGGGGGGGAGGGAAGATGCCGAGAGACACGAGATGGATCGCCGACGGCGCGTATATGTATGCTAAGAGGACGGAGTATGAGACGGGCGGTTCGGGGCAAGCTCCATTTGGCGTGACACATTTCCGTATCTCGTCAAGATAAGAGGAGCGCTATGCGTCCCGTCCTGTCCGTAGTCGCACACTACGGAGACGGTGAAGCTTATCTCGGGGCATGGCCGCGACTACAGCTATTTGGCAACAAGTGGTACGTGGACTGCCGGGGGCAGTGGTCCCGGCTGCTGGTCTTGGTCGTAGGGGGGAAGATTGGGGGCCAACAGGGACTATTGGCAGGGCGGCGGCCGGAACACTACTCCGCATTCTGCAAGGCGTGGGCTTGAGGAATGTTGAAAAACGTGCGAGTGGATATCCCGGGCAGCTACTTCGTACACTTGGCGCGAGTAGTGTGGCAGCATGGATCGGGAGACGCTATTACTCAGAGCAATTGGTATCAGTTGTTGGCCGATCGCTCGGAGTCTGGGCTATATGTGGCATAGCTGTCGAACATCGAGCGAAGCGCACTTTGGCCGTCGCCGGTGGAGAGCGAGATCCTTGCTTTTTGCGGCTGATTCCGATTCCTAGATCGTCACGATCATCTACGTTTCGTACAATAGTAACAGTACCACAGTCCAGCACAACAGACCCCCCCCCCCCCCCCCCC
>LLKO01000025.1:250681-310571 GCA_001513895.1 Graphilbum fragrans
CCACCAAATTCACCATGCTTTTCCGCATCGGCGTCGACGTCGGCGGCACCAACACGGATGCGGCGATCCTGGACATCACGGCGTTGGAGACGGAAGGCCGCGGGGTGAGGGCGTCGTACAAGTCGCCGACGACGCCGGACATCACCAGCGGCATCACCAACGCGATCACGGCGGTGCTGGAGGAGTGCGGGCAGACGGTGGGCGATGTGCGGTCGCGGGTGCTGAGCGTGACGATCGGCACGACGCACTTTGTCAACGCGCTGATCGAGGCGGACGCGCGCCGGCTGAGCCGGGTGGCGGTGGTGCGGCTGTGCGGCCCGTTCACGCGGCAGATCCCGCCGTTTTCGGACTTCCCGGTCGGCCTGCGGCGCATCATGGACGGCGGAGCGCACTTTCTGGACGGCGGGCTGGAGATCGACGGGCGCGAGATCCGGGCGCTGGACGCGGCGCAGGTGGCGGCGGTGGTGGCAGCGCTGCGGAGGACGGGGGTGCGTGCGGTGGCGGTGGTGGGCGTGTTTTCGCCGCTGGACCACGAGGGCCGCCACGAGGAGGCGTGCCGGCGGCAGATGCTGGCGCTGGACCCGACGCTGGACATTGTGTGCAGCCACGGCGTGGGCCCGCCGGGGCTGCTGGAGCGCGAGAACGCCACGATTCTCAACGCGGCCATCCTGGCGACGGCGCGCCGGACCATTGGCGGCTTCCAGGCGGCGATGCGGCGGCTGCGGCTGGGCTGTCCGCTGTACCTGTCGCAGAACGACGGCACGCTGATCGACGCGGACGCGGCGGCCGCGTACCCCATCAAGACCTTTGCCAGCGGGCCGACGAACAGCATGACCGGCGCGGCGTTTCTCGCCGGGCTGGACAAGCCCGCGGCCGTGGACGCCGGGGCCGGGGCCGGGGCCGACGCCGACGCCACAGCCGCGGCGGAGCGGCACCAGGTGCTGGTGGTCGACATCGGCGGCACGACCACGGACGTCTGCGCGCTGCTGCCGTCCGGGTTCCCGCGGCAGGCGCCCAACTTTGTGGAGGTGGGCGGCGTGCGCACGGCGTTTTCGATGCCCGAGGTGGTCTCCATCGGCCTCGGCGGCGGCAGCAAGATCGCGACGGACGGCGCGACGGGCGCGCTCACGGCCGTCGGCCCCGATTCCGTGGGCCACTACCTGACGGAGCAGGCCGTTGTGTTCGGCGGCCCGACGCTGACGGCGACGGACATTGTGGTGGCGGCGGGCCGGGCCCGGCTCGGCGATCCGGCCCGGGTGTCGGCGGCGGCGGGCGTGGTGGCGCCGGCGACGGTGGCGGCGGCCGAGGCGCAGATCAGGCGCATGCTGGAGGGCGTGATCGAGCAGATGAAGGTGTCGGCGGCGCCGGTGCACGTGCTGCTGGTCGGCGGCGGCTCGCTGCTGGTCACGGGCGGCCTTGCCAACGTGGCCCGCTGCACGCGGCCGATCCACCACGGCGCGGCTAACGCGGTGGGGGCGGCGATTGCCAAGGTGGCCGGCGAGGTCGACACGATTGAGATTCTCGACGGCCGCGACGAGGCGGCCGTGCTGGCGGCGGCGGCGGCTAAGGCGGTGCAGGCGGCCGTGGACGCCGGCGCCGCCCGCGAGGACGTCAAGATCGTCGCCGTCGACAAGATCCCCCTGCAGTACACGCACAACCGCGCCACGCGCATTGTCGTCAAGGCCGTCGGCCGGCTGGCCACGCCGGACGGCCCGCTGCCGCCCGCTCCGGACACGGCGGCGGCCGCCGAGGAGGCTGCCGGGGAGCCGGAGGCCGCCAAGACGCACGTCGCCGACGCCGCCGAGCCGACCACGAAGCCGTCGCTGCGCGTGGATCTGGCGACGTACCGCCCCGCGGTCCGCGACCGGACGTGGTTCGTCTCCGAGGTCGACCTGGAGCTCATCGCCACGGGCACCGGCGTGCTCGGCACGGGCGGCGGCGGCCCGTCGTACCACGAGCTGCTGCACGGGCTGCAGGTCCTGCGCAGCGGCGGCGCCGGCAAGATGCGCGTCGTGGCGCCGGCGTCGCTGACGGACGACGGCCTGGTGTGCTTCGGGTCGTGGTACGGTGCGCCCAGCGTCATCAACGAGCGCATAGGCAGCGGCGACGAGATCAGCACCGGCATCGACACGCTCAAGGAGGTGCTCGGCCTCGACGGCTTCCAGGCCATTCTGACCGACGAGATGTGAGTGGACGCACCCAGACGTTGCTCGGCCGTGTTCGATCTAGAGACTAATGCCGCCAAAGTGGCGGCGCCAACGGCATGAGTGCTCTGCCGACAGGCGTCAAGTACGACATTCCGGTGGTGGACGGCGACGCCATGGGCCGCGCGTATCCCACGATGTATCACGGTCGGTTCTGGCCCCTATATTCTCCCTGCGTTGCCGCGGCAGACTGACCGCTTAGCCATCCCCTACGTGTACGGGCAGCCCATTGCTCCCTGTGCGCTCTCCGACGCCCAGGGGAACGTCAACGTGATCATGGTAGGTTGGCCAGCGATGTGTCCTGTCTGCCGTCTGCTGACCATTAGCGCGCCGACTCGCCCATCCGCGTCGAGCGTCTTTTGCGCACCGCCGCCGTCGAGCTCGGCCTCGGCTGTGCTGTGTGTGCGCGCCCGCTGCCGGGCGCCGTGATCAAGAAGTACGCCGTGCCCAACACGATTTCGCAGGCGTGGTATCTCGGCCGCGCCGTGCACATGGCGCGCAAGAGCAAGACCAGCCTGACCGATGCGATTGTAAGTGTGATGGGGGGGGGGGGGGGAGACAAAAAAAGGACAAGAAAATAAAGAGAAGCAAATAGCAACAAACAAAGAATCTGACACCCTAGTTCGCCACGACGGCCGGCAGGCTTCTCTTCTCCGGCAAGGTGGTCGACGTCAGCCGCGACGTCAGCGGCGGCTACACCATGGGCCGCCTGCTCCTGGCACCACTCGACGACGACGAGCAGGAAGACGGCTCGGCCGCCACCGCCGCCCACGACAAGGCCGGCCGCCACATGGTCATCCCGTTCCAGAACGAGTACCTCTACGCCGCCTGGGCCGGGGCCGACGGCAAGGAGACGGGCGAGCTTGTGTGCACGGTGCCGGATCTCATTTCCGTGCTCGGCCAGGACGGCGAGGCCATTGGGTCGCAGGAGCTGCGCTACGGCCTCCGCGTCAAGGTCATCGGCATGCCGTCGCACCCTCTGTGGAAGACGGACCAGGGCCTCGCGGTCGGCGGTCCCGCGGGCTTCGGTCTGGATCTGCCGTTTACGGGCGTGGGCGAGTACAGCCCGCCGCGCAGCGTGATCGAGGAGTTTGGGATGTAGCTAGCATATGTGTTTCGATGTAGCTAAACAGAGGAACTAAGAACTCTATTCGTCACATTCCTTCGTCCCGCTTATATTGGCACAGCCTCACCCCGCTCCGTCTTCGTTGCGTCTGCCCTGTTTTGCTTCATTCATCATTTCTCTGCTGCGCTGGGCCACGGACGCATGGCAGTGCTGGGAGCTGCCCCGCGGCCACAGCGCCGGGTGTTGCGCCACCCGGGTGCGCGTCGGGGCGGCCGGCCGCCCGAAGAGCCCCGGAACCCGTCCTGGCCATCGCCTACCGGCTCTCGGCCAGCCAGGTCTTCCAGAGCGTTGTCGCATATCTGATACAGCGCTTCCAGATGCTCGACGTGCGACGCCGATCACTACGCCTTCCCGGCCGGATCCGACGCCTAGCGCAGCCTCCTGCTAGCCATGCTGGCCGAATACAGCGAGCCCGGCGCCCCCGGTGCGACTGGACCACCTGCTATCCCGCGCTGACGGAGCACCCCACGGGTTGCCAATACACAGTCTCGAGGCCCCTCAACGGCACGCTGACCGTCCGTGGCTGCGTCTTGGCCGAGGTCCTCGCCTGTCCCGTGAGCCGTGAGCCGTGACCAAGACAGCGCCTGGAAGCTCTTCGGCGGGCACGGCGATGACTTTGACCAAAAGGACCGCACCGTCCTCATCGAGGCCATGCAGCACCTGCATGCCCAGTGCTACGTGCCGTCCGCACTGATCCCTGGCGAAGTGGGCGTGCCACACGCCGGTGTCCAATATCTCTCGTCCCGCAGCGCGGGCACCACCAACACCAGGAGCCAGGCCTGGTTCGTGAACCTGGCCGTGCTGCCGCGGGCGGTCGCGCCCGGCGATCTGGTCGTGTATCTGGTCAGCGGCCGGTGTCCCGTTGTGCTGCGCCAGGCGGAGGCCGCGAGGACGGCAACGCGTATCGCCCGGTGGGCATGGCTGTATATCCACTGGGCTTCGATTTCGCCAACCAGAAGCCGGCGTGGCGCGATTTGAAAGCGACGCAGATGTGTGATTGGCCGGGGGACACCACGAATCTGGAGCCGTTTGTTCTGCCGTAGGCCGTAGATTGAACAGGAATGGATATTTTGTGAATTGGCGTGCGGACGAAGAGTGCTTAGCCATGACGGCTTACCCGAAGTAGAAGGTCGCTGCATCCACTGGTCATTGAATCGCTTATCTCAGCCTAGAGTAGTATCTCCTCGACACGTCTGCACTCCATCAGGCAGCCGTTTTCTGGGTACATCTTTCGAGCTTGCTGCTCTGCTCTGCTCTCACTCTACCAGTCAAAGTACGGACATCCACCATGATCCTCCCCCTTCTCTCGGTGTTCGCTTCGGCCGCTCTGGCGGCGTCGCAGGTGCCATTGGCCTCCTCTGACCCCCATGACGCCCCCCTCGGCGCCTACCAGGTCTTCCAGAGCGACTACTCGTCGGACCACGCCATTCGCATCCGCCAGCAGGACGATTCGCTGTGCGATGCGCGCGTCGCCCAGTATACCGGCTGGCTCGACGTCGGCCACAAGCACCTGTTCTTCTGGTACTTTGAGAGCGCCTCCGCCCCTGCCGAAGACCCCCTGGTTCTCTGGCAGACGGGCGGCCCGGGCGGCTCCAGCATGCTGGGCATGCTGGAGGAGCTGGGCCCCTGCCTGATTGGCGAAAACGGCACCAGCACCGTCTACAACCCGTACGGCTGGAACAAGGCGGCCAACCTGCTGTTCGTCGACCAGCCCGCCGGCGTCGGCCTGTCCTACCTCGACGACGGCGAGCCGGTGCCGGGCACCTCCTTCACGGCGGCCGCGGACATGCACCTCTTCCTGCAGCTCTTCACCTCCAAGGTCTTCCCGCAGCTGCTCCACCGCGACTTTCACATCACCGGCGAGAGCTATGGGGTGGGTTGTCCCTGTGCCCTGTGCCGTCTATGCTTGTCCTGCCAGCTAACCCATCCGAGGGCCACTACGAACCCGTTCTCGGCGCCGAGATCCTCATCAAGAACGCGCTGTACCCGCAGCGCCCCCAGGTGCCGCTCAAGTCCATCCTCGTCGGCAACGGCTACTTCTCGCCGCTGTACGCCGCCTACGGCTACTGGGAGACGCTCTGCACCACCAACCCCGGCGTCCCGGAGCCCGTCTTCAACAGCACCCGCTGCGACATCATGGCCGAGCACCTGCCGCGCTGCCAGGCCCTGATGCGCGTCTGCTACCACAACCCGGACCCCGCCATCTGCGCCGCCGCCGAGGCCTTTTGCTGGGACGGCGTCGTCGTCCACTACGACGGCGAGTCCTACCCCGGCGGCCGCAACCGCTTCGACATCACCGCCCCCTGCGTCGTCGACAGCTTCTGCTACAAGGAGGCCGGCTTCATCCAGACCTACCTCAACCTCCCGCACGTCCGCGCGCAGCTTGGCGTCCCCGACAACGTCGCCAACTACACCGTCGGCTCCGACGCCGTCGCCCTCGCCTTCAGCCTGACCGCCGACGTGAGCATCTCCACAGAGCCCCAGGTGCTCTTCCTGCTCGAGTCCGGCGTCGACGTGCTCGTCTACCAGGGCAACCTGGATCTGGCCTGCAACACGGCCGTACGTCTTCCCCTCTCCCCGGTCCGGCCTACACCGACACCGCTAACAAACAGGGCAACCTCAAATGGGCCAGCGACATGGCCTGGAAGGGCCAGCCCGCCTTCACCTCCCAGAGCCTGCAGCCGTGGTCCTCGGACGGCGAGGCCGCCGGCAAGTTCAAGGAGGTTTTTATCCAGGTGGGCGCCAACGCCAAGAAAACGCGCTTTACGTTCCTGATCGTCGACGGCGCCGGCCACATGGTGCGTATTCTCTTCAATCCTCCGGCTTATGCGCCGCTCACGAAATGATTAGGTCCCGCAAGACAAGCCGAGTGTCGCCCTCGACATGATGACGCGCTGGCTGAAGAACGGAACGTACGCGTGAGGCGAGAAGGCCTGTTTGGGCTTCGGGGTCTTTGAGGTCTTAAGGAGGCAGCAGTGGACAAGCATGAATACAAAGATCGAGACAGATTGCAAGAGTGCCATTTACCATGTATCTAAACGCCAATATGCAAGTCTAAGACGCTAGTCGTCGGAGCGGACAAAGGAAAAAGAACGAAAGAACGAAAGAACGAAAGAACGAAGAGCAAACCACGGCCCGGGTCTGCCAGCGGCTCAGTGCAGCCCGCTCTCGCCGGTCTCGGCCATGTACTGCTGGCAGCGCAGCAGGATGCTGACCTGCTCGCTGACCTCGCTGAGGCGGCCGATGACCTTGCGGTTGCCGTCGGTGAAGCTCAAGATGGCGTAGGGGATGCCGGTGTCGCGGGCAAAGGCCAGCGCCAGCTCCTGCACGCGGCGCAGGTTGTGGCGCGGCACCCGCGGGAACAGGTGGTGCGCCGCCTGGAACTGCAGGCCGCCGTGGACAAAGTCCAGCCAGCGCGGGCAGGCCACGTCCATGGTGGTGCGCAGCTGGCGCTGGGCAAACGACTCGGACTCGCCCAGCTCGGCCGTGGACATGCCCCAGTGCGACAGCGTGATCTGCACGTGCAGCGGCATGGTGACGACGTGCGACACCAGCACAAACACGACGCGCACCCACCACGTCGGCAGCGTCCGCCACAGCAGGCAGTAGCCGTAGAGGAACCAGTAGCAGCTCATAAAGACCACCTCCGTCGGCCGGATCCACCACGCCGTCGTCTTGCCCAGCGTCGACGCCTTGGCCGACAGCACGTGCAGCCACGACAGCAGGTACAGGTTGAAGCGCGCCACGCCCATCACGGGGTAGTACGTGTAGTGCTGGAAGCGCACCATGAAGTCCGCCGCCGCGTCCCACACAAACCGGAAGTCGTAGTAGCTCGAGTGGATGCCGCGGAAAAAGGACGGGCACGTCGCAAACAGCGGCACGTTTTGGATGTCGGGGTCGTGTTCCTGCGCCGCATGCGTTAGCCTTGGTCCTGGAAGACGACACAATCACAATGCACACATGGCAGACGTACCGGGTGGTTCGTGATCAGGTGGTGCACGTTGTGGCTCTGCTTCCACCAGCCAATCGACAGCCCGCAGCAAAAGTCCGCAATGAACATGCCAATCAGCGTGTCCGCCACAAAGTTCTTGGTGATGGCGCGATGGCCTGCATCGTGCGCCGTGAACATGAGTTGATGCTGTCTGTTAGTGGTCTGTGAGAGAGAGGGGGAGAGAGAGAGCGCGAGAGACGGGGAGAAGGGGAGAGGGGACGGAGGGACAGAGAGGGGGGGTGAGAGAGTCAGAGAGCGAGAGCGCGAGAGAGAACATACCCAGAACAGCCCAAGAAACACCGCCGACGTCGTGTACCAGCCATGGCGCAGCGCCACCACAAACAGCGCAAACAGGCTCACGTACCGCGCCATCTCCTTGCCGTACTCGACAAACCGGCACTCGTACAGCCCCTCGTCCTGCACCTGCTGGTGCAGCACCCGGTACTTGCGCACAATGTCCTGCTGCACCAACGGGTCCAGGAACGGATACTCCCGGAGATCCTTCTCAACCCCCTGCTGCACCGCCCAGTCAATGTACTTGTCCGGGCACATCAGCCGCACCGCGCTCGCCGGGCTCCCCGCCAGCAGCCCCGTCTTTTCGTCCAAGAAGGCGTCGTCGTCGTCGTCGTCGCCGCCGCCCTCAACCGCGCAGCCAGCGCCGCCGACCACCAGCAGATGGCCCAGCCCGCCCGCCGCCTTCTCCGGATCCGCCATCCCAGCGTTGCGCGCGCCCGCCACAGCCACCGCGGCCACCCCGCCTAGCTTGAGCTTGCGAGCACAGGGGGGGGGCAGCTCGGCCACCACACGGGCATAGCCGCTCGAGGAGGCCCCATCATCGGAACCAGCCTCGTCGCTAACCTGCAGGGTGGAACACTCGGCCTCTGCGCTGGTGCTGGGCACCCGGTAGATGCCGCCTCTTATTGGTGGTGTCATGTTGGTCCAGGGGCCCATTGGCTTCCGGCCTATCCGGTAGGCTTTCATGGTTTTAAGGGTTCCGGGGAAGTGGTACCTACAGGAAATTAGCGTCAGCACTTTCGTTGCTATTATTAACACACCCAACTTCCCGCCCATAAAGAGCCCCTGCATGCGCTCTCTGCTTCGTTCTTTCTTTTTTTTTTTTTTGCTTCGCTCTCGCTTGTTGTGTCTTCTTTTGTCACCCGAATGCGAACTGCGACAGCCAACAAAATCGCCGGTTTGGGGCCACAACAAGCAAAGCGGAGTATTTTTTGGACTGGGAGGGTTCCTTACGCCATAATCTCGTCTGTTGCATCTCGGCCCACCATGTGCAGAATGGCCAGGCGACCGCCGGGGTGTCTGTCGGCCCAGGAATCCAGGCGCAGCACATAGTCTTCGAAAATGACAATGATGCTGCCCTGCGCAATCATGCCCTCGACCTCTCGCGGTGAGAGGATCTGGTCGCGGCTGCTCATTGTGGCTTGGGTGTGTGGTTTCTTTCGAAAGTGTCGAGGGAAAAAGGACTCGCAGGTCCGGCGTTCTGTCGCAGCGGATGTCGGCTTCGACTTCGATGTCGGCTTCGACTTGGCTCGGGAAGAAGTCGTCTCGGCTCGCTGCTGTGAAAAAGATCGTGTCCGGCTCGCACGGCGTCAATGACGAGGGATCGTGGAAGAAAGTCTTTGGCAAGTGCCTTGGGGCAATGAACGAAGAGAAAGAACGAATAAGAGACCGGTGAACAGTGAACAAGCGAATGGTTAAGCGAACGAGCAAACACAAAAGAATGGATGCAATGAGAGGACCTCAACAGTTTGAGGAACGAGAAAAGCTACAACAACAGCAGCATGGATGGGAAAGGACACCTAGAACGGTAGCCCGAAAAGCGACAGCGCAAAGTATATGTGTGCGGCCGCCCAGACGCTGGAGGATCAAGACAAGCACCACATATAGCCTACCGCAGAAGCGGAGGACAGCGACGGGGGCGAAGACACGCCCGCTTCACCATCACAACCTCCCATACGCGTTACAGATTGGCCAAGGTCCCGTTGTTGGGGGCTTGGCCATATTGCGCCTCTCCTTTCTTTCTCTGTACCACCTTCGTATTTTACCTATTACCCTCCACCTTTCTCTATTTCCCCTTTCTCGTTTTTACGCACATACCACAGTGCCCCGTCTGGGATCGTACCTAGCTCTCTACCTTCAGTCTACAATGCTACTAGCCTGCCGCGTCAGGCAGAATCTAGAATGGCCGCGCGTATTTTAAAATGTGGATTTCTTCCCCTTTTCGGATCCTCTCAGAAAACGGCCGGTTTTTTCGCCTCTACTTTTTCTCCAGGCTTCCGTCTACGTACATGACTTGTCGTCGTGTACCACCCAGCCATGTACATACGTATTCGCACCTATCACCGCCCCTCGCGCCCCATCCTCCGCCTGTCCATGCAAGAAACGGCTCAGCCGTCAGGTGGCTGCAGTGCCAAGTTCGACAGCTGAAACTAAGCAATCTTATTCCAATAGAGGCGTCCTTCGTTCTTGCAGATACTTCGTATGCCCGTACCTTCTATTTTCAGCAAGTCACTAAGTATACGCGTATCAAGTTGGGACTAGTGCGAACTAAACCCCGCCCGGTTTCCATATCTTATCGAACGTCGTATACGAAATATCTGCACCAATACGAAACCGGCGCACCCTCACTTGTAACAAATGCCTCCCCCCCAATGGCCGTACCACGATGGAGCAGCGACTCGAAAACAAGACAAACTGTTCTTCCTCAAATATCAAGTGTAAAACAGTCTCACCATTGTGCCACTGACTTTCTTCCGAGTACGCGTGTCCGAAAATACGTGAGACATGGCAGCCAACCAACACCAACACAGCTGATCCTATTTCCCAAATGAATGAAAACTCTGCCTAAATCCATCCTACACTACCGACAAGGGGTACACGTGCCCCTAGAAGCGACAGGTACGGAGTAGTGTGCCCTGACATGGAATAACTTTGCTCCCTTGGGGAGCCTTTTAAAGTGTCAAACACAGCCCCTAACGCTCATTTGCGGGAACCTCCAACAAAAGGTGTTTATTCCTGACTCGGCGACACAAAAGTTGGTTGTGGACACAACGATCATCCCATCTGTGCAGGTTGTGTGCGGAGTAGTGTCCTGGAATGAATAGGCAAAGCGAAGAGACTGTTCCTCACGTACTGCCTTGGTTCACCGCCCAAGGCACCACCCACTTATTCTACCAATAGTTTCCACTTTCCTAGCACCTGTCCATTCTACGCCGAATCACGGTGCCACTCTTGTTAAGCGTGCCTCCAACAGCTGGATCAATTGGACTTTGTCGACTTCTGCCAAATGAGGCCTCTTTCACAGGCCAAGGGCGCCGATGGCTTCAAAAAGCTAAGGACAACAAGTTGAGTATTCAGAAATATGCAGTCCAAGATCCTCAGCCACATAACTTTGGGACCATCAAATATTTGAATTTTGACCAACTACCATATATGCTGCCAATCGTCTGGGTTGCGGTGAAATGAATTGAATAAATAAGTGCAACTTTCATCTTCATCAAAATTTGCATATCGCACATCTGCCACTGAAAACGTATTCGCATGCATGATACCAAACGTAGTTAGCGATTGGTGCTCAAGGCTGGAGGAACAACCAGCTCATCCTCACTAGTTTTACGAGATAAGCTTCATACGTGCCAGAATTCATTCTGCCTTCCTATGTACATACGTAGCAGCGCAGCTTTCTAAATATAGAGCACAAGACTTGGTGGGGCAAATGTATAAGTTGCATACGTAGCGATCCGTGACACTATTGCCCATTGTACGAGTATCTTCAAACAACAACACCAACCCGGTCCCGGAACCAGTCCACAGAGTCCAATCTCGAGTCACACGTGTTGCGAAGGCAGGATATGAGATGTACTGGCTAGGTACGTCTGACGGGAAGGGGTGCCATAGTCCGAGGCGTGGTGAGCCAGACCACGCTAATTCGGCCATGGGCGTGAGTGCTGTTCCTGCTTTAGCGGCTGTCCATCACTGGCATGCGCATGGTGTGTCGGATAGTCTGTTCCAGACGGACATAGTTTCAGTGGGTGTTGTTCAATTGTATCATTGTAACTTCACCTAGAAGTCAGTCTAATGCTAAATAACTTTAGAAAGCAGCCAAATCTCGTATCTTACGTTGTTAAAATTTCACTTCAAATGCTGTTTTCTTCTGGTCGTCCTTCCAGGCTCCCGACTACTCTGTTATCATCTTGCCCTCATCGACACTGCCCTGTTCTTATTTTGACAGTACATGCTCATGTAGAAAGGCAAGTGCGTCGTCTAGGCCATCCGGCGATTGGAACCAGTGTGCACCCTCTGGGTACTGCTTCCAGATAACCGTCGCGCCGGCCTTGTTGGCCAAAGTGTCGCGCAAAAGCCGCCCGTTATCAATCGGCACCACGGGATCGTCTACGCAGTGCTCGATCAGAACTGGCGTGTTGCGGATGGTGTCGGTATTGTTGGGGACCCCGTCCAGGTCCAGGACCCCCCGAATCTCCTCTAGTGTGGGCTTGCTGCCAAAGGGGCACCGGGCAGAAAAGGCAAGCACAGCGCCTAACCGGCCACCTCCTTCTTTGGGGACATCGAGGTTCATCAGGACGTGCCCGCTCATGGCACCGCCCTGGCTGATGCCGGCCAGGACCACACGGTCCCAGCGGCCGTTTAGCTTTTCTGCCTCGGCAGCCAGCAACTGGCGGATCTTGGGCACGTTCTCTTTTAGGCCCGGCGCCATGATCTCTTCCCGCAGATCCAGGTTTTTCGTGCTCCAGGTGTCAAACCATTGGTTCCAGTAGTGTGGTCCATTGGCGAGCTTTGTCCTGGGCGCCTCTGGGAGCACCCAGCGCACTGATGGAAGCGCCTCGAAGAACGTCTTGTTCTCCGAGTTGACTGAGAAGTTGAGCGCTCGCCTGAAGTTTTCGGCATTGTCGCCGCGTCCATGTAGGAAGACAACAGTGTGGGTATGGGGCGCTGTTGGCTCCACGACCGTTGTAGGGAGATCCATGCTGGGCGAAGTTGGGCCGAGGTCCGGATTGTCAACTTTTTAGTTTGTAACGTATCGTCTGAGGATCCAAAAACCGTCTAGTCCGCCCATGAATAACTACTCTGTGGGTGCTGAGACAAGCTCATTCCGGAATAGGCAGGCATGGACTGCCTATTAGGCTGCCAACGTAGAAGCCTGAAGCCTTTTCAGGTCTGGACCGAAGCTGAAGAACTGTTCGAAAGGGGAAGGCGGTGTGGCGTGCGTCTCCAGTCTCGCCGATTCTGCCGCTATCAAATTAGTTAACCGCAGCCTGGAAGCCTCATTCAATCAGATCATTGTCCTGTAGATTTCGTGTGTCATGACAACTGTGTATGTAGGTGTATCTTAGAGTGCTCTCGTCGCCAACAAGCGGCTTTTTTCCAATGCAACCACTTGCGCGCTGTTTTGTTGTTGTTTTTGTGTTTTATTTTTTTTGGCGTGACCCGTCATTGTTGCAGCGTCCGCTTACATTACCTTATTTTCTGCCAACGCCTCACGGAATTATCGAGGCAGCGCGTGCACAGCGCAAACCGCATTGACGACGGATAGTAACACCAAAGAGAACTTAGAGAAGCATAGTCGGTGAAATGGATGCTGTGTGCACCACTTCATGCAATGAATCAGCGTCTGCCGGACCTGGCGCAGACAATCTCGATGTGGGCAAGACAGTAACCGAGATCCGGCTGCAGAATATTCTATAGATGGAGAATATCACAGTTGATAAATAAAACAGACTTCAGATCAAAGAGAAAGTGTGTCTTTTGAAGAAAGTCATGGGCCGGCTCGTTTCGCCCAAACTAGCACTTATTCTCGACAAAAAGATCTAGGAAGAAGGTGCAACAATCGTAGGCCAAAGCACGTATAAGGTGATTGCGGTTTTTCCGCTTGGCATAGAAAATGAGTGGAACCTAGGGAAATCGTAGTCGTTCGAACTGGAGGCGCTGTGTGTTTCTGAGTAGGGCGGTCTACTCGTACCTCGCGTGCACGGATGGGGCAGAGCACCGGCTGGCAAGGTCTGGATGGCCATGGACCGCGTGACCGGCCAGCCCTTGAAGCAGGCCTGGGATAGCATGTCCCAATACGAAAAAAAAGTCCGTGGCCGCGAGCCGGGCGCGTTCATGGACAAGAAACGCGCCATGCTTCCACCATCTGCACATATTAGCGGTCCTTGGACTGCCAACCAGGCCCTTAGATCCGGCAAAAATTCAGCCACGAGATCCCGTCGTGTCGCCATGAGCATGAATTTAATGACTGCCTTGTAGGGTCACTCATAGACAAAACGCCAACCCCCATACGTGCTGCGTTTGCCGAGGGTCTACGTCTACGCACCGGCCACTGCATCATTTACAAACGCGCCCGACTTTGCCATGCGTAACATTATAGTCAAGGACGGGCTCGTACGGGCATCGTCGACTAGGAAAACGCGGGCTGGCATCCGGAATACTGGGAGTACGTCAAGTTCTTCAACCATAATTTCGGTGCCGGCGGCGTCCGCGGCTACGTAGATATTATCTTCCAGCATCATACTTTCCGGAGGAGTGGGCTCACTTTTAGAGGTACAAGACTGCATAAGTTTTTTTTTTTAAATACAAGAGCACCTCCCCCCAACCAAAGCTAGAAACGAACATTTAACGAATACAGGCCTCATGCATACCGTAGATTTATGCCGCGCAAACGGGCCCCTGCAAACCCACAATTATTCTACTATCTAGGAACTGTTTCCTTCAAATAGAATTCTTGTGGTAGCACGTCCTGGAGCCAAACCTTCACTACACTTGCTCCTCACATTCGCACCAACGACCTCTCACCACCAATCGACACTCACCATTGCCCGATAAAGTAACTAACGCTACACGAGCTTTCACTTCACTGCTCTCCTTTCAAACGAGCCAACCCTGATGCACACAGACCTTCACTTCATCCTCTTCTACACTTTTGCACTTTTGCACACTGGTCAAACTGATAATATGATGCCGGGGTCCAGATGGTATCTGGAAATACGGATATGAAATCGCGTGAACTCGTGCCGAGATTCAAAGATCTTTGGAGCTTTTTAAAAGGCTTTATGTAGAGTAGAGACTTTCCTACATGTCAAGGAGGGTCCACTGCCAATTCAATGAGCATTAGATTGTGAGAATGACTATCTAAACGCCTTCAACACTCAACCACCAACCAGAGCTTCCCCAACACTAAACAGGGCATACGTGAACATTTTAGTTATGTTTCCGCGAACCGGCCTTAGAAAGAGAAGGAGTTTTTGGAAACGCTCTGGTTCTCATCATTTCCCCGTGTTGTTCTCTGCCCATCTCACTTACACCCTTTGGATCTCCGCCGTTCCGTACAACTCAGCAGTAACGCTGTTCTTTTTACTCTTTTTTTAGCTCCCACTATCATCGGTGACTCACTCACAGGCGGCCAGACTTGGCAAGTTAACACGAGAGATTTACCAGATAGGGAATGATTGTCTGCTCATCCGATCGGTGTCGGTGATAGTTAGTCGCGAGTGCGAGCACTAACATCTCTAGCACAAATTCAGCCCAAGATCCATTTGATATGGCCTACCTACCCTACATATATACGTCCTGCGTTCGCTCGGGAAGGGAGGCTTAGTCTTATAGGTATTAGTGCCCTTGCGCACTATGACTATATTCTGCAGTAGAGAGCCGACTGGTCACAGTGCACCACGCCCCAAACTGGATGCCTCTTACGAAGGTCTAGGGATATGTTATACTTTACAGAGCTCTTCTTTGGGAGTGGCCAGGCTGGCATGAAGCCAAGAGTAACAATCTGGTGCGGCTACCTGTATACAAGGGCTATGGTTCGATGGATATAGCACGATTGCATTCTGCTTGATCGTTGATGGCAAATTAGGAGTAAAAAATACGACATGTTCAATTTGAGAAAATATAGTTAGTAGAGGCACTGTCTGAACTTCTTCAGCTCAATGCGGCCGCCAGAATTTGATGGAATTGTTTAGGCCTTAATGGCAATGCTATCCTCTCACCAGAATGTATACTCGGTTTTGTCGATTAGGACTTAGTAGAGAAGTATTAGATAGGAATTGGATCAATGCCCTGATCCTCTCCTGAATATATCAATGTTGCTTCAGTACTAATCGCAATTCTGTATTGAAGTGGTGAGTGTCGAGTGTGGCTACATCTGCAAGGCCCAGTTGCACCATAGCTAATGAAGTTGTACGGCCACAAAGCATTTTAGAGCAGGACGCACCAACATCCTAGTATTGTTTATTGCACTAATTCTATCGTTTTGCGCTATATCATATCATATCTCTAATTTCATTTCGCAATGAAAGCCAAGTGGGTAACATGAAGCCGGTCTCACCGGGTCAGATAAACCAAAGCGTACTTTGTCTGCGTTATAAATCGCGTCCCGTTTCTATCGTAAATTCGCCCGAATACTAAGGGCGTCGCTGGCGCTTTTCTCGTGCATACATGACCACTGCCTTTCCATCTCCAGGTCTGCGATAGTCCAGTTCAAACATATGTGTAGCTATAACCAATTCGCTCAGTTTCAAAAATCCATACGTCCGGGGGTCGAAGTCAGGATTCTGCTTGGTGATGAGCGAGCCGACTAGGGCGAGATTTGCCCAGCCTTCCTCATCTGACGCAGCCTTAATGGCAATCCGTAGCTTTCCTTTTGCCGTTTGATCAATTTCTCTTGTCGCCGGGGGCGGCTGAAGGCGCGCGTCATTGGTGGAGATGCTAGGTGCTTGAGCTTCGGGCTCCTCATCCCTGATATTCTCAAAATATATAAAAATGTCGCAGGCGGCAACAAAAGGCTTGGGTGTTTGAATTCGCCGAAGCCGTACACGGACACGCCCGACTCGCGGATGCGCGAAGCGAGTCGTGTAAAGTCGCTGTCGCTGGAGACGAGACAGAAGCTATCAAAGCGGTTCGTGTAGAGTAGGTCCATCGCATCGATGATCATGGCGGAATCGGTAGCATTTTTGCCCTGTGTGTAGGCAAACTGCTGGATGGGCTGAATCGATCTTGCCAGGAGCTGGTCTTTCCAACTCTTCAGGCTGGTGCCCGTCCAGTCACCGTGGGCGCGTCTAGCATGTGCGGTTCCGTACTTTGCTACTTCGCGCAGCAGGTTGGCAGCCATGCTTAGTGGTGCATTATCGGCATCGATGAGAACCGCGAGCTTGACATTCTGGACGCCATTCATCTTAACACGTCGCCTTTGTTGCGAGCTAGACAGCCGTGGTTAGGGAACGTAAGCTGCTGAAATTGATACTGGGTACTCAGAGTTCTGTTTGTGTGATAAACTCGAGATAAGAGCTGTTGTCAAGTTTAGATCAGTTTATCAACTTTGACCCCTCATTGCTTCAAGATGGAAGCCCCATTTGTATCCACTCGATCACGTGGAAATCCTTGGCGCTTTCCCATCTTCATCACTGCGATCAGGCTTCAACACTTCAAGTTGATGATAAAAATCTGGAGTCTTCGTGAGCCTTGAATATTACATGTACCCCAGTAAGATACCTGAGCACATATTTTAGTGCGGGGTTCTCGTAAAGTTTTGCACGAAAACCACACCTTGGACTGGTGCTAAACTAGACAATGTTAGTTGACAATTCTTCGGTGTTGTTAGTTCAAATGTGCAATGAATTCAGTTCTAGGGAGGTACAAACCGAGCGCTATAGTGCTTTAATCGTAAAAATTGCATTTGACTTCACTTGCGATAGCGGTACGTGCGGAAAAATTGCTGGTTTTTTTGGATTAGATGCAAAGCTATTGATATTTCAATGTATGATTGGCGCCAAGAGCATGGGGACAAACCTTACAAATCGTCCCCCTTTCCACACACTCGCCTAATTTCTTTCTAACATTATTGCTGTTAGACTGTGAGAATTCCAAGTTGGATAGCTTTTCAGGGACGTGATATTATTGTTTTGATGTCTGGCGAGATGAAAAGACAAGCTTCTGATTAGGAGGTCTCGTTTTGTTTTCCGGTGCCCGCTTGTGGCATGGTATTTCAAATGCACAATAGCCCAGGCTCCGGATTGAATTTCCAATCACTGCATTTCTATGCAAGTTATTTCACACTAAGCACAGCTATATGTATGAGATGTGGTGGAAGCTACTGCATGTAAACCAGTAGCTAGCTACGGCTGAAGACTTACGTTCAATTTCAGCTATTTCGCCATCACGCAATATTCGGCAGCCCTTGCGTTTCAAAGCACGACTTCTGGTGTCACTTATCCTACGAGATTTTGGTTATTCCCGTGGTTATCGCTCACACTATGGATGAATAAATTATTTCTGTGCATCTACTCCGTACATACTTTCATCGAGCAAAAAAAGCTATACTTTTCTTAGGTATCTTGCCTGCGCTGTATGATGAGTTCTCCGGGCCTGACCTTACCCTGCCAGTGTTCCACTAAATGAAGCGGGATAGACCTGCCATATTACGCCTAATTTACTGGGCTTTGTACCGCCATTATACCCCCTCTCTATGACCATGGTAACTCGTGAAAGAAAGTAAACCATTACATGCCGAGCCGGTCTGACTACGCCTACCACTCGTGCGTGGGATGAAGCGTGGCGGCCTAGGATTGCACTGTGAAGCAAGAAACGCAGGGTCTCATTTGGTCACCTTCGAGGTGGCAGAACTGGAGCAACATGCATGTTATTACTGTGACCATGGCACGTCCACGCGCCACAGCGGGTCTCTGACCCCCCGTAGGAACCAGGCAATCGTACTCCGTGCGGTGTAAACATATTCTCGCACTTTCTCATTCGTGTTGCACCTGAGCTCTGGGAGATCCTACGGAGCCCAGAGCGGACTAGGCCTGGGGGTGCCGGCCTGGGTGCACCCCCACACAGTTCTCCCACTTCTACGTAAGACGACGAATTACAGAGAGCCCTTACCGATATGATGCGGGAGTAAGGTGTGGGAAATTAGCGGATGGCTCTAGGCCAAGAGTGTCAGGCGACCGCTCTCGCTGTCTGATCGTCGCACACTGGCTTCCTCGCGTCTGCTATTGTGGCAAAATAAGGCGCTGCGTAGGAAGAAAAGCTGAAATCAAGTAATATTAGATTTGCCTCCCGCAAACGCTAATTTTTTTTTGTTTTGCTAAGGTGAACAAGGTTAGGAGGGGGACACCAGTCGCAGGCCGAACTCACTACATACTGGACGGAACCCCTATTCCATTTTCGTCATTCGTCAGGATTTGGAGTTTTTTTCATCCATCTCTCTCATTTCTCTTGCCAATCGGACGGTAAGCGCACGAAAGTAGCAGCCGCGGAAATGAATCGAGATATACAGTACGTTATGGAAACATGGATATATGGAGAATGGGCTCGGGAATGCGTGGGGAAAAAAGGAGAGACTGCATGTGTAGTGAAATATTCCAAGGCGTAAAAATAAAAGACGCACTGCGTGTCAATGAAGCACTTTGTTTAGGGATTGAAAGAAGAGTAAAAAGTCCTACAGCTTGCCTCCGTCAGAATGGGTGAAGACGCCATTGATATGGATTATGGCATCAATGCTAAACCGGTGGGCCGTTGCAGGGAAGCCAGCGGGCAGGACCGCCAAAATAAACTTTCCTTGCATCAATTCCCTATGTACAATGCCATATCATCATATTTAGAAACAGATTTACGCCGATTCGACGGCCTCAAAAGGCAGCATCACTCAGAATGAATCGCTAACAAGTTCCCTAAGCAAAAATGGATGGTGAGCATTGTCGCGTGCCAGCCTCTCGAGGAAGCTAAAGGTGCGCGCATGTATGGTAACAACGAGCACAATTACAGCGTCCCAGCTGGGCATCATATGCATACTTAGCGGGCATTTATGCAGTGAGACTTCCTGATTGTTTTGCATATTGGATTTTGATGTAGCTGCCCCCTCCCCCAATCAGCAAATCTCATACTACCAATGCCTCCAAAATGCCTTTCATTTTGTTACATATCCCTTACATGTTTTGAACACATAATGTCAAATGATGACTTCCGGTGACTTTCCACTTAGAGTTGGATTGATTTTGGCGATGGAAAATCAGTTGTCCACGAAATGGTATACCCGCTGAAGGACACCTACCATTTAGCGATGCAGCCGATGCACGTCCCAGATAGCACAGTAGTTCCCCCACAGCCATTGCCACCGCACAACACACGAATCTTCGCCTATTGTTCAGTGTTTTAGGAGAAGCGTGCTAAATAGAGACAAAGCTACAGGGGCGAACGATGCTCTCGTGTTATTTTCAACGTAAGGATGCGGGAATAATTGATGCGGGCAGACGAAAATTGACTCCTAATCGCTGCGCACTGGGGGGCTCTTACGTACCAAGGATACGTTACACATACAGTGGGAGCGAGACCTGGTTGCGTAATAGAAATCATATTGGCGCATCCGCATCCCGTTCCAGGGGGGGAAGGGGCCCGTATCACGATGCCGCGCCGCTGTAAGCAGCCTTACAGAACACGGATAACCTCGGCATTCAGGGAAATGCTCTCAAAATCAAGTAACGGCTGAGGATCCCCCAATACAGCCGGGTCCGCTCGAGGCCGAGTGGTCAGTCTAGACCTCCGGCGTTTTTCTGTGCCGTGGGGCGCCAGAGCCTCGTTCGGGAAATTGGCGCATCACTAGAGGGGGAGGAATGGCTGTACTGTGATCACTCGGATTTTCCAATGAGTCGTATAATAGCCTACGGATAGTAAATGAGCATATGCATGAACTAAGAATGTGCTTTGACCGCCGTAGGGTGTATGAGGACGCCTAAGACCTTCCAGCTTTTTGTTTAATGAGGCATTGAAATTGAAAATAGTGGGTCTACAAGGTAATTCGACCAATGAGATGGCCCGAATTGGGACCTCAAAATACGTCCACTGGCGGCTGGTTTTATTGCGTCTAGAAACTGCAAAAGGTTCTACAAAAAGCTGCACGATAAAAATAAATAAATAAACAAGCTATCATTCTAGGGAGGGTTCTCTCTTCGAGACAAACAATACGACTAGCCCCTATGGGATTCTACGGTGACACTAGCCAATAGACCAAGCAAAACAAGATATGTCCACGCTTTTTACCATTGTCTAAGGAGTAGAAAAAATGGATATCGCTTCTGTTCGCTTTCAATCGGCTCTTGCGCCGACTCGCTTATCCGCCGCCAGTGGCCTGTCCTCTCAGCTCTCTCTTCTCTCGGCACACCATCGGGCGAAAGTCAAGTCATGGTTGCTGGAAAGAAGGGGAAAACACAGCCAGTTGGTAGCGGTCTACCCATATAGTATGTACGTCCGACATTGATGCTATACGAGCACTACTTGGATCCTTAGGTACAGATAACGGCGCGACGCCATGCTATCAAACGGGTCGAACGGGGAAGAGGGGGGAGGCGACAGGGGCTGATATCATATGCCGTAACAAGAATAAAAGCGCGACGTCGAAAGCGCGCGTGTTGGAACGACGCAGTGATCGTCCCAGAGCAAGGCCAGCCGAACCACGAGGAGGTCCAAAGAATGAGAGAAAAACAATGCTCGTACTCGTACTTGGACCGACTAGCAGGAAGCCAGGCGCTGGCGTGCATGACTACGCAACTGTGTACTTATAAGGCGCCATGTTGACAGCCCAAAAGCGCCGAGCACGCCATCGCTGATGCCAATTTTTTGTGGGGGAAGGGGGGTCGACTTTTTACAAACATCACTCGTAGGATGCAAGCCTACGGGTAGTGGCAGCGAATTTATAGAGAGAGCAGAGGAGACGGAAGAGGGAACGACCTGCTGGATCAAGCCTTTCCTGTTCTCGCAGATTCTGGGGGAGGAAAGAAGGCACACCCCGTAGCTAGCGGTAGGGGAGATGTTACTGCAGGCGCCCATGGCGCAGAAGGACCCCTCGTCGACAAGATGCGGGTGATCGCATCGTTGAGTTAGTACGAGTATACGAGTAGCATCTAACTATAGGCCCGTCCATCACCTGTCAAGTGGCACACCCTAGAGGCCCAGCTCTCCTACTAGAACCATTGCGCCATTGCACCTGGATTTGATGCTCTGTACTCGTAGTTATTCAGGTGGCTGTGCCTTGGATGCCTTCATTGTGCTGAGATGCTTTATTGTCATGAGGCTTTGTGGCTTCACACACCACAGACATGTAACACATAGGAGACACGCTCCGATAACTCTCCATATACAGATAGCAGAGATATGCTTTGAACAGAATAAAACATTAAACCCGATCGTTTGTGGCATGCAAATACGCCTCTTCACGTCGCCCAGTATCTTCCCGTGGAATAATAAACAAAATCCCCGATCCCTCCAAGACCTCATCCCAACAGCACCCAACCATTGCGTCTCGACTCTTTATATCATATCCAAATATTGAGAGAAGAAGTGGCAGCCTTTGGAAGCCGTAGAAAACACCAAGATATATGTAAAAATAGACACGCACAACCAAAATAAAACAAAAGTGCCAAAGAAAACCATCCCATCCATCATCAGATACAGAACTGTAGTCCACACAGCCCAGATGTAGGCAACCAGAGAAGCCGTCGCTGGATTGTATGAACAAACTTCCTGCCTTAATACTTTTTCGGTATTTTCAATTTTTTTCCTTCATTTGTTGTTTTTTCTTTGATTTTTCTTGCTGTCCGGGTTATCAACCAGACGAGTCTCTTGTCTCGTTTTCTTCGTCTGAGATAGAGGCAACAATCACATCTGCTTCGGAGTCCGCACCGCTACCGTTGCGAAAACCGGATCCGCTTGCATGCTTGGATTTGAAGTCGTCGAGCAGCTTTGAGAGAAACTCTTCGTTGCCTGCGTTCTTCTCAAGCACGATGCTCTTGAGCCACTTGTTCTCGGTCTCTAGCTGCTGGATACGGCCCTCGAGAGCCGTCACCTTGTCCGTCATCTCCTTGGCCGACTTCTCCAGAGCTTGCTCCCGTTGCTTCTTCTTGACACGGAAGCGGGCGCTGGCTGCGGTGTTCCGCCGGCGCTTGTCCTCCTCGGCAGCCATGCGGGTCTGGTCCTCAAAGTTCATGGAGCGAGACACGCCGACAGATGCGACAGGGTTTAGAATGTCGGGCTTGCGCTTGTCAGCAGCGGCCAGTCTGGGCTGAGACGTGCCGTAGTTGCCGTTGCTGCTGGCCGAGCTGCTCGCTGTGCTGGCGCCATTCGCGCCAGGGCCTCCGTGCGGCCCATGGTGGCTGTGGGCGGCGTGCGGCGAGTGATGGTAGACAGACTGCGGGCCGGGCTGGATAGGCTGCAGATGCCCTAAGCTATCCGGATAGGACTGGATAGTTGGCGACGTATATGCGCCGGCGTTGAAGTCCGGGAAATTGAAGTCTCCTGAGGACATCGTGCCATTGTCAGTATGGAGGTACATGAAAGTTGGCGTTGGTCTAGCAAAAGACTGGCATGGCCGAAGGCAAAAACCCCCGGAAAATGAGGAAATACGCGGCCGGCCAATGAAAGTGGCAAGATAAATATGGGGGAGCAGGAAGAAAGAGAGAGACAAGCAAGACAAGAGACAATAAAAAAGGAAATGCGAGCGCAAGAGCGAGAGATGATAAGAAGAGAGTAGCGGTGACAACAGTGGACTGGGTTGATCGCAGCGGATTCGCGACTGTGAGAAGTAACAGAGAGGAGGCAGAATAATAAAAAGGCCCAAAATCTAAAAAAATAAACAGAGCCGGGATGAGGAACAATTAGGAAGGTAAAGTGAAAAGGTGTAAGGAAGGGGGACGAAACGCCACCATTGTTCGCTGGCCAGCCCTTGATCGATGAGCGCTGGCTCACAGCGCGCGCGCAAAGGAGAGGACTGGGGGAGCTTTGGGCAGGGTGTTGGTGTTGGCATTGGCGTAGACCGATGAGCGAAAGTCACGGGGTATTGCACCATCACAGCCCGCAATTTGCACCACCCATTTAGGCTCCGCCGCCCACGAAACCCAGTGGCCGGTCGCATGCATTGCACGCAAGCTTGTTCCAATCAAATAAGGCCCCCCTCCTTGGGGCGGCACACTGGACACCACCCCCTCCTGCAGCGTGGGAAGCAGAAAAAAGCAGCGAAGCCACAACGCAAGCAGGCGCAAAAAAAACAAGGGACTGGGAGTGTGGGGACCGAGTGCGGCGATCTTATTGCTCAATGATAAGGGAAAGCAGTCATGCAGACGCATACTCTGCATACTCTGCACGCAGTGCATGCTCGCCGCAGACTTTTGCAGGCCATGCTCTCAAGGTGAGCGGGTCCGAGCCACGAGCAGATTGGAGTAAGCTGGCGATGCGCGGTGAAGCCACATGGACTATCACGAGTTCTTGACGTGCTCAACCCACGCAAAGTGCAAAACAGCCAATGCAAATGCAGAACAGATAAAACAGAAAACCACACACAAAACAATATGCGTAAAACCACAGAAAAATCAAAGGGGGAAACTAACCCGATGTGATAAAGTCCAGGTTGCCATGGAAGTCCTCCATGGCGGACGTCACAGGCTCATCAGCTATGGGCGACACGGCCTCGGAGCTGGAGCCGCTGACCGGCGTAGTGGTGGGCTTGACCGGGTGTGACGGAGGCGGCTGGAAGTCGGTGTTCTGGCCAGTCTCGAAGTCGTAGAACTCCGTGTTGGTGAACATGGAGTAGTCCTGGTCCTCGATGGCAAAGGCCGGGTCGCCCTCGACAAGCGAGGGGTTCTCGTGCAGTTCCCGTAGGAACTGCGAAATGTTGGGGCCGCGGCGACCGTTGAACGCCATGTTGGGCGGTGTTGAGTCGAGTGAGAACGCGGGAAAGTGTCTAGTCGATCGTTGGCGAGAGTGGCGGTTGCGAAAGTGGCCCAAAGAAATACCGGGCAGACGAGAAAACGTGAGTCAGCAGAGCCGCGTTCTCGGTTGAAACAGTCGGAGAGTGTGTTGCTGTGACGAGCAAGCAGAGTGTCGAGCCTCTCTCGTGTGGTCGGAACTCTAATCGAACAAGTCGTCGAGATGACTGTCGAGAAAGGCAGGTCGATAAAAAAAACCACCCCTCAGTTAAGAAAACAAAACACGGGCCTCCGAGCGGGTCTTCGTATTCTTATTCTTCCAGGGCCCCTCCACGATTCGATGTCTCTCAGGCTCCCGTGGGCGAATGGGGCGGTCGTGGGTAAGACGGAGAGAGTGTGTCGACGCTGGGTGGTCGTCGAGATGTGTTTCTGTCGATGTGTTCTCTCCCAAAGGTAAGGAGGGAAATGGATGGGGCGTGCAGAGGGGAAAGTGGAAAGGAGAGAGAAAGGAAAAGAGGAAAAAGAGGAGCGCTTCTTTTGGGAAGTCGGGACTCGAGGAAGGCACTACCAACAGCGCAAGAAAACAGCCGAGCCAAAATGGTGGGCAGCCCACGAAAGGCGAAAAAATGAACCGGCCGCTCGCCGGAGTGGAAACAGCGAGCATTGAAGGACTAGTACTTAGTGAGGATGCACGGAGTACCTACGAGCCTACTAAGTAGCTCAGGGCACAGCACCGCTGGAGCGCACTATGAGGACGAGGACTCCGTACAAACCACTATTAGTCACAGCCCGCCGTCAATAAGATGGCACAGTAGCGCAGACACCGGACAAAGACCCCACGCCTCGCCACAACAACCCCACTAGACACAAGTACCTGCCACGGTGCGCACTGTGCGTTCTTTGCCCGAGGCTTTAGCGGTAGGCATCCGGAACCAGCAGCCAGAGGTAAGTGCTATGGGCCTCGCTGCAAGACGACGCTGCAGTCATTTGCACAGCTCTTACCAGACTGCTACATATCGTTCGTATACGACGACAAGTTTTCGGTACGTCGTTTACTGGTCAGTTGTGCCCCCACTTCGGTTATTAATCCATATTTGGGGCCCGCAATCCCACCTGTACGCTTTTCATGAGTGCCGTATCGATTCATGCACACACGAGGACCACGTTGCCAGGTCCTGGCTTGATCAGAGTAACATAGGTTTCGGGGTTTTCCAAAAGCGAACGAGCAGTGGTGTGCCATACAACCCCGCCCGCGGCAAACGCGCGCTACAGTGGTCAGACATCTTTGGGGTTTGTTGCCGTAGGCCATAACTGTAGTGAATCCCAGAAGCTGCTGTACTCGTACTGAGGAGCTGCCTGTAAAAAGCACCCGCCAAACAGGTCTGATTATTGACACAGCCAGGCCAGCACAGTGCATTCTATTACAGGGCCCTGCACTGCTTGCCCGGTGCAACTGCCCCCAACACCCTAACACCCTAACAGCCTTCCAACGAAAGCACAACGAAACAGGGAGCAAGTCGAGACCCATCCAAATCCCGTCATTTTTTCTGGCCAGAAAGAAACCTGTATTCTTTGTGTGTAGCATTGCTCTACGCAGTGCAACCATCCAGTTCGTGGACAACTGCAAACACCATTGGGCTCACTCGGACGATTCCGAAAGAATGCAAAGGGCGTCCGTCCAGTATGCCGAAAAGAGACAAGCGCTGAAGACTTTTTGTGCTTGTTAGTACAAAGCCCTTAGCCTCTGGGCAGCGTCAACACTAATTCCAGCAATTTGTAGAAGCACAGAAGGACCTCAGGCAGCCGGTTTTTGGGAGGCCTAGGCTACTGAAAGTGCGACAACAGCCTCCAGGCGCCCCTCTTCCGGCGGAAAAAGGAAATAAAAGACGACTCGAGCTGGCTGGTGCCGAATAATACCACAGATCTGCCTTCGTGCTTGCCCTGCCTTTTTCTGGGGCCATCGGCAAACATCCGGCACAGCGGAATACTGCGCTGATTTGTGAGATCTGGGCCTATCGCATGCTATCCCCCATTATTCATGCCTCCCCCCTTGCAGTGTACATGTTACGTACCGAGCTACCGGACTTTGCACGCAAAATACACAGCGAGATACCTCCGCGCACTATTTTTCTTGATTACAAAAGCAAATCCTCGTTGATCCTCGTACTGTGCACAAAATCCAGTGACGCACCCCATTACGCAGCACGTTTCCATACTGGGAAGCCATCGCCGCATATCCTTGCTTATCCCTGCCAATCCCGGCGCCAATTGTATCATGGTATACTTAAAAGTACAGGAGTACGGCGTACACATGTACATAATCGTACACACTCATGCATATGCTCCTCCCGACGCAAACCATCCGGCCTCGTGGCTCGTCACGTGGCCCTGTTCCATCCTCATTAAGGTGTGGTCTCCCTTCACCGCTTCACCTCAGCCGCTCCACTGCTTCACCGAAACGCGGTAAACGGTGAGCCCAGCACCCGGCCCTTGGTGTCAAATCGCACGCCTTCCTTCTGTAGCAGGGTCCGCTTTTCGTTCAATGTGATGCCCTCATCTGGCTGTGGCCCCGTGTGCCCTTGTTTTCCGCCCTTTTTCGCCTTGACCGGCCCGACGCCCTTGAAACCCCCTAGACTGCCGCCGGTCGCCACGCATCGGTGGCACGGCACGTCCGGTGCGAAGGGATTTCGTCGCATGGCATTGCCCACCGCACGCGGAGACGAGCCGAGGAAGGCTGCCATCTGTCCGTAGGTCGAGACCTGTCCCGGTGGAATCTGGCAGAGCAGGGTCCACACCCGCTTTTCGAACGACGTGCGCTGGGACGCGGCGATGCGTCGCAGCTGGTACTCCATGGGGCCTTCTGGCAGCGGTGAGGGGGAAGATGACGGCGCTGAGCCCGTGGTAGTTGCGGTCTTTTGCGCTGACTTCATCTTCGTTTCCAGCTTTTGGTAGTCAGCTCTGTGTGGGGAAAGTTTGGCGGGGCAAGGATGGGTTTTGCAAAAGGATTTCAATGTAGAGAGAGAAAGAACAGAATAAGGGCATCGAAGGAACCACACGGGTGTCTTATACACTTTTTCTATCACCTTTTTGAGAGGCGCGAAGTATGAGCAATTCGTATTGCCATGGATGTGGTTGCTGTAGAAGTGACGAATCAGCGTTGCACTTGAGCCTTTTCAGCGGGGAACCAGAACGCGGTCCCTGTGACTCTTCGTGCCCAGCGCTCGCGTGGTCACGTGATCCACTCAATGAAAAATACCGCCCGTGTCTACCCGTCAGCAATGTGTCACATTTCCTCAGCAGGTTTTTATGTTGGCAAATCTTTAGTTGAAAATGCAGAAAGCCGTTTTAGGCGACCATTTTGTAAAATCATAGGTAAGAGTGCCATCTATGAAAACTCAGGCTGGTTGGGAGGCTACAACCAAGCTTGATTACTCCATGTCCAAACTCGATGCAAAGTAGTTTCTTAAAAGGCTTTTGTGTTCGAGTGGAGTATTAAATTTGATATCCAGCCAAAATCATGATCAGCCAACACCTGCTGCAAGTCATTCGACAGCTCAGAACAGGGCACAAGAGCCGCAAGAAATTGCTAGCATTGGTGAGGGGTACGAAAGCATGGTGTTCATGGCATTACCCCGCTCCTTGACCGACACCCTATTGGTATGGAGTGGAGTGAGAAATTGCATGCAGCAGCCTCGTTTTTCTCAAAAGTGCAATTTTTTAGGCCATGCCGTCCTATAAGCATTCTGACCACTACACCCACCAGCCCGTAGGATGAAGAAATGGTTTCATGCACGAAGACAAATTAGTAACACTGAGTCAAATATGTACGTTTTTATGGTCCAAGATACGACAGCATAGATAATGAATCCGAGGGGGGGGCATGTTATTCGTTGGCCACCCTTCCACCCCCCGCTAACACATGTACTTGTGCCCGTAAGCTACAGTTCGTATATTGCCTATCTGGTTCTATAAATTAACGTCCTATTCCCCTGCTCCGGCCTTGAAACCTTGCCAGACTACACTTTTTTTCACTCTTATATTGCCAGGCTGCCGCCCATAAAATCGGTCAGATATTCGACTGCGCTCCACTTGCATAACGGCAACCAACTATATTAAGAAAGCAGTACTCCTCTAGAATAACTTGGCACTAACAAACCACCGAAAAATTGAAATCGGCCTCTTATCATCATGAACAACAGAGATTGCAAAGAGCCGGGCTGCCGGAAGCCGATAATATCCAAGGTCGACAACAGTCGTCAGGCCTCTAGCTCGCGTGATCAAATGTCTAATCCCGGGTTTGCCACAGCCTTTTTCAATAGACACCTGGCTTCCAATCTGTTCGGTGAAGGAGACCATAGATCCTTCAATGGAAATGTCGCGGACAAAATGGGTCATTCTCTTGATAGAGGACCTGCCGCAGCCTGGGATATGAGCATGAAATTTTTACCTTGGATGGCCTCACTCGTCCAAAAAGTGGGTGTATATGAGGATGCCCGCAGCCAAAGAGCGCGATGCAGAGAGAAACGAAACGGGTCACAGCTCATCTGGTCTCCTCACTGCCAAGACCGTATGCCCTTCTTGCCTTCACATTTTCGGCATTTTCATTTTACCGCTTACACTAATACTTTGCCTATCAGACACCTGCGATTTCTTCTTCAGTCATGAACACTGCACAATCAACAAACCCTCCCATGACTCTGTGTGCTATATCCGTATGTATCTCAACCATAGTGCTAGAACACTTTGATCACCGCATTACCTAAGTATGAAGGTTTCGTTAACACGGTAAATGATTTTAGATGTGCAATGTCCGGTCGCTCGATGTGACGGGGGCAAAGAGCAGTCTTTTATCCCCACGTCTGCCCAAAACATGGACAGAGCCTCTTACATACGCCACGAGTTTTGCTCCCGCCGTACGTAATTTCAACACCCAGTATTTTTTCTGCCTTTAATATACGCGTTGGCTTACAGATGAATACCGTCTTCAACATAGACCTCTGTGCATATCAGGGCTGTGAGCTCCTGTGTGGAAATGTGGAGGCGGGCGATGATTGCAGATTCTGCATCCACCGTAAGTATGTCCAGGTGTGCTAAATTTGAGCCAGCAACTACTTATTTTCTACGAAGATCGATGCTATTTCAAGAACTGCGACAAGATGGCAACATCTAGTGCAACTGGATGCTGCAAAAGCCGTAAGTGGCAATACATAAAGTGCAGTGTCAAGCATGCGTCTAACGTAGTACCAATACAGACAAGTGCCAAGAAGGTGACTGCCAATATGTTGCTGTGGATGGCCACGAGCTCTGCTCGAAACGCAAGTTAGATATCTATCGCTACAAAATGATGCATGTAGAACTAACTCTGTTTTGTAGATATTCAATGTGACCAGCGGTCGTGCAACAAATTTCGGCACTCCTATCCTGCCAGTTGCACCATCTCTGACAAGGATCGCAAGGCCTGTGATATTGTCGTGCTCACAAAAAAAATTTACCTAGAATCTTGTGAAGACCGTATGTAACTGCCTACGACTCCTCGTGCATTAAATGTTTTTGGCAACCGACATTCATGGTGCTAATATATTGAATACATATATAGATGGCTTGTGCCTTGCAGACAACTGCGATAATATCTGCATTTCGCAGACACCGTTTTGCCGCGCCCACTTTTGCCTTGAACGCAACTGTGACAACTCTCGAGGGATGAACAGCAAGTTCTGCAACCAACGTATGTATCGGGCGTCATGTTTTTAGACTTTCCTGGATATATCCACAGCTGACATGACCGTACAGACCGATGTGATCAGACTGGATGCGAGGCGCCCAAGAGCTGGAAGAAAGACAACAGCAGTCGCTTCAAATTCTGTACTCGTCGTAAGTGTGACTTTCGCAAGTTCACTATTTTACACAGCTCATTGTTAACCTGACTACAGATTGTTGCCAGCAGCCTGGCTGCGGAAGTGGCACACAAGATGGCCAGTTGTTTTGCGCTGCTCGTGAGTTTTCCCCTTCTCCTATATGCGCCAACAGAATCGTCTCTAATGTCAACCCAACAATGCAGATCGGTGCTCAGAGCCAGGGTGCACCAGCGAAGTGGCAGGCAATAAACTATGCTATGCGCGTAAGTTGGATATGTCCATATTTCAAGGAGACGCCAAGCTCGACTAACCCTATGAAAAGATGCCGTCATGAAAACAACCAAGGATGTCAAAGCCAAATCCAAGGACGAAGCCAAAGAATGGGTCTATCTCCTCCAGCCCCCTCGGAATGACTTTTACCCCTCCCCGATCAATGGCAACGTCTTCGAAGGGCGCAATGGCGGAACCAGAGACGTCCTGCCTGTGCGGAGTAAAGTGAAGTCTGCACAGATCACTGGCTCGGACAGCAGTGACGACGACGACGCCTATATCGGTGCTATTTCCAAGCCTGGTGCCTTCTCATCCAAGTCCGGCCCGGGCGTGGGTCCATCCATTGCCTTGTCTAAAATGCCGAGTGCCAATATGGGAAAGGCCAACCAGACCAACCAGACCAACCAGGTCGGTGCCAGTGGAAATGCCGGTAGGGTGATGCATGAGCATTCCGGCGCTACTCTGTTTCCGCACGGTAGCTCTTTTGGCAACAATCCTATCACCCCACATCCCCATCAGGGGGGGCAGCCTGCCAACTTGCAGAATAAAGGGGTGAGCCAAACCGTCAAGCCTGGTGGAGGTGTATTTCATGAGTAGCTGAATGATGTGGTAACCGGCGATTTCCCAACAGCAATGAAAGGAGGGACTGAGCGATTGTGGCGGGTCGGTATGGATGTTTTCCTATCGTGTTGCTTGCTAGATTGCGTTTGGAGCCTTGGAAACAAGATATGAAGTAATTTGTATGACATGCTTTGCTATAGTGCGAATCAAATGCTGCTTCTATTTGAAAATCGTGAACGGGGATTTCGGACGTTTCCATTGAGTGGTATCAGGCAACGGGTAACTTGAGAAGATTCAGGGTTCTGCTGTAGGCTGGAGGGTGCGCATTGGCTAGCCGTAGTCACATCCCAACGAACATCACCGTACAGCAATTGTATAGCTCTGCCTCTACCAGCCATGAAATCGGTGGAGGGTGAGAATTCAAGGAAGAAGTGCAGCCATGGGATGGGGACGCTGGTGAAGGTGCTTTGGGCGATACGACTCTCTGCAAATAGACCCCCTTCGCTATAGACCTTAAAGCCTGGACCATTGTCGGCATCGTAGAATGTGAAGACGGAGAAATAGCCAGAGGCAATGGGGCCAGCGGGGTCATTCCATGATAATACAGAGCCAATGAACAGCAGTATGACACTGGCTGCCGTGAAGTGAAATCGCAGGAGCACCATGATAGATGTTGAGGGCATGCGGCTTGTCGGAGGGACGAAGAAGTGATGCAGGCCATGAACAAAGCGCCTAAGAACACCTTTGACGTGCTATTGTAGGTAGTGCTTGGTGGCGAAATAGAAGAACGAAGGATTTGGCGTTTTTGTAGAAGTAAAAGTACACGAAGTGTACACCAGCCAACAACCCTCATCGCCCCGTTCTTCATTTGCTATTTATCCAAGGATATAGTAGAGCCATGTAATCCTTGCTCAACTCCACTAGAGCTGTCAGAAACCGCAAATTACCCGCTGAATTCTGTTGCTTAAGACATTTCAATGGAGTATTTTATGCCCGGGTAGCATTGCCAGCATGCAAACGGCACGGTTTTTTGTTGTCTGATTATTAAGAAGCTTTTGGTCGGACGGTAGGGGGGAGTTAGATTGTGGAATATTTATGTGACAGAGTAGATTGGGACAGTGATTCCAGCAAGACAAGCAGACATACCCCCAAAAACCCGCCAAGATAAATCAACAACCAATTTAATCCTTCTCCGTAAAGGAAATTCCGTAAAGGAAAACACGATACTATGTGCAACGACCGTGGCTGTGACGCCGGAGCGCCGAGGAAGACCCACTTTGGCACATGTTACCATCACGTGATGGCGCCGGCGTCCGAGCTCTCTTTGTGAGCCTTATCGGTGCGGCGAGCCAAACCACAGGAAACAAGGACGATGGCGACAACCGAGCATGGAGGAAGTGACTAAGAAGCACAAGCGCAGGGGCACACCACGGTCACGCGCAGGGTGTGTTCCGTGCCGGCAGAGCCACCAAAAGTGCGATGAGCAGCGGCCGGCGTGTGGACTGTGCGAGCAGCGCGGCCGAGCGTGCAAATATGAGCTGCGGATTGCATGGGGAGGGCGGCCGTTTGGCAAATCCGTGTTCGGCAAGTACATGAGCGGGATTTCGGTGGTGCAGATTGCAGGCGATGGAGCGAGAGAAGGCAGCGAAAACAAGGCGGCGAGTGGGAGCGGTCACCGAGCGTCTTTTGTCTATGGACTCGCGCCAAACCCTGGCCTTGAAGGGGCGGCATCAACAGCCCCTAGGCCGGATGAGAAGGATACGAATGATACGAATGATACGAACGAGACGAATGATACGAATTATGCGACGGATAGGACGGATATTATGGATGCGACGGACACGGTTGAAATAGCAGATTCGGGAACATCTTCCGGCCTGCACCCCGAGAACCAGGCGGTCGTTCGATGGGGAGCGGCCATACCTGGCTGGTCAAGGCCCCTGTCTGTGTTTGCGAACCTGCCGCGGGAGTATCGGTCGCTGCTGGACTACTTTATGCACGCGGTGGACTCGTTCTCGTGCGACGACAAGGTCAAACGGGACTTTTGCGCGACGTTCCTGCCCATGGCCGCGCATACATCGCACGTTCTCGCGTCGGTGTTGGGTCTGGCCGCCGTGCACCGGACAAATGCCGGACTGCCGCAGAGCGACAAGCAGCTGGCACTGCTGCAAATGGTGGCCGTGCAGCAGCTGCGAGGAAAGCTGGGAGCGGCCGAGCCCGAGGGCGCCGGCGAGCTCGTCCAGCAGCAGCAGGAGCACGGCCAGCACGGCCAGCACGTGTTGGACGGCGGCCCGCCCGAGACAGTGCTCGCGACGATTGTGATGCTGTGCTACGCAGAAATTGTGGCCGGCGGGCGCAAGGCGCATTCGTGGCGGCTGCATCTGGAGGGTGCGGCGGCCGTGCTGAGCCGCGACGCCAAGGCGTGGACCATCCGGGCCAATGCGCACAACCCCGGGCGGGCGTTCCTGGTCAAGTGCTTTGTGTCGCTGGTGGCGCTGGCCAACGTGTCGGGGTATCCGCCGGCGCGGTCGGTGTCGAAGCTGGCCGTGCAGATGGCGGACGGCGGCGACGACGACGGCGCGCTGCCAACGGCCAACCAGCGCATCGACGAGTTCACGGGCTGCTCGACGGACCTGCTGCGCATATTTGTGGAGATTGGGACGCTGCTGGCGGAACGCACGGCCAGAACCGCGGAGGCACGACAGGACGACGTGGAGGGGCGCTGTGCCCGGCTGGTCCCCATGCTCCAGAGAGCCAATGCCCAGCTGGCCCAGGCGCTCCCCCACGAGCACGCGGACCTGCCGGCGGCGCGGCGCAAGGAGTTTGTCCATGTCAATGCCGCGTACCACGAAGCGGCGCTGCTGCAGGTGCACCAGCGGATCCGGCGGCTGCCGTCGTCCACGCCCGATATCCAGGCCGCGGTGCAGCGGATTCTGGCCCTCGTGTCCGGGGTGGAGCTGCTGCGCGGCCCCTGTCCGGGCATTGTGCTGCTGTTTCCGCTCTTCTCGGCGGGCTGTGGCGCGGTGCGGCCCCAAGACCGCGACCAGGTGCGGCTTCTGCTGCAGCGGATGGCCGACATGTACCAGCTGGTGACAGTGCGGCACAGCCTGGGCGTGCTGGAGTCGCTGTGGGCGCACCGCGATAGGCACGGCGAGCACGACGCCAATGTTTCGTGGGAGGGCTTTGTGGGTGAGTGGACGGCACTTCATTGCAGGGCACAGACGACAGATGCTAACGGGCTGGCAGACTCGGACATGGATCTTATTCTCTACTGAACTAGCTAGGCGGACAAGGGCAAACACACACCCCAATGACACGGCCGGCCACCGAAAGGTCAAATGGCCCGGACCAGCGACTCCATGTCGCGCGAGATGTCCTCGAAGACGGCGTCCATCTGCTTGCGCAGGGCCTCCTCGTCGATGGCGAGGACGCGGAAGTCGCGCACGACGAGGCGGCCGTCGACGATGGAGTGCTGGACGGCGGAGCCGTTGCAGCCGAAGACGAGGTGGCTCTCGAGCATGGTCTTACGGCGCGGGGGGTCCTGCAGCAGGGGCGTGAACATGTGGTCCTTGGTGAGGTCGACGACGATGAGGTCGGCCTTGCTGCCGACGCGCAGGGCGCCGGCGTCGATGCCGAGGGCGCGGGCGCCGTTGCCGGTGGCCATGCGCAGGACGTCGCGGGGCTTGCCGAGGGCGGCGTTCTGGTGGACGGCGCGCTGGATCAGCGAGCCCACCTTCATCTGCGCAAACATGTCGGGGCTGTTCTCGCACTCAAAGGCGTCGATGCCGATGCCGACGTTGACGCCGGCCGCCAGCAGCTTTTGCAGCGGCGCGATGCCGTTGCCGAGCTTCGCGTTGGAGCCGGCGTCGTAGGACACGGAGGTGCCCGTCTGGGCGAGCAGCGCAATGTCGCCGTCCGTGAGGTGCACGCAGTGCGCGGCCACGGTGTCGGGGCCCAGACAGCCGGCCTCGTAGGCGATCTCGACCGGCGTCTTGCCGTAGACGGCGTGCACGCCGCGCACCTCGCTCTCGGACTCGCAGAGGTGGATGTGCAGCCCGATGCCCAGCGCGCGTTTGGCCTCGCCGACGGCGGCCATCAGCGCCAGGTCCGACGTCAGCATCCACTCGTGGCCGAGCCACACCCGCACGCGCCCGTTGCCGCGCCCGTCGTGCGCCCGGAAGGCCGCTTCGTTGTCGGCCAGCGAGTCCAGCGCGTGCTCGGCCAGCGCGATCTCGCTGCTGAGCGTGGCCCGGATGCCGATGTGGCAGGCTGCGTCTGCACGCGCCCCGGCAAAACGGTACATGTCGTTGACCGTGGTCGTGCCCGTCTTGAGCGCCGCGCAGTACGAGTGCATGGCTGCCACATACGTGCGTTCCTCCGTCAGCGCGCGCACGCTGGGGTACCACACCTGCTCGAGGTACTCTTTGAGGGGGAGCTCGTCTCCAAAGCCCTGGGATGTCAGCGTTTTGTACATAGGAAATCATAGGCAAGGGCAGGACAGCATAAAACAGGCGCTCACCTTGGCTACGGATGTGTGGAAGTGCAGATCGACTAGCCCCGGCATCACCAGCTTGTCGGTGCCGTCGATGACGGTTGTGTCGGGGTCGGCCAGGACCTCAGCCGCTGGGCTGCCGCCATAGACTTTGCTGATGCGGTCGTCGACGATCTCGACGGTGCCGGGGTAGTAGAAGCTGTCCTCATCGTCCAGGGTGAGGACCGTGGTGTTGTGAATGACAATGCGCGGCATGTTGGGCAGGGATGTCAGCGAAGAGAGGACGGTGCTGTCTTTCCTGTTGGAGATGCAGCTTGTACATAGGATATTATCTGCATCGCGAGGTCGTGGTGTATACTTTCCTTTTCTAGTTTAGCGCCATAGTGGACACGGACACTGGCGTGTTAGTCTGACATGTCCCCGGCAGCTAGTGCACATTGCCAATTGATAGTGCTAGAAGTTAGAGGAGCGGCTAGGATCTTCGGCCACTGCCTTGTGCGATATTTTAAATGGACTGAATTGCTATCCTTGATGGAGGTAACATTCCAGACGCCGGGGCCCAGACGTTCGGTAAAGACGAAGTTCAGCATAGTATGCGATGAAGATCTATGCATGAGTATGGAGAGTAAGTCCCAGCAAACGATGGCTTACAGGCTGGCTCACAGGCTGGCTTACAGGCATTGCTGGCATGCATTGCTGGCATTGTTTATCTCTCTTTGTACTGTGCTCCTCATTCTCGCGGATTCTGAACTCCGAGTCTCGATCCTCAATCTCGGGATCTCCTGTGGCCACATCTTAACTATTGATTGGGATGATTGAGACTAGCAAATTCTTTGTTCTTATTATGACCGGAAACCGGCCTCACAAGCACCACAGCCGTGATAGAAACACGATCTTTGTAATAAGAATGTCCACGTCGAGAAAACACAGAGTGTCTACTGGGACGACCCACGATGCCCAGCCAGCCCTATCTGGCTGTGGTGTATACTTTCCCTTCTAGGCCTAGTGGTGCAAAGAGCCGGGTTGCCATATGGCAAGTGGGACGTCGACGCGTCGGTTAGTGTGCCGTCGCGTGGCGCCTCCGACGAACAACGGAGCTCGACTTGTCAATTCGTTGCTGCCACGAGCTCTTATCAGTGGTGCTGGAGGCGCTACCCCGGCTTAGTTGGTGTATACTTTCCTTATTCGTCCATAACCCAGATCGTGTCTGAGAGGGGCTGTGGTATGCGATCTTGGCCACGCAGGGACGTTGATAACAGCAGCCTGGACCAAGAGCTAAACGAGGCGGCCAAGCAGCGACAACGGCTGAGAGCCGGGTGCAAAAGTTCCGTGGTCTATGAGTATTTATGAGCCTGCCGCACGGCAAACGTAGAGAAGACGTCTTGACACCGACACCAACACCGACACCTGGACACCGCAGCATCTCACAACAACATGGCATCTGAAAAAACCGGACGCAGCAGCCCCGTGGTGGAGGGGGCCGCTGTCGAGGGACAGGCCGGCCAGCGGCAGCCGCTGCGGTCGTGGCTGCAGTCGCTGCGCGGCGTGGAACAGCTGGGCAACGAGCCGGTGCCGGTGGACCAGAAGACAGAGCGCAACTACGTGTACCTGCCGACGCTGTGGTTCTCGATGAACTTCAACCTGATTGCGTGAGTCCTGTTGTCTCTGCCGGGGTGGGTTGGCCGTCGCACTGACCACTGACCACGACAGCATTTCGACGGGCATGTCGGGGACGCTGAGCTACGGCCTCGGGCTGCGAGACTGCTCGCTCGTGATTCTCTTCTTTGGCCTGTTGACGGCGCTGGCGGCGCCGTTGATGTCGTATCTGGGCGCGGCCCTGGGCCTGCGCCAGATGGTGCACGCCCGCTATGCATTTGGGTGCGTTCTTTGTCTTTCCACCCGCTTCTTGTCTTCTTGTTTCCTTCTTTCTCTTCGCCTGTCTGACCCCCAGCCTCTTCGGCACGATCCTCCCCCTCATCCTCAACATGGCCACCCTCGCCGGCTACAGCATCATCGACTGCATCCTCGGCGGCCAGGCGCTCGCGGCCATCCGCCCCGAGCACCTGTCGGTCAACGTGGGGCTCGTCATCGTGGCCGTCATCAACCTGGTGGTCGTCTTCTTCGGCTCCCGCGTCATCCACCAGTTCGACCGCTACGCCTGGTTTCCGACGCTCGTCGCCATCCTCGTCGCCGTCGGCTGCAGCGGACACCTGCTGCGGCTGCAGGCCGAGGCGCCTCCGGCGACCGCGCGCAGCGTGCTCGGCTTTGCGTCGCTGATTGCCGGGTTTTTCCTGCCGTGGTCCGCCATCGCCAGCGACTTCACCACGTACCTGGACAGCCGCTCGCGCGTGGCCGCCGTGTTTGCGCCGTCGTACGTCGGCCTCGTGCTCGGCGGCGTGCCGCTGATGGTGCTGGGCGCGGCCATGGGCGGCGCCGTGCCCAGCGTGCCGGCGTGGCAGGCCGGCTACGACAGCAACAACGTGGGCGGCGTGCTGGGCGCGATGCTGGCGCCGGTGCACGGCTTCGGCCAGTTCCTGCTGGTGCTGCTGGCGCTGAGCGTGCTGGGCAACGTGGCCGGGTCCGTGTACGCGCTGACGCTCAACATGCAGGCGCTGCTGATGCTGGCGCGCGTGCGCATCCCGCGCGTGGTGTATGCCGTGGTGGTCACGGCCATCATCATCCCCGTGGCCATCAAGGTGGCGCGCGACTTTTTCGCCTCGCTCAGCAACTT
Organism: Graphilbum fragrans; assembly: GCA_001513895.1. Classification (NCBI taxonomy): domain Eukaryota; kingdom Fungi; phylum Ascomycota; class Sordariomycetes; order Ophiostomatales; family Ophiostomataceae; genus Graphilbum; species Graphilbum fragrans. Next base: position 288,636 of record LLKO01000025.1, read on the forward strand.
CCTGGGCATCATCGGCTACTGGCCGGCGTCGTTTGTGGCCGTCGTCGGCCTCGAGCACCTCGTGTTCCGCCGGGGCCGCGTCGAGAACTACCGCCTGGCCGGCTGGGACGTCGCACGCGCGCTGCCGCCGGGGGTGGCCGCTCTCTCGGCGGCCGTGCTGAGCTTTGCGCTGGTGGTGCCGGGGATGGACCAGATCTGGTTTACGGGGCCGGTGGCGCGGCACACGGGCGACATTGGATTCGAGGTGGCGTTTGTGTTGACGGCGCTGCTGTACCTGCCGTTCCGCTGGCTGGAGATCAAGGTGACGGGGAGGGTGTGAGCGCGGCTGGTTTGGACGAAAAGGCGCACAGAGTGTTCATAAGCATGCGCCCTTGTATTCGCGTAGAATCATATTCGGTCTTAGCGGATGGCTGGTTATCTTCGTTCTGCGTCTCAGAGTATATGTACTTCTCCTAGCCCGTCTTCCACTCTAATCTACCTTCTATCGTATTCACCGTCTCTATCCTATCCATGCTTCGTCTTCATCATCTATCCTGCCCATGTATTCATCTCTCGTCATGCGATCCTGCCATAGCCCTGTGCCCGGACCACTCCTCACACCCCCTTCACCCACATGCCTGCGGCGCTGCCGTTGTAGGACAGATCGGCCACGTGCATCTCGCGGCCGCTGTAGCAGTGCTCCAGGTTCGGCTCGAGCGCCTCGAGCGGCAGCGTGACTGCCTCGGTGTACGGCGTGCCAAAGTAGTTGGTGCCCTTGTGGCGCCGGTAGGCGGCGGAGCGGCGGATCTCCTCCGGCGAGCCCGCCTCCGGGTCCGGGTCGAAGCCCTTGAAGCCGCCGCTGTTGTGGCCGCGCATCTGGTAGCGTACGCCCTGCACGCCGGCGCGGCTGGCATCGCGGTCGACAAAGTTGTGCGGCGTGAAGAGCACGCTGGAGGCGCTGGTGTGCATCAGGGTGTTGGGGATGTCGCCGGCGTGCGGCACGTGGTGGCTGCCGACGTTGACGTACAGCACCAGGTCGTCCTCGCCGGAGCCGTCGGCGTCGGCGTCGGCGTCGGCCCCGAGGCGCTCGCCGTTGGCAATGCCGGCGAAGTCGACGAGCGGGTGCCAGACATCGGCGTAGTTGAGGGGGTCGGCGGCGCGGGGCTCGGCGTCGCGGTGGCGCACCACCCACACGTCGTGCTCGGCCCAGCGGGCGGCGGCGCCGAAGCCGAGGGCGGTCGAGTTGTGCACGGTCAGGTGCGGGGTGTTGGCGATGCCGGTGCCGGCGACCACGCGGTAGCCGCGGCGCTGGCCCCAGGCGTTGCGCTGGGCGTCGGCGGCGTAGACGAGGTACATCTCGGCGCCGTTCGCAGGCCAGTCGAGGCCGGCCTCGGTGTCGACGGCGTGCTCGCGCAGGCGCATGGTATGGCGCTGCGGCACCTCGGGCTGGTCCCAGGCGTAGGCCACGGTGGCGGGCTCGACGGCGAGGCGGGCCATGCGGTTGCGGCTGCCGGCGACGTCGAGGTCGGCCTTGAAGCTGATGACGTGGTCGTGCATGGAGCTGGCGGTGGCCTCGTGCACGCGGTGGCCGTACTCGTTGTCGGGCTGGCCGTCGGCGAAGAAGGCGGCGTAGATGAAGCCGGAGGCGCGCACCTTGACCTCGAGCGCGCCGTCCAGGTAGAAGACGTAGTCGATGGTGTAGTCGTAGTTGCCCACGGTGCTGACCGTGCGCAGCGTCAGGAACGTGTTGCGCGACGCCGTGACCGAGAACTGCGCCGTGTGCCGCGACAGCAGGTGGTCCGCCGTGAACTCGAACAGGCACACGTTGCGCAGCCGCGTCTCCGTCTGCCCGTTGCGGTGCAGCTGCGTGCTGAACAGGTCCGCGTACGCCGGACAGTCGTAGCCCGGCACCAGCTCGAACGCGTTCGTCCCCATCCCGAAGAAGCTGTCCAGGAACTGCTGGCCCCCCGCCATCGGGTCGCTGCCGCCGTAGTGCGCCAGCGCCTCCTGCAGCGACAGCTCGTACATCACCCGCTCGCCCTGGAACCGGATGTCGTACAGCCCCAGGCCCGTCGCCGGCGTCGACGTGAAGTAGAACGTGAACCCGAACCACGACACGTACTGCGCCGCCGCATCCACCCGGTACCGCGCCCCCAGCGGCTGCACCGACACCGGCGGCGGCTTCTCGCGACCGGCCGGCGCCGCCTCGAAGTCCTCCGTGTCCGTCCACGGCCCGTCCTGGTTCGCCGGCGTCTTCCGGAACCCCGCCTGCTGCATCGCCGCCCGCAGCGCTGCCACGTCCGCGTACGTCACCCCGTTGTAGAACCACTTGGACACCGTCCACTCCGTCCACGGCCCCGTGATGTTGACTTTGCAGTACAGCCCCTGCGGCAGCAGCGTCCGCGCCCCGCTGCCGTATCCCGGCCGGAAGAACTGCATCCACAGCAGCGCCCCGCCGCCCGCCATCACCTGCGTGCGCCCAAACGTCATCAGCGGCTCCTTGCCGTCCTCGGCCTCCAGCAGCGCCGCCGTGATGTCCGAGATGTTCGCCAGCAGCGCCCGCCCAAACGCCTCGCTGCCCACCGGATCCACCACCGGGCTCTCCACGTAGTTGCGCCCCGTCGCAAACGGAAACTCGAGCGGTGCCACCGTCGTGTCCCCCGACACCGGCAGCGGGCCCACCACGTAGTACGTCAGCCGCGCCGACCGCGCCCCCTCTGTGTGCTGCGCCAGCACCGCCTTGGCATACCGGCCCGGCACCGCCTGCTCCTCGTGCAGATACCCCACCGCATCCGTCTTGTTCGGCCGCAGCGTCTCCACCGTGTAGATAAAGTTGTCCAGCGCGCTCGCCGGGTGCCGCGTCAGGTTGAGTTCCGCCCACTGCTGCGACAGAAACTCATACACCGACTCGGCCTCCTCCGCCGTCAGCTCCGCCCACACGTTCTGCTTCGGCGCCGTGAACCCGGCCGTGCCCGCCGGCACCGGGGCCGCCGTCGATGCGTCCATGCCTGCCCATCCTGCCGGGCCGCCGTGCCTCTGCCTCCACGACACATACGGCACGCTCAGCGCCGCCGCAAACGCAAACACCGCCACAAATATGAGAATGGGAGTCCGCAAGCGAGCCATAGTCACGTACGGAAATATGTCTTTTTGTCCGTTCCCAAGACGTGCTCGTCCAACGAGGGGGCTGGCCGGCATACGAGTATTATCACCATTACACATTTTACATATAATATCGCTGCCTTATCTGGCGTCTGGCGGTAAACGCCGTCATTTGCTGCGTGTGCCGCTTCCAACTGCCTGAAGCGTCCTAGACTGCTCGGAAGCGAGCTCGTCTCCTCTGGCTCGGCTGTCACATACCCCATTCAACCAGATAAGATGGCCGCTTTGTCTTCGCCTTTGAATGCTTCCTACATCGGATGCTGCTCACCTTCTATCGCCGTGTTTCACTTCCTATCGGCCTCCTAGATTCCCTCATATCGCAACGTCATCAGTGGAGACCTTTACCTTCACCCCATCTTATGTAAACACCGACGGCAAACATCCGCTCGTATTCGCCGGGCACAAGTTGTGTAGAACGGCCACCATGCTCGCCTGTATTCTCACATCACACGACTTGGCATTTGCTGTCGTCGGCCGCTCGCATCTACACAAATATTGCAGTGAAAACGGGGAGTAACTTTTGTTACTGAAAATGATTCAAGGGAAGCGTGGCACAAGGCAGTAGCTTTCGGGGTTTGGTTCTTGTGGGTCTTGCCGACATACATAAGCTTAATTAAGAGCTCGAACGTCCACAAATTCTAACTGGTCTGTTAGTCTAGAGGTTAGGACGCTGGATTTTGATTCACGTGTTCTCAAACACCTCCAATTTCCAGAAGCACGGGTTCAATTCCCGTACGGACCTACTGAACAACAATTTTTGCACTGTACACACATACAATGCTTAAATTTTTTGCTTACATTACATCCCTTTCTAACGGATCTTTTTTTTCTTTGTTTTTTGTCCTTTTTAAACCAAACTTTTACCTACATTTACTCTTGCTATTTTGTACATTCTATGTTAAATGATCACCCTGTTTCCCTTTTACTTTCCCTTTCATTCACTCCTTTTCATCCGACACCCACAGTCCTTGCAATGTTCCTACTCCACCAATAGCTGCCAGAAACCACCACCCAAACGCATTCGACTTTTGGCGGTCCCCCAAGCCAATAAAATATCCCATTATCGCAGGGCCCAAAGCTCTCGATCCATTTGCCGCTGTCTGTGCTACGCCGTTGTCCAGTCCCAGTGCTTGTAGGGATGGCGTCGCAACATTCAAGAGAATCGCGTTTTCATTAAAGGAAAAGGCAGCCGTCAACGTCTTGAGGAAGAATATTACCGACACGCCTACAAGACGCATCCATGTCAGTACTATAGGCAGCAGAACCAAGTACGGTAGTAAAGCGTATGCAACCGGGTAGATGAAGAGGCGGGCATGCATGCATCGAACGTTCCCAAAATAAGCATCGACGGGAGGGAAGACGATCACCACAAGAACAATCGACAGCAGCCCGGAAGCGGATATGAAACTTGCAACTGTCGTCGGTGCATACCCTAAACCGCCATTCGGATGCAGCAGAGAGCCGAAAAGGGACGACTCCGCTCCATCTAGGCCATCGACACGACTAGTGGCCATGAATACCGGAAACATATGGTCAAAACAGATTGTGTGCAGTGCCATGAATCCGTAAGAAAGACAGATGTGTACGACTTATGGCGTGAAAATGCTAGGAGACCTCGAGTTTGAGGGCGAGGTAACAGACGAAGGGAGCGATTCGTAGTGGTTGTGCTGAAGAAGCGGTGAGATTTCGTCAGCCGCAGCTGCAGAGAAATCCTTCTTCTTCTCGACAAGTGACTGCAGATCATTAGATCAATATTCCCTGACGCTTGCGTGGGAGGCATACTGACCTCTTCTAGAAACAAACATCCCACTGCCAGGCTGATGGTGAGAGTGCAAGCAATCAGAAGGTTCGGCAGCACAAATGGGTACGCCTGAAGCAGTGCAAAACGACCATCTTTGCATAGGTTGGACAGCTGCATGCAAGGCTCGACCAGGTAGCCACCAATAAACGGCCCAACAACCGTTCCAATTTGGTACGCTGTCTGGTTCCAGGCAAAGGCCATTGCCTTGTTCTCCCGGCCCTGCACCACGTCCCCAATCATGGTCCGCGTGATCACTACATTCCCACTCAATAAGCCTGCTGCGATTCGGAAGACAAACATGGACGCTACCGATTGGCTGAACCCAAAGCCGACAGTGCTGATTAGCACGCTGGCCAGTCCGAACAAAATCACCGGCCGCCGTCCCACGCGATCACTCAAACGACCCCATATGATGTTGGTTCCAAACTGCGCAAAAGAGTAGGCGGAAAAAATCAAGGCCACCTGTTTTGTTGCCTCGACGTCACTCAAGTCCGGGTGAGAGACGCTCTTGACCATCGAAAAGAGGTAAGGCACAACAGAATTGACAGCCAACGGTTCAATAAGGCGGCATATTACTAGAATCGAGGTTAGACGTGTTTCTTTTCGATCCAAGGCGCGGCAAAACTTACAGAGAATCTGCAGCTGTCTCAGCGGAAAGCTGTTCGGCTTTCCTACTGTGTCGACACTCATAGTGGGATTGGCACTCAAGATGCCAAAGTTCAGACAATTGAGTGTTCCAGGTGATCTGTTGCACGCTGAGCTCAATATGAAAAAAATGTGAGTTCGAAATTTAGAAAGATTAAAAACTGTGAGGTCAAAACCGAATCGAGAAGCAAAGCATTTCGTGTGTTGTATTCCGGAGTTATCGTTGGCCCACCCAAAGTATTAGCACTACTAGAACATCAATTCGAAGGGCAACAGAACCCGACCAGAAAAGGCCCCTAGCACACAAATCCAGTTAGTGTCACGAAGCTTTGTGGGGAGCTGCCATATGATTTACTGGAGTTCGTTCCCCAGCAGTAAAAGTAGATTGAACACTGATGAAATCTCCTATATGTTGAAACCTGTTCTGCTACCCTTTATGTCGCTACGTATTGCAGTTAATGACTACCTCGGAAAGCAGGTACAAGGATAATAGTTAACCTCACATACATAGCTCAAGACTGGCAAGGCAAGTCTGGCCCCTGGCACATTCTAGTTGTTGCTAGTGAAGTGCACCCATTCCCCATGTAGTAGTCCCTCCCCATGTGAAAACATAAAATGCACGGGCACGTCGATATTTCCCGCCCTTCTCCCGCTTCTTTATTTAAGCTTTCCCCATAACACAAAAGAGAGGCCGATCTACCACGCGCACTCTCAGTTCCAGTTGCCCTACCAGCATGAGCTAAAGCTTCAAAGGGAGACATGTGCATTCAGTTGCCAATTTATACGCAAAGACGCATGTAAAATTCAGCCTAGTCCGACAACCTTGGACATCCACCCCCCTAGCCTACCGGGGATGATTTATGCAGGGGCCCTGGATCGTATCGAGGGCACACCAAAATGTGGCTGCATATTATTGCCTTCCTTTCCTCGTTGGTGCTTTCGCTCTTAGTCTAAACAAAGAAGCTGCAATAACTGCTTTCATGTGACTGTGCTATAAGTTCTCCATGAGATTCGTGCGTAGTGCAAGCTGTCTATTGACAAACTGTCGCTGGGGCACGTCGCCATTAGACCTTCTTGTGCATTTCTGCAGAACCTTTTGTTCCTTTCTTACAAATTGCCTTCCCTTCTTCTTATTTGCAAATTATTCGGCATGACACCCCACTAACATTGAAGATACTAGATTTTTCACACAACATATGCAACCGCACCCTCCCATGGCAGCTAGTGATCCCAGTTCACCGCATCATATAGTCATTTCCATCTGCGCTTGATTCTCAGATTGTGAGTTCCCGTTAGCCTCCCATTAGATTTGCTGCAACAAGCAGTGCCACAGACCAACGGACTACGAGTATGTCAACAACCACAAATATGGACGCTACAGAATCCAGTTCCACGACCCGCATCTCCATTTTTCAGGAGCAAAAATGGAGAATCGACTTTGCTAGAAGGCGAAAAAAAAAACGATGGGAGGGAGATTCGAACTNNNGACCACTCTGGCATCCCACCTGGGGGAATTGATGAACATTATTATGTCGAAATGCGGGTTATAGCAGAGGCCGCGATTGCTTGCAGCCCTCCAACAATTATGACGAGGAGTGGTAAAGGGCGGGGGAAAAGGCGGAAGAACACGACTACACAGCTAGGAATAGCAATAGAGTGTGGTGAGACGAACGAGTGCCGAGATGTTATTCAGCATCGCCCGAACTCGCTGGTGTCAAAGTCGCGAGACTAGTGAATCGGTTCGGAGGTGGTTCGGGCAATTCGGCGGCTACCCGTCCCAACCGATGACCCGAATGGCCTAGCTAACCTCCGCAAAGCGCCTCACCCAGTTTTCTGAAGCCTAACTACTGATTGAGGGGAAACGGGAGCGAAGATCGATGCTATATAGGCAACTCTGTGTAAAATGGTGGCCGCAGAATCCGTGAATAGATACCTGGACTGGGCCACTTACTAAACGATTTATTTGCGGACGTACAAATTCCAGTTCCCGAATTCGGATAAAAGCGAGCAGGTGTCCTTTCCAGTTGTGTGTCCGATGGTCTATGGGCCTGGCAGACTGAGTGAAGTGTGCACGTTTAGAAAAGCACCCATTTCCGAAGAAGAAGTAAGTTTTCCTGTCCCGCATCCGTATTAGTATATTTATGGCGTCCTAACCGGTCTGATGATACAGTTTGATACAGTCTACGGGGAAATTACTAAAAATGTCATCAAATTCCCGATATGGAGACAAAGCATTCTTGGTAGACTCTGTGAAGATTCGCAGATGATTGCCATGGTTGCCGACTGGACATCTGCGGCCGAAAAGGACAGTTTTGAACCTAGTGCGTATCACACTCGACGATAACTCATATTCCGATGACCTATTAATAAACGCCAGCGGACACGTATCAATCCGTGAAGCCGTACTTTGGGAAAATCATTGATTCTGAGAATCCGTCAGTCGCCTGGTGCGTTTCATGTATGCCTCTTGTCCACATAAGTAGTTGCCTGTTAACACCAACATAGTCACCATCTCGTGCTCCCGGGCAACTCCTCGACTCCTATTTCCGCTCACTATGTGGTGTCACACGTGACAGTTCCGGCTGAAAAACAGTCTGCCGCGGCCGCTCTGTTTGAGAAGTATGTGAAGTCTCTTTCGGTATCCGACTTGAATTTTCTTGTGGTCACCCCGTCGAGAGAAGATGCCAACGAGGTCGTTTGCATAACTGGATACAAGAACGCGGCAACAGCAAAATCGCTCGAGGCGGTTAGTTTCGTCATTATCTAACCCAGTCCTTTGCCGATTATCACTTGGTAAATACTAGCTTCAGCTACAGGCACCAGAGCATCAACGCCTCGAGGCAGAGTTGGAGAAGCTGGTCACATCGGGAAGCCGGTTCGAATTACAACGAGTCTATATCCTGGTGTATTAGCCAGTACGTTGGCCACTGGTCTCAATAGCTAGTAATAAGCCAGATGATTCATAAGGTGGTATCGAACTCCGCGATCAGAACACAAGAGTGCAGGACTATATTTCTCAGTTGCCCTCTTTGCCTTTTCAAGGCAGTATTGTTCAAGGCCACTGGGGCTATAAAAGTTCACTATTAAACCCCATGTATTGTGTTTGGTGGCTGTCGCATTCCGGAAACGGAAACAGCTATGTTCAGTTGCAATACACCACACTTTGCATAGGACGATACATAGAAGCACGATTGCATGGTCACTTTAAATACAAGAAGAGCAGATTGGGAAAATGCGTACGTTGATTCAACTGGTTTACAATGTGGCTCGCGCACTCTCAGTACGTATACCGGAAGTGCCGATTGTCTTTGTCGGTAAGATCTTCGCGGATCGCATCGACATCGACGACCTCCTGCTTCCCGGATCCAGTCTCACTCTGCCGCCGCTTGTTTTCCACGGCACAAAGCACAGAGTACACGATGCCGGTCGCCATCATAATAGCGAACGAAAATAACATCGCGCCAATGCCCAGGCCATAGTGCGGGGCTTGGCTGTTAAGGAAGAACTGAGGACCAATAATATTACCAACAGCTGCGATGGATATTGGTCAGTGTCGAAGGAATTGGAGTTAGAGAGTCAGGGCACATACCATAAAAGATAGCCGCCGACACAGAGACAAAACTTTTCTTGGTCATGCCTGCAACATTGGACGACTGCAAACTGAGGGCCATGACCCATGGCACGTTGTAAAAGCCCATCAGATACACGCCGGCAAGCGAGGCATCGCGATGGGTATGTGCATCCAGCAACTTAACCATAATGGCTCCGCACATGGCAATGGCACTAGAGAGAACCCAAAAGAAGCAGCGCATGTTGGGGACCCAGAGGGTGATGGCTGTGGTCGTGGCCTGGGCCACCATGGCGACAGCAGCCTGAGGCGTGGCCATCAAGACCGTCTTGGCCTTGGAGAACCCATATCCGGCGATGATCAAGGGGTTGAAGTTTGTCACGCCGGCGTTGGTGACAGCCTGGGCGACGAAGAAGACGGTCATGCACCAGTACTTGGGGTCCTTCAAAGCTTCCTGGATTTGGCGCCATTTCAAGCCCTAAGAAGGTTAGAGGGGGATATCGCTATTGAGTGTTTGGGATAGCATACAGAGGTCGCTTTGGTGGCTGTCTGGTTGGAGAGCAGGCGTTGTGTGGCAACAGCCTTAAGGTCATCGCTGAGGAACCATGCCGTGGCGGGGGATTCGGGCAGCAAGAAGAAGACAACGGCGCCGAAGACGATGGTGATGGAGCCGTAGATAAGGAAGATGTACTAGAAAGGTCAGCATACAGGTACGGCGATACTACGAAAGCCACAAAAACATGCCTTCCAGGTTGGCAAGCTGCCATTGATGTGGCCAATCGCATAACTCAGAATACCACCGAACACACCAGCAAAGGTGTTGGCCCAGAATGCGGTGCGCAACGGCTGCTCTTCGCGGCGGTACCAGGTAGAGTTGACGAGGAGGAGACACGGCAGCAGACTCGCCTCGCAGACGCCGAGGAAGAAGCGAATCGCGGCGGTGCCGGCAAAGTTGTGGCAGGTGGCAAACAGGCAGAGCAGTGCACCCCAGGTTGAGAGACAGGCGCCAATGTAGCGGCCGACGGGGACTCGGTAGATAATCCACAAGTTGGGGAACTCCATGAAGAGGTAGCCAAAGTAGAAGATGCTGCCGAGCCAGCTGTACTCCTGGCCTTTCAGGTGAGTGTCGGTTTTGAGGCCGTAGATGGCGGCATAGGAGAGGGCATTCTGAAGTCTGTTAGGGCCACACCATAAACCAGCTGGGGCACAAGAAATCCAAGCACACCTTGTCGAGAAATGCCAGCGTCATGGAGATGGTGATCAACGGCATGACCACCAGGTCTGTCCGCAGACGGACCTGTCTGCTCTTGACAGGGTCCAGCGTGGCAGCGCTGTCAACGTCGCTAGTGCTGTCGCTGGCAGCCATGACCTTGGCTTCGCATTTGGGTGGCACGTCCATCATGAAACCGGTGTGGCGACTGTTATTGATGCCATCTGGGATATCAAGACGCCCTCAGCCGGCAGGAACGAGTCCTCCTTATATCGAAGAAACGCGTTGCTATCATGGGTGTCCAAGTTCCATAGAACGACGGTGGAGAACTTGGGGAGCCGGTCCGGTGTAAAGAGGTTGTTGAAATATTCATTCTTCTACATGATTGGCTCGAGCGGCCCGGCTCAGAGCTATGATTGGTGGGTGGAGCAGATGATTCGCCAGTGCTACTGATAACGACAGCGACCGGTCCGAGAAAGTTGGGCTAAAAACATGGCGTGCTTGACCCGACTATTGAATTAAAAGCAGCTAAACTACCGACCACTACAGTCGTTGTATAACAGAGCTGTCTGGGCACGGTCTTACCCTCCACCCTCCCCCCCCCTTCCCGGTCCCCCAAAAATCAAACATATATTTTCTTCTAGCTTCCCAGCACCATGGACGTGGTCAGTGGCCTCAGCTCCGACGCAAAAGGCGCCATCACCTGTGTGGAGACACACACTGTTGGCATGCCTTGCCGCATCGTGATTCGAGGCTATCCTGTCCAATCCGGCAGCTTAGTCGAGCAGAAGGCTGAGGCGGCGGCCACGTACGACCACATCCGCCGGCGTGTCATCCTAGAGCCTCGTGGACACTCCGACATGTTTGCGGTGGTGCTGCGGCCCCAGACCGAGAAGACACAGTCGGAGGAGGCTCACATGGGCCTCTTATACCTGCACAGCGGCGGCTACAGCAACATGTGCGGACACGCCACCATTGCTGTCAGTCGTTTCCTCGTGGACACCCACGACCTCGACGTCTTTCCTCGGAGGCTGGCCGTGCCCTTTGATCCAGTGACGCGCACATCTCGGCTCCTCCTCCACACTCCCGGGGGCATCGTGGAAGCCGCCGTGCCCACGACAGCCGATGGCCGCGCATCTGACCCGTCGCGACCCATTGGGATTATCGCCTTGCCGTCTTATGCTATGGCCACGGCTCTCCAGGTCTCCATCCCGGACGCATGCAGATGGCCGGAACTTGGGGACCGCACGAGTGTCGAGGTGTCGATTGCCTACTGCAGTGCCTTTAGCGGCCAGATTAATCTGGGAGAGCTTGGTTTCCCCGACGATGCGCTGCGGAAGCAAGTGCCTCTCGAGCGGCTGAAAATCGCTGTGGCCCAGCTCAAGGCAGCATTGAACACACCGCCGTACCACGACTATCTAGTCCACCCGATCACCGGTACAAAGGGCGGCCTCTTCGGTATCATGGTCACGGCGCCAGGGCAGGGTGTCCGCAACGAGGGGACCAGGGGCGTCGACACTGGCCTCTATGTATTTGCTGATGGTGTTATTGATCGGTCGCCAACGGGAAGCCTAGCTGCATCGAGAAACGCAGTGGCCTGGGCCAGAGGGCAGCTCAATGAGGGCGAGTCGTGGACGTATCAGAGCCTAGTGTCGAACGCCTTTGGCACCAATCAAGGCTTTACAGCAAGGGTCCTCGAGGGTGGCGCAAGAAGGAAACTAGAGGCTGGAGGCTATGCAGCAGGCCCCGTCAAGGTCGAGGTGCTCGGCCATGCCTATTACACAGGCCACAGCACGTTTGTGGTAGAGAGCCTGGATGCGCTGGGAGATGACGGATTCCACATCGAACGGCTGTGTTAGAAAGACGTTGTAGTAGTTCATGATACCATTGTACATATCAAAGAAAGCTGTCCAAGTTAAGTTCTCCGGCTAGAGCCAGAAGTCCAGTAGGAGACATGGCCAGCGTGTCGGGGAACTCTAGCATGTCCCAGTCGGTCGTATGCCCTGCGAAGCGGTGAGGCGGTAGGTCTGCGTGGGTGGTGTCTCTTTGCCCTGTAGCCTTTTCTGCGGAGGCGGAAGCCGTCGCTAGCAGCTCTACCTGCGCATGCGACGACAGCGCTCTCGACAGCTTCTGCAGCTCCATCTTGCGGATCCGCGCACCGTGGCTGCCCTTGATGATCATGCGATCGAAGATGGGATAGACAAAGGACAAGCACGAACGATCTGCCACGGCCGAGGGGGCCACCGAAGCCACGACGTAGAGAATGAAGGTGGACGAGAAGGCCTCTTCGAGCTGGAACGGCAGAAAACAGTCAAGCTGGTTGTCTTCGCCGAGGCTTTTAAGGGTAGCCAAGATCACCGAGGCTGAGTCAACACACGTCTGGAACAGCGAGCCCACGGAAGCCTGGCGGAGAGCGTCATTGGCAAAGTCGCCGGCGAGGTGGCGCTGCAAAATGCACATGACAAGCGGGCGCGTCGTCAAGACGATGCACTTGTGGATTAGATGGGGAGCAGTAGAACCCGTCCGTAGGGAAGACTTACGTGATGATAGGATAGCAACAGACGAGTGGTCACCTTGGACGACTTGGCCGTGGTTCCGTGGGTGTTTGTTTGCATAAAGGCATTGAGTTCCGTGCAGATACTGGCAATCTTGTGCAGCATCGACTGCGTTTTTGACAGCAAGGTGCCGTTGCCCTCGGTATCCACGCCATAGACACCTAGCACATTAGTTACTGGCCAAGTAGATGCTTTTCTTAGACATACCAGCCAAGATTTCTGCTGTGAGCCGGGACAACCGAATATTCAGTGTCATAGCTGTGGCCCAAACGGAGTCTGTGACCTCGCAGGGTAGCCTCGACGTGATGTCTTCGTCACGAATCGAACTAGGGGCGCCGACCAGGGCTGAGAAGTGACGGTCCAAAATGTAGGTGGACCAAAAGAGCGTGTTGTAGCGTTTGGCATAATGCTCGCCCACCTCAGCAACGGATGCGTGGCGATGAATGCCCTCGAGGGTGCACATTCGCAGAGCTTGGCCAATCTGGTTGGGAGTCAGCGGACATTCCCGCCTCTCGTTGTACACATAAAACGTACCACTTGGAAAGCTTCCAGTCGCAGATCCAGTGACTGCAAGTACAGAGCAGCCAAACACAGCGTCTCAATCGCCAGCATCGAGTTCTTGTTGACGCGGAAGAAGTTCGGAATCAACGACATGGCGCGAGCGGCCAAATGCGTGCCCGGCACCGGATACCCGCCTCTTTTGTTGTGGAGGGCCTCGCCAAAGGCAAGCACGAGCAGAAACTGGGCATACCAGAGTCGAGAACGGACAGCCTCGGCGCTTGGGTTCTCGTAGAACTTAACGATCTGTCGGAAAAATGTTTCGTCGTCGATCAGCGGCGAGAGAGTGCCGAGATGGTACTTGACTGAGTGGGCAAGAAATACGGCATAGTCCTGAGCGGGTAGATCGTCGACAGCAGGTAGTTCATTAGCGCCCAGAGGACTCCAGGTAAACTCGAAGTGGTCGAGAGTCCAGGGATCAGGAGGCGAAATGGGCTCAGGCAGATGTCGGGCAATCAGAGCTAGGACCCGCCGGCAAAATGACCACGAGGACGTCGGCCCCAGGAACCCTTCCAGGCCATTAGCAGTCATTTCAATCGCTAAAACGTGAATCCATGACTTACAAGCCTTTCCATCGGATCCGAGGGCAAAGGTTTCGCTGCCCCCAATCAAGGGGTTCTTTTGGAAGCCCTTCGACACCACGTCATCGCCGGATGGGGGTTTATCTTGGCCGGAGTGATTGCCTTTGGTGGCTTCCCTGGCAGTCTCTGTCCGTGAGAATAGAGCATTCAGGCTGTGGCTTGACGGCGCCGGAGCCAAGCGCCGGCCAGAGGCCGCTGTGATCCGCTCAGGTGATTGGCCTCGATGGTCAGCCGAGACCTTCTCTTCCAGTTGGCGAAGGTAACTATCTGTCAGCACTCCCGATTCCTACTTTCATATTGGGACGAGTAGACTACCTTTTCGGTATAGACACCCGGCTTTCGACTGCCTGGAAACTGCAAGTTTCTTTGAGTCGCTGGCATCGGCTGCAGGGAAAGGCACCGGAACAGCGGACTTTCATATCTCGGCATCGCACGCATCTGCGCATGAAAGCGTCAGAAATCATTTCTTCATAGGCAGTAGGGTCTATCTTACGCTTTGTGGCATCTTTTGATGCCGCGGCCACCGCTGCTGCCAGCTGGGGACATTATCGCTTGTGATGGGTTGTCGATACGAGACGTTGTAGAAAGAAGCCGTGGGCTTTGGTTTTGTCCCCATCCGATGTTATCTAGACGGCCCCACCCATCACGCCTTCACTAGCTCGTCGCGAACCAATCCTGTGGCTTGGCTGCCTCGAACTCTTTCACGTATATATTTCTAGTTCTCCATTATTTGATATTCCGTATTGCAATATTTGGACTCTGGATCGAAGCCCCCCTCGGTGGCAAAATGGGTGTTGTCTTGCTGTCGGAAAAACAAGCTTCGGCACTGCTAGCCAGTCTAGGAAAGACACGTGGAACGGTGTGTACGAGCTCTAGAGGAGGGACTAGAAGAGCAATCGAGCGAAGCCAGTCGACTCTTGCAGCCTCACCGCCAGACGTCAGTTGGCCACGACAACCGGTCTGCGCTGTTTATGCCTGCCATTTCGGCGAGCAGCCTCGGCGTCAAACTCATCGGCCGCTCTCTTGGTGAGAACAATAACTTCGTGAAGAACTCGGCCATGATGCTCTGCGACGCCGACGGGCGCCTGTCTGCCGTCATCCACACAGACAAGTTCACGGGCTTCCGCACCACTCTGGGCTCCATGGTCTTATATTTACGGCGGGACAGGGTTCGGCGCATCGTTGTCTTTGGAGCGGGCACTCAGGCCTATTGGCACCTTCGACTGGCGCTGATTCTACGCCCCGAAGAGGTCGAGGAAATTGCAATAGTCAATCGATCGGTAGGCAATGCCGACAGATTGGTGCAGCGGCTCCGAGAAGCAGACGCCTCCGCAGACACCGAGTCCGTTCGTTTCTTGACGGCTCAATATGGAGATGAAGCGGTGCGTGGTATCTTAGAAACAGCAGACGTCATCTTTTGTACCACTGGGTCGAAAGAGCCGCTATTCCCTGGGTCCTGGCTGGACTCGAATGGGTCTCGGGAGCACCGACAATACGTAGCTGCTGTGGGATCCCATTCCCAAGAGATGATCGAGTTGGATCCAACACTAGTCCAAAAAATAGCAGCCACACCTCTCACATGGCGGAGCACTGGCGCTATTGTGGTCGATAGCCGCGAGTCGTGTACACTGGAGTCAGGAGAAGTGCATAGGAGCCAGATCCAGCTTGACAACATGATTGAACTAGGCGAACTAGCCAGCCACAACGCCAGCAGCAACCATGCGCAAATGTTTGGGGACTGGCTGCAAAAGGGGCTAGTTGTGTACAAAAGCGTCGGCTTTGGGAGCATGGATCTAGCTGTGGGCAGGGAGTTCAAAAGGCTGGCAGAAGAAAAGCATTTTGGGACAATTATTGAGAATTTTTGATTGGCTAGCCTGTATTATATCTATGGACCATCCTATGATCTGGAGAGGACGGGAGAAGAAGTCAATATATTGCCGGACTTTCAGGATCATTTACTTCTGCGTACACATGTTCAGAGGTACGGTGTAGACTCCGTGTGAGAGATAAAGATGCCAGCATAACCACTGTCCACAGTAGCCTTGTTCACGAGAGCCAGGACTGATTTGGCGCTGTCTTCCACCTTCATGGGTCCTTCAAACGTGGGCGAATATTCCTTGAACTTTCCAAACATGGCCGCGCCCAGCCGCTGTTCTTCCTCCGTTTCTATTAACAAGTTAGAGAAATGAACACAAAACGAGATCCAAACACAGTTCTTCGGGGGAGGGCTTACGGATATTGAGGGAGCCCGTGTCAACAGCGCCGGGGCAGATGGCAATGCAGAGAACACCCTTCTCCCGGTACACGGCGCTTAGCTTGGCTATAGCCAGGTTGAGGGCCGCCTTGCTAATGGAGTAGGACGGGGCTTGGTAGATATCGGCTTTGAGCGTCATCTCTGGGTCCGATGCTCCAGTAGAGATGGCAATCACCTTCTTCGTCTGTCCCTTCAGAATGAGGGGCATAAACGCGTTGAACAGATGGATTGGGCCAATAGTATTGACACGGAAGTGGTCAATGAGATCCTGTTCGAGGGCTGCTGAGTCCTGACTCCTATGAGAGGCGTCAATGCAATAATTCGCTGACATGTCAGAGCTTGGCTCACTTCCTACTCACAAAGCGTCCAGGCCAACCAAGGCAGTCTTTGCTTGCAGCGCGGCATTGGCGACGACATAATCGAGGGTGCCATTGGTTCTCTCAGAAACATACTGAGCCGCTTTCTAAAAACTTTTGTTTTAGTTTTAGGCCATAGTACTTACTGACATATATTTGTTTGCCTACCTCCAATGCCGCAGGGTCTGTGGTGTCTGCCTGAATGATGTGAATGTTGTCACGACCAATCTCAGCGGCCACCTTGGACTCGACGGCAACCTTGTCACGGACCAGGCCGAAGACGATATTGGAAGGATTTTCAGAAATTTGGCGGACAAACTCGAACTATGATAAGCATATGCATTAGCTCTCTCACACAAAGTCTGGAACAGGTGAACTAGAGGTGCGAACGAACACCAAGGCCCCGCGAAACTCCGGAAATCACCCAGGAAGGCATTTTGTGATACTGTGTCGAATGGCGAAGCGTATAAAGACTGAAGAGAGTTTGCAAGATAGCTTTCAGAGTCGATGGGTCTGGAAAAGCAGCAACAAGGCACGCATTTATATGTCGACTGGGAGCTTTGGCTTGCCGGATGCTGTCCGCTGATAGGTGCACCAGCAGGATCCACTTTACATTGACAAGCACAAAAAAGTTGCCCTTCGTCTCAAAGCGGTAAAGCTGGCCATTATTAATTCAAAATGCAAGTCACGCAGTTCGGTATAAAAGAGAAACCAAGGCAACTTTTTTGTTGGTGCTTAGCAATTTTCCGCTCATTCGCTGCCACACTATCAGAATCGATTTGCAATGCATTCCAACGAGTGCTGGACTTGTAAAGGTACGAATTTTCATCCCCTGCTCCGACGCTTTAGCGAAGGGAGTGTGCTGCTTACACAAGCGCAACAGACGCCAGGGCTGTTTGCAACCGGGCACGCCCACAATGTGCCAGGTGCGCCAGGTCTGGTCGGTCGTGTCAGTATGGGCTGCGGCTATCATGGCCTAGTCCCGGCAATACGAAGCGGAGCTTGACGCATTCCGTTCAAAGCGGATGGGAAGCAACAAAACGCGTCTCCAAGACAAGTTTCGTCAATGCGACATCCTGGGATGTCCAGGTCTACCATTACCTGCGGATGAAGCAAGGTTAGCTCCCTCGTAGAACTTGTTTAGTATGTAACTTGTTTAGTATGTTTGTCTTCCCACTAACACTCCGGATAACAGGTCTTGGCAGCCGCAAGGGATTTATCTTTGAGAAACTCAATCCGCCAATGGCGCTCTCATGGCTCCCCATCGACCTAGGTTCCGAGGGGAGAAACCTCTTTGACCACTGTAAGTGGAATGAGTGTGGTATTTTGTGGACTGCAGTTGGCTCATGTTTTTTTTGTTTTTTTTTGCAGTTTTGCATACGGCGTCTTCTACACTAGCTGTTTTCGGCCCCGACCAGAATGGTTTTTTGAGTCTGCTCGTGCGTCTCGCTCTTTCAGACAGTTCGATGTCTTCGATGGCTGTGCTGCAATCGGTTTTGGCGCTCTCGGCACTTCACCGGCATGGACTTCAGGCAGATGTTCTTCAGATGAAAGCGCGGGCTCTTCGCACGCTGATCACATCTTGCCCCCCGTCTGTGGATGGCATCGCGGTGGTTCAGCATATTGCAGCCTGCATGCTGCTCTGTCACCTGGAGGTGTGTTAAACTGTGTCTACCTTGAATCCATTTCTCTAACTAGTCAAAAGATGCTTGGGATGCCAAATACTGCGTCCATCTGGTACTGTAAGTGATGTTCATGATGGCGGTTTTAGTCTTGACGCAGATTCCTAAATGCAATGCACTATGCTAGGCCACCTAGGCGAAGCCAAGCTTTTAATCGACAGTGCTGGCCTTCACAGCCAGTATTTTCAGGGTGAATTCTCTCGACTTATTGGCTGGGCAGAGTACCATATGGTGATGGGCAAGTTCAGCATCCGGCACTGGTATATACGCGACGAGTCTCCCATCCAAAGCGACAAGACTCATGTTCCTGGGCACGAGGGCGGCTGCGAGCTACGAAAGGTTCGCGCAAAGAATGATAAAATTTGTTTCTACATCGTAGCCATCTAACTATCGAGACAGGTCAAAGATATATCATACTGCTCTCACGAAGTTGTCCGCTGCTGGAACGCCATGTTCGAGACGCTTCGGGCTCCGACAGATCCGCTGTATCATGAAGACGAGTACGAAGCGTCTCTATCTCTTCTCGAAAACAGGATTACCAGTATTGCGCCGTCGGAGGCCGGCACGTCTGGCGCGAGCCCAGGATGGGTGGCAGCCATCGAGCTGTTCAAACTAGGTGCTCTCATTTACCTGAAGAGAGCATCGCGGAACTTTTCAGGGCCGTCGCCGCAGATCGACACAATGATCGAGAAGGCTCTTTCGCTTCTTGGCGACCTAGACGCCTGTCATCCGACGCTTCCTCTGCTCGTCATTGGGTGTGAGGCGCGGACAGACGAGCAGAGGATGCACATTCTCGAGTACATGGGGAGGGCGCAGAAAGCATCGAGTTTGAGGAGCCTGCATGAGCTGCCAAGCATTCTGCAGCAAGTCTGGGTCCAGGACGACCTGGCGGTGGACTACGAGCTGGACTACTTGAGCAAGTTGGATGCGGTCATCACATCGTACCAGACGATGCCGAGTTTTGTCTAGGAGGTGTTATGAATAACTATTTGGAATGGGATAGGTGATAGGTAGAGCAGGAGCACGATAGGAAAACAGCTCTATTTCGAGTCACCGCTCCCCTAGCTCCGCCGCTTCGCCTGCAGCCCCTGAATCAGGCGCCGCGTAACGCTGGCCTCGCACTCGTCGTGAGTGTGCGCATCGGTGCTGCCGGTGATGGCGGCCTTGTCGCGCTTGCTAAAAGAGATGCCGACGGTCGGGGTCCAGCAGTTGTACTGCGACTCGGCCGAGCGGATGAGGCACAGCTCTCTAGTGACGCAGCTGCCAGTGCAGGCGGCGACGTTGTAGCCGCGCCACTTGCGCGCGTAGTAGGCGTCGAAGACGGTCTGGTTGGCTTCCATAGCCTCGGTGAGGTTGTGCCAAAAGGCAGGCGTCAGCTCGGCGGACGCGCGGGTGAGCGGAGGCGTGACAAGAGGTCCGTACGCCTCCTTGGCGGAATAATACTTGGACCAGACGGGGCCGGTGGTCTGGAAACTGCTGGCCGACATGTCGGCGTAGTAGGTGACGATGTCGAGGATGCCGTAGGTGACGGGGTCGACTTTGTAGACGCGGAATGCCGGCATGCCGCTGGTCGGCGTCAAAGCCGGCGCGAGGTAGCTGACAGCGACGGCGGAAGCGGCCGACCGCGCACCGTCCGAGTAGTTGCGGTAGGCGATCTGGAACTGGTCCTTGTGGGTGTGGCCAAAAAAGAGGCCGGCAATGGTGTACTCGTAGCGCTGGACGATCTGGTTGAAGGAGTTGGAGGCGTCGTAAAAGGCATTGGACGAGCCCATGGGCATGTGGCCGACGATCCAGGCCTTCTGCCCGGCATCTTCGGCCGCCTGCAGCTCCGTGATCATCCAGGCCAGCTGGCCGCTCGGATCGGCTTCCATGGTAGCCTCGTAGAGCCAAAAGTTCTCGGTGTAGTACATGTTGGTGTTGATGGACAGGATGCGCAGACGGTCGCGGACATATGAGTAGTAGCCCGGGTTCTTCTCGGCCACGGACGCCGCGCTGCTGCCGATCCACTGCGCCCACTCCGACGACAGCGTGTCGTACGCCCACTGGCTCGAGTTTGTGGTGTTGATGGCGGCCGGGGCCCAGGAGTTGACGGGCGCGGTGTCGTGGTTGCCGACGGAGCCAAAGACGGGCGCGAGACCGTAGGCGGTCATTTTCTGGTAGGCCTTCTGCAGGTCTACGGTCACTTCGGCCTCATCAATCAGCCACTCGACGCCCTCAATGACGTCGCCGGTGAAGAGCGAAAACGCGGCGTTGGGCACGAGCTGCTTGATGGCCGCATACAGGCTCTCCTCGAGCAGGACGGGCGAGTCGCAGCTGTGGTCGCCGTAGGGACCGGCTGGATACGACATGTTGCCTGGAGCATCGGCAGCCGTGTAGGAGCGACAGCAGACGTCCTTGGTGCAGTTGGTGTTAGCGCCGACTTCGTAGAAGCGGTCGACGTGGATGTCGCTGAAGTGCACGACCTCAAGCGGCTTGCGGCAGCCCGGTGACTCTGTCTCGCCGGCGGGGGCGGCTGGCTTCGGCGACGGGAAGCTCAGCGTGCGCTCCGTGACGGACGGGATGTCGCATAGGCCGAAAACGTAGGCGCAGAAGACGGCCGAGGTGTGCGAGCCGACGGTGATTTGGCGCAGGACGTGGGCCAGGATGGGGCCTTCCTGGGCGATCATGCCGGTGCAGACGTCTTCGTCCTCGGCCTGTCATGTAAGCAACTACGTTGTAAAGCGGCATCAATGGGTCGGCAGGGGTGGGCTCACACCCGACAGAATGCACAGCTGGGTGACGACATCGATAAAAGGGTCGTCGCCTTCCTGAGCGACGCCCTGGAGAATCGTGAGGATAGCCTAGGAGACCGGAGAGTAAAGGTGAGTACGGGGGCCACGAACAACAAAACGGTTAGGACAAAGACGTTACCTCGCAGGACGTGCAGGTAGCCGCGCTCTCGATGGACACAAGGATGTCGTAGGCAACCTCGGCGGCGGATGTGCGGCGATCGATGCCGGTCCGGGACGCCGAAACAGCCGAAACCAGCGAGTGGCCGGCAACGAGCAGAGAAGACGCCTTCATATTGGCAGCAGGATGGGACGATGCGCTAGGGACGCAGAAACGAGGGCAGCCATCGCCACGGCGGCATCCCTGAGTTTATACCAGGCCATCTTGTTGCAGAAGCGGTTCGCTCGGCGAGGCTAACCTGAGGTAGCGAGCTCCGTTCACGATTCGTCGTATTTTCCGCATGCTTAGCCTTCTGCTGTTATTCTACGTCTACCAATTTATTGCTTCTCCTCAAACGCGTCACTCGCGGCGACCGCAATCTAGTAAATGCACACTTACCAGGGGCTGGTAGGTCACATTGCGCTGTAGCTGTCGCTGATTGGCGTCGCGTCGCTCATGCAACCACATGGGGGCTACCCGACCAGCACCCCGGTTCCTGCCGGCCACCATTCCTTCCCATCCATGTGCAGGCACAAGGCCGACGATGCGGCAAGTTCCATGCTCGATAAGCACTTTTCTACCTGGAGCTTCTGCCACTATCGCTTCATAGTTTAGATAGGGAATAAGAAACAACGGTCATGGGGATCATGAAGGGTC